>BMAC01000294.1:131849-150400 GCA_014905375.1 Phtheirospermum japonicum | reverse complement strand
CAGGTCAGGCAAAATCATGGGCAGCCGCCCTTAGCCAATCCTGGCTTAGTCATGGACACATAATTAATCTGGCGAGTGAGGATAAACCTGCAATTCTTATTTAATAAGACAAATATCAAAAAATTACAACTATGTATAAAATTTTCGTAAATTAGCAATATTCCAAGCACGAGGGATCTCGGTTCCATCCAGTTCTTCCAGTTTATAGGCTCCTCCCGCTAACACTTGGACGACCCGGAGTGGTCCTTGCCACATAGCATCTAGCTTTCCTTTGACCTTTCCCAGGTCGGTTCTTCTGAGGACCAGGTCTCCCACCTGGAAGCATCTCTTTCGAACCATTTTATTGTATTCTGCTCTGATACGCCCCCGCACATGTTCCATTCTCACCGTTGCCCAATCTCTTTTCTCCTCAATTAAATCTAACGCATCTTGGATCAGAGCTTCATTCTGGATTTCATCATAACTCTGCACTCGGTGAGTTTCCAAGCTGATCTCTGCAGGAACAACGGCGTCCATGCCATACACTAGACTGAAGGGGGTTTCACCAGTACTTTGTTTAGGGTTCGTGCGATACGCCCAAAGTGTCGCATTCAGCTCTTCTACCCATTTCCCTCCAGATCTCTCCAACCGTGATTCGAGCCCTTGGACAAGAATGCGATTGGTCACTTCGACCTGGCCATTTTCTTGTGGGTGATAAACGGATGTGAAATGCTGTTGAATTTTCATCTTAGCACACCAAGCTTTGATTTTGGCTCCCATGAACTGGGTACCATTGTCTGATATCATCACCCTTGGCACACCAAAACGACAGACAATGTTCTTCCAGATGAAACCCATTACAGCCTCTTCCGTTATTTTTGCCAGAGCTTTCGCCTCGACCCACTTGCTAAAATAGTCTATGGCTACAATTAAGAACCTTTTTTGAGCTGGGGCCATTGGGAATGGACCACTAGGTCGATCCCCCATTTCGCAAAAGGACAAGGGGAGCTCATTGTCATCAACTCTTTCGCTGGTTGGTGAGTCAAAGGGGACATCTTTTGGCATTTTTCACACTTCTTTACGAAAACCTCGGTTTCTCTTCTCAGTGATGGCCAAAAGTAACCAACTCTTAATATTTTGCTAGCCCGGGCCCTCGCCCCCATGTGATTACCACAACAACCTTCATGAATTTCTCTAAGGACGTGAGTGCCTTCCTCCAAGCTCAAACATCGTAACAAAGGTCTTCCAAACCCACGCCGAAATAGAGTCCCTTTGATCAGAAAAAAACGGGCAGATCTAATTTTCACTCTCGCTTTTTCTCTCTTCTCTTCTGGCAGTTCTCCTTTCTCTAGGTAAGCAATGATAGGAGAGCGCCAATCGTTTTCTTCACTTACCGAACAAATCTGTTTTGTACCAAACTCTGCGTCTGCTCTCAGCAGTGTTATTGTCCTTTCCTGACAGTCTATAGCCGAGCTTGCAGTCTTGGCCAAATAATCTGCTCTTCTGTTTTCTTCTCTGGGGATTTGCAAGACTGTCAAGGATTTCATATCCCTAGAGATCTCTTTGAACTTAGACAAATACCTCTGCATGCTATCTTCCCTTTTCTCAAGTTCTCCGCTTATCTGTTTACAGACGAGATGGGAATCCACCTTAGCACAAACAAGCTCTGCCCCCAGGTCCCGCGCCATCTGAACTCCTCGCAAGAGGGCCTCATACTCTGCCGCATTATTGGACACAACATAATTCAGGCGCACGGCATATTCAGTGGCTACACCTGTTGGGTCAATCAGATATATATATATATATAATCACTTATATTTTATTTTGAGCTTTTTTAACATCTTTTCGTTATTTTTTTCATTTCGAGTCCAACAATATCAAATTTGTCACTTTTTCTCAAAAATAATTTGATCACTTTATTAATTAAATTATACAAAAATGCACGATACAATATAATTTGATATTATTTTTATTGGCTATCAACATGTTGTTTATAAAATTTTATTACGATTCAACACTTTTTATTTGAATTGATCTTATAAAACAATGTATTTTTTTGTTATCTCAGAAACCGCGTAAACAATAAAAGTGCAAACCCAACATTAAGTATAATGAACTACAATGGATTTGGAAAAAGATCAACTGATTCCAAAACAAAAAAAGGGGAAGGCCGCATTTGAAAGCAAATGTTTCTAAACACAGTAATTTTGAAACCATTAATGTCATACTTAATTTCGATTGAAGTTCAAAATCGAATTTATTCTGTTAGGTATGCGTTTATATTTACATACTAATCGTTTCAACATCATTATATTATTTATATTTTATTAATACTTATAYTATTATTTGCTCATTTTGCGGAGGAAAAAATTATCTTCACATGAAATTGTAGCAGACCTACAATCCATGCTACACAGTGAAAACAATTAAAAAAACCATGTAAGAGAGAAAAAATTCACATAGGGTTTTTTTTCTAATTATATAGGAATTTACTTAATATAATTAGGATAAATACCCTAATTAATATTAAAAATAACAAGATCATATATGTGTATATGTGTGTGTGTGTGTGTGTGTGTGTATATATATATATATATATACATATATATATATATATATATATATATATATATATATATATATATATATATATATATATATATATCACTTTTATGTTATTTTAGTTTTTATTGTGAGGTTTTTATTATTTTATTTTATATTTTTATATGTGTCCAGTAATATCAAATTTGTCACTTTTTTCAAAATTAATTTGACCATTTTTTAAATTAAATTATATAAAATGACAACATAATTCAGTATTTATTTTATTGGCTATCAACATGTTATCTATCAAATATTATTACGATTCAATATTTTTTCTTTTGAATTGATCTCATAAATAATTTTTAATATTAATGATGATTTAGTATTTTTTAAATTATGTAGAAGTTTTCTTAACATAATTAGGATGGATACCCTAATTAATATTATAAAAAATTAATAAGATTATTTGAAATAATATATATAATATATATATATATATATATATATATATATGTATTGTGTGTGTGTGTGTGTGTGTGTGTGTGTGTGTGTGTGTGTGTGTGTGTGTGTGCGTGTGTGTGTTTGTATTATTTTTTTTTATTGTGAATCAATATCAAATTTGTCAGTTTTCTCAAAAATAACTTTTCAACTTTTGAAATTAATATATGAGAAATTGCACAATGCAATACAATGTAGTATTTCTTTTATTGGCTATCAACATATTATTTATCAAATATCATTACGATTCAATACTTTTGATTTGAATTAATTTCATAAAATAATGTGTTTTGTTACCATCTTAGTAATCATTCAAAACTATACAAGTGCGAAACCAATATTAAGTAGAATGAACACTGTGGAATCAACTAATAGATTCGTAAAGAAAGAGAAACTAATAACATGTTATTTATCAAGTATTATTACGATTCAATACTTTTGATTTGAATTTATTTCTTAAAATAATGTATTTTGTTACTATCTCAGTAATCATGCAAAATAATACAAGTGCGAAACCAGCATCGAGTGGAATGAACACTGTGACATCAACTATATTAGATTCTTAAAAAGATCAACTAATTGTCTATTAGTTGTTGGTGATATTGGTCCACAAAATGGTAGTAAGAGAATTGTGGTAGAAAATAGATCTTGTAATTGAAACGTATCAACGAGTTGCATCCTTCGTACATTGCTCTACGCTATCCATTACTATTTCCATGTGGTGAAGACAACCACAGGGAAGACATAACCTCGAAAACCTAAAGGCAAGGATAAACAATAAATGAACTAGATGGAGTTCTTTTCTCACCGATTGCATGAAAGAGACACGGAGGTACTCACTGTTCTATATAGTCGACGACTCACACAACAATTCATAATTGATGTATATACGATTATTGAATCTTAAAAATTGTGGTACGTCAGAACTCATCAAAAAATTATGAAGTGATATGTACAGTGGAATTGTTGATGTAGTGTTATGAGGTTAAATAGATGGCTCAAGTGTTGGTGCTCATGTTGTCTTACCCGCGACATTTACTAGCGGTTCTCCAGAGGGTCGTTTCACATAATATTTATCTATTACTGAGTTGTGTAGATCATTTAAATGTTAAATAGTGTACCAATTTAGATCTATCAAGTATATGTTAAAATATGTCAATAAATGTAACTATAGGTTCACTATAACATTCTATCAGAACAAATGTGAGGATGTATAGGATAAGAAAATTGATGAGATCAACATGTATTATGATTGTCATTACATTTCTTCATGCGATGCGGCGTGGAAAATATAGTTTAAGAAATTTAGTATAAAACTTCACCTATCATTTGTTTGAATTTTCATCTTCCAAAAGAGCATAATATATTGTATAATGATAATGATCAGTTGAACGCAATGAAACGCAAGTCAAAAACATTATAACATGTATTAGGTTGGTTCGAGGCAAATAAGAAAAATATGGAAGCACGGAGTTTGCCTTGTGTTGAGTTTTCTAAAAACTCTTAAAAACAAGAGAATGGACACCTAGGAAACTAGATTTGTTTTCATTAGTACGAATTTACTATATTCCGTCAAAATTGATAAAGTTATGGATGCAGTACATTTAGCTAAGGGTAGTATATTTTTCATCTATAGATACAGATGACGCTTTCTACAACTATTAAATGTGATGGTGGAATTGTTCTTAATGCAATATCTAACGACATAACTTCTCTTCGTCTTCCGAAAGGAAGAACTGTGCATTTTAGATTTAATGTTACTTTTAATATCCACCAAGATTTCGATCATTACTGGTACTCCACTTGCAAAATTAATAGTGGATGCGCATCTCATTATTTGGGATGAAACTCCAATGATGCATAGCCATTATTTTGAAACTTTGGATAAAATATTGAAAGACATGATGAGATCGCAAAATAATTCTAATACGCAGCTTCCATTCGGTAACAATATAATAATTCTTGGTGGAGATTTTCAACAATTTTGTCGATTGTTCCAAAAGGGACTAAACTAGACATAATTCACACAGTGATCAAATCTTCACATTTATAGACTCATTACATAGTTTTAAAATAGACCAAGAATGTCGTGCTGCAAAATCACAATTCAAATCTCAATTGTGTCAAGTTAAAGAAAATCTTCAAATAGTATAGAAAATTTAATAGTTGGAGGACCAAATGATGGTATCGTTCAAATTGAAATCAGGGTAATATATTATTGAAACACTACAAGAAATCTGACGTTTAGTGATGATTTTTTTTTTCACGCATAAAAATTCGTCATAGTATGTTAATTAATAGTGACGTTTTTTAATTTCGTCAAATAATAACACCCTTCTATGACAACATTTATTGTTGTCACAATTGTTTACCGATTTCGTCACGAATACTTTTACTTGATGACGTTTGAATGTATTTTGTCACAATTTTGGGATGACAAAAATAAAGGTTCGGAAAACCCATTTTATGACAAACATATAATAAAGTGTGACGAGATTTGGGTGTCACTATAAGTTTCTAGTTGTGACGGAATCATTTTGTCACTAATGTTCCCTTCAAGAATGGTGACGATATTTGTTGTCACAACAAGTTTCTTTTCATGACAACGCTACAATTTGTCATCAGTTCTAGAAAAATGACGACAAHATTAYYTTGACACGAAATAGTTCTTTGGTGATGTCAAATATGAATTTGTCATAATAATTTTATTTTTGCTACAAATTCACACCAGATTTAGGAGACTCTTCCGATAACAAATTGATAATAATTAGAGATGATTTTTGGTATCACTGCATATTTATGATATTAAAAACATCATATTTCTCATTAATTTCTCTAAATGTAATGTTAATTAATTTTAATTACTATATATTGTATAATATTTGAAGTAATCAATAATATAAAAATAATAAAAATCAACGTTAAAGAAATATATTAATTAAAATAAATAACTAAATTATGTGTTTTACACAATTAAAATAATAATATTAATAATAATATATTTGATTGAGACATTTATTTATGCTTGAACCTAATCTATGTTCCATGAAAAATGGTGACAACATCCATTGTCACAATAAGTTTCTTTTCATGACAACACCATATTTTGTTACTTTAAGAGAAATAGTGACAACATTATTTTGACACTAAAGTCCTATTTAGTGATAACAAATATAAGTTTTTCATTCACATCAAGACTTAGGATGAGACTTTTTCAATAACAATTTGATAATAATTGGTGATGACATTTGGTATCACAATATTTTTTAATATAATTATTATTCAACTTATTATTCATCATTAAATATTTATTTTCTATGTTTAATTTATAGTTTTTAATGACTATATTATTATTAGATAATATTTCTTAAGTTTCTTATATTTAAATTGATTAAATAAGTTTATAAATTTAATTAATAGATTATTATTTTTTCTTCTAATATCAAGTTTTGAAATTTATTTATTATTGTGTTATAACATTTCATATTTATCTACAAAAGTTCTCAATTAATCTCTTTACACAAAATCTCTTTTTGTGAACATCACTTTTTGTGAACACCTTTATTTGTGTGTGAACTATTTGTTTAGAAGTTAATCACACTTTATTATATTCTTATCTAATTTAAAGTTATTTTGATATTTATTTTATAATACTTCAATTATATTTTTTATTTTTAAAATATAAGTTATTCATGATTAAATATTTATTTACCTTACTTTATAATTTTGAACGGCTTATATTATTATTCCATATTTTTTTACAAAGTGTTTAGTGTGTGTATGTATATTAAACTTATTTCTGAATGTATATTACTTTGTTTATACATTATAATATCAGGATCATGTGGTGGAGTGGTTGGGGCTAGGTAAAAAATTAAAACATTGCGGATTCAAACCTCATGTCTCTTGAATATTATTTTTTTGCTCCCTATAAAATGTGTAAATATTGAACAATGTCAATTTTTGCTCCCTATAAAATGTGTAAATGTTGAACAATGTCAATAAAAAAGTAAATCGCAAAACAAAAACACTGGGATTTGAACCCACAGTGTATTGCACCGCCTGCTAATAAGGTATGATTATAGGGCGATTCTAGTTGCAGTCAGTCGTTGTACCTGATAGTCACACCTCCAATGAATGTCACGTGTCCTGTCTAATTATAATATTATTAATTAAAAAATCAATATTAATTTGTTATTGTCTACAATGACCTTTTGTATGTTTAATTATTAAAATTAAAAAATAAATATTTTCAATTTATTACAAAATACCCAAAAAGTTTATTAATCACAAAACACCCATCAAATTATAAATATATTTTAAAAAAAGCCCTAACTAATCATAAAACTCAACTAATATCTTAAAATTATTAAATTATTATAATAAACTTAATTAATTTATAATCTAATCATTATTGTCTTTGTTAAAAAAAATATAAAATTTTGCACTTAGACAGTTTTGAACCTTGGTGGTTTGTTTAACATTTTATAAAAATATAAAATTTTCTCCACCTTCCACCACATGACTACTTATATCACTTGTGCAACTTGTACTCTTAATATCATTTTGTTTATTCTCTTTTACTTAATGAAAAATAGTGAGATATTGTCTTTGTTAAAAAAAATATAAAATTTTGCACTTGGGCAGTTTCGAACCTTGGTGGTTTATTTAACGTTCCCCACATTCAACCACTTGACTACTTATATCACTTGTGCAACTAGTACTCTTAATATCATTTTGTTTATTACCTTTTACTTATTGAAAAATACATAACTAATAATTTTTAGCGAATTTAATATAAATTTTGAAATATAAAATAATTTAATAATATTAATTAATAAATAAAAATTAGACACGGATTTAGAATGTGACATCTTATGAATGTTTCGTAGTATGTGAATAAAATTATTAATGAGTGTAATCTAAATATTAATATAGCAATTATTTTCTAATTGTATTAATTAATAAATAGAATATAATTATTTGACACGTGTTTAAGTAATTATTTGATACCAAATTTTTTATTTAAATAATTATTTGCACCAATTTTTTTATACTATGTAATTAACTGGAATATCTATATAAATAGTGTCGTATCAGTGGTTTTTACATATTATTTTTTAATTTATATTATTTGATTAATGCTCCTAATCAATTTGACTACTTGTTCCTAGATATTTATTATATACTATTACAGAGTTTTATATATATATATATATATATATATTTATATTTTTTTTTATGAATTGTAATTTTTGTTTGATATTTGTTGGAGCTTATAATTTATTTGTTGAGATTAACCAACTACTATTTGATGATAATTTTGTCCAAAAAATATATAATTATATGTTTGTCTGATCATAATTACTCTTAGCCTAAGTTGCACCGATACGACACGAACACGAGGACACGCGTATTTTTAAAAATATAGGACACGACACGGCTCACACACGTTTATAATATAAATAATTATTAATATATTTTATTTCCTACAAATATTAAATTCTAATGAATTTTATTTTCAATTAATCATCTAAAATAATTACAAACTCATTCAGAATAATTGATAAAATCCCAAGTAAAATGAAAAATGAAAATAATTAAAAAAAATAGAAAAAATAAATAAAAAGAAAATTGAAAAAATATGTCGGGGACGTGTACGGGTCATGTCCCCGTATGTCGCGATGTGTCCTAAGAGTGTCTGAGCAGTGTTCCCTGTCAAAAATTCAAAAAAGAAAAAGAAAGAGAAATATGACACGCGTCCGACACGTGTCGGAGGCGTGTCGGGCGCGTGTCCGCGTCCACGGAGTGTCTGACTCGCCCTCGGGGTCAAAAATGGAGTGTTTGTGCATTATAGATCTTACCCTTATGTAAATCAAAACTACTACATAATCTTTACATAAATATATAGAAAAAACTGTAAATAACTATTTAATAAATTATAATACGCAAATAATAATAAATGAAAAGAAAATTATAAAAGTTATAATATAATACTAAACAAAATTCAAAACTTGAATTCATAAAGAATATATAAAATAATATTTTTAAATTTTATATAATTATTTAATAAAATTGAAAGAAAATAAAATAAATTAACAATATAATTCATTTGAATTTTATAAGTTAGGGTAAATAAATATTTATTCATGAATAATTAATATATTTAAAAATAAAAAAACATGATGTATATTTTATTAAATATTATAAACTAAATCTCAAAATAATTTTAAACTAGATAAAAAAATAAATTATGATTGACTTTGAAATAATTATGATATATTATACTTATGTGATTTTATAATTTAGTTTAGTATTATATTAATTTTTTGTTATTTATTTCAAACAATTCTGTAAAGAAATTAATATATTTTCCATAATTTAACATAATATTCAAAAAAGAACTATTGTTTTGTACTTTTCATGAACAAAAAATACTTATTTGATCTTGAAGTTTATTAATTAAGTATTCTAAATTTAATTATAAATTTATATATTTTATTTCTTAATTATAAATTTTCAATAGTACCAGCAAATATCGTGAAATTAAATAAAAATATAATTTAATTATAGCTAAATTCTAAATACTTACTTTTAAAAAATTAAGAAAAATTATTATATAAATCGCTAATTATTATAAAATAAAATATTTAAATATATTCTATAAAGTTATTTATATATTTAAAACTAAAAATTAAAAAATAAAAGATAAAAGAAACTGAAATCAATAAGATTATACTTAATTAAAATTAAATTCAAATTAATTATTTCCTGAATCTGAAAAATTGTAGAATAAATAAATATTAAAAAATAAAAAAGAATCCTTAGCTAAGTAATGTATATAACCTAATTGAGGGGTATAACTTTGTGTGGTTTTAAAATATTTTATGATATATATATATATATAGTTTTATTTACATCTGTACATTTAATTAGTAATATAGGCGGCTAATACTAAATAATTAAGATAAAAAAAATAAATACATAGTAAATATTGTTTAAGTTTATATAATTACTTGAATTTTTAAAGATATATATAGAATAATATTATAAGTTTAAAAAATCATAAATCAAGTTAAATAAATATAAAAATAATTATTTAATCAAGCATCACCCCTATATATTAATGTAAAATCCTCCTAACCTATGTGTCTGTTTCGTATGTTTCGTTTGACAAATAAAAAATTATGGTGCTCCGTTTGCTTATGTGTCATCCGAGTCTATTATTACCTAATTTAATACTTTCCTTTTTATTGTAACTTACCTAATTAATTTTTTTATTATATTTCTCCTTATTCAATACTTTCTTTTGATTCTCCTAATATAAAAATAGAAATAAATCATATATTATTAGTAGATAAGATCTAAATTACTTATTTTAATTAAAAGAAAAACTACATATGAAATAATTTTAATTAAAAAAATTTATATCGAAAATAACTAAATAAGTTTTATTGATAATATAATTAAAAATAATTTTATTTTCGAAGTTTCAAATATTCTATATAGGTAAAATATGAGTTATTTACAATAATCTAAGTATGTAACTAAATATTAGTAATGTATTAAATTTAAATATACAAATATTAAATTATATACTAATAATTAATAAACATTGATTAGACACCAGTACAATGCGACACGGGTTGAGAGTATGATATCTTTTAAATATCTCAAAGTATATAATTAATAGTTATTAATGAACTTATTCTAAACATTAATATATAAAATGATTTAATAATAATAATAATTAATAAATAGATCGTAGACACGGGTTTAGAATGTGACGCCTTTTGAATTTTTGTAAGAATGTAACTAATCTTTAATGAATCTAATTTAACCATCAAATATAAAATTATTTAATATTTATAATAATTAATAAATAGATCGTAGACACGGGTTTAGAATGTGACGCCTTTTGAATTTTTGTAAGAATGTAACTAATCTTTAATGAATCTAATTTAACCATCAAATATAAAATTATTTAATATTTATAATAATTAATAAATAGATTAGACATGTCAAGGTACGAGTTAGGAATAATTATTTTAATTTTTTATTTTAGATTTAAAATTCAATAGTTATCATAAATATTTTTTATATTTATCTTTGATAAGTTCCGTGTAATACACGGGTGTTAAATAAGTATATATTAATGCAAAATCCTCCTAATTTATGTGTCTACTTCGTATGTTTCGCTTGGATAATAATAGATCTTGGTGTTTCATTTGATTATGTGTCATCCGAGTCTAATATATACCTAATTTAATATTTTTTTTACTATATCTTACCTAATTTAATATTTTTCTTTATTATATTTAGCCTAAATTAATAGTTTTCTTTTATTATATTTTGTCTAATTCAATAATTTTTTTTTATAAATAAGTCATATATAATTAGTAGAAAAAAACTTAGATTAGTTATTTTAATTAAAAGATAAATTACATAAGAAATAATTTTAATTACAAAGAAAAACTTATATATGAAAATAATTAATAAATTTTATTTATAATAAAAGTTGAAAAATAATCTAATTTTGAAGTTTTTAATATTTTGTTAATGTAAATTATGATATATTTGCAATAATTGGAGTATGTAACATCCTAAAATTTTAAAGGGATTTATGAGAAACTCCTTTTTTTTCCTTTGGGAAAAATAATAAAATTATCAATAATGATATTCAAAACCAACAACTCGTCAATGGTTCTCAAATAAAATCCAAGTATTTAAAACGAGCTTAAATGCAGAAATTTCTAAGAAATAGAGATTATTGTCTCAACGTTTCAACTTCAAAGAAACTCAAATCTAAAATAAACGGAACAAGTCTTAAATAAATAATAATAGAACTCAATTTATTATCCGCCAACCACATGCTCCACTCCGAGTTCGGTTAACCTGAAAAATATTAAATATAAAAAGGGATGATCTTTCACCTCGCTCAGTAGGGAGTGCAGTTCATAATAATTGCATAATATAATAGTTCTGGACAATCATATCTCTGTTGTGTAATAAATTACACCTCTATTGTACAATAAATTGTACCTCTATTGTGCATTGTTGCACCTCTATCTCTAGATCATGCGACAATTTTTTTAAAAACTCTCTGGGTCACATGACTATGTGCACATAATTTGTGACGAAATGCCACCTCTGGTTATATAATCATCAACATAGGCTAAAATAATACGCATTTAAATATGAACTGTAAATAGAAAGGTTTTAGTTATCCCTACCTCATTTATGCAGAAAAATAACTTGACTTGAATGCAACACGTGAAATGTTCCTAGTCCTCAGAATCTTCGTTTCCTAGACGATAGAACAATTGAGTTTTTAGAATTTTATTTTAAAATAAAGTAAAATGACATAAATCGGAAAAAAAGCTAAAGTGGTTAAGATAACTGGGCTTAAGGGTTGAATTGGCTCACTGGACTAAAAGAAATCCCACAACCTCACTAAGCCCAACCTATTCTTACAGAGTCACAAAGAACAAAAGCCCAGCCCACTAAACTCCTTTACCACCCTCCTTCTCGACTTTCAGCCTCTCACCCAATCTTCTAAATCACCACCAACCCAACACACCAAAATACACTCACACACACAGCCTCCAACCTCGGCCGCTCGCTCTCTCTCCCTCTCTCGGATTTTTGTTCTCGGCTCACACACACGCGAAGGCAAAAACAACAATCCACACTAAAATATAAATCCCAATTCGAAAATTAAACTCGCAAATTGGAAATTCCCAAATTTTAAAACTCAAAGAAATCGACTTAATTTGGAGGAAACATTCAATTCGACGCAACCCTCGCACTTTCTGGCACCACACGAGGACGACTCCTGTTTGCGTGACAGACGCCGCGCAAGGCCCGACCGGAGCAGTGAACGACGGCTGCGACTGACCGGGTTTGGTTCGAGGGTTTCAAGGTCCAGCCAATTCGGGTTGAGGTAAGTGGAGTTGCGGGCTCATGATTTTTATCTCGAAATTTTGGTCCAAAAAGACGACAGTCGGGTTGACTCGGCTGCGACCAGGCTGGCTAAGTTCTACTCGATTGACTTGGGATTCAAGTTTAGTTTAATAAATTTTCAGAATCGGGTCAACTCGTCTGTGTTTGTGTTTAAAAAAAAAGTTTTGGGTTTAAAATATTTTGTCGTTTCTGGCATGAGGTTTGATTTTGGCATCTGGACTTGACGAGTTTTACTTAGTTCTTGTGTGACCGGTTATTTTCTATGATTCTCATGAGTTTCAAAATAAAATGAAAGGTGACCCTGTACGCCCAAGAAAACGGAAAAACTGACTTAATCGAGAAATATTGGATTCAGAGGGGTTACCTGCTTGAGGAAGACGACCACTCTGCGACTAAACGACGACCACTGAATTAGTGGGGTTGTGGCAGGTATAATTATTCTTTTGCTTTTATAAAGTTCAATTCTTTAAATATTTTTGTTTGTAATTTAAAGTTTGATTTGGGTTAATGCGGGAACAGGTGAGAATTATCAGTTTGGATATAGAGCATCCGGTGACTCGTCTGATCTGGTGCGATTGTTCAAAGAATATGGCATGAAAGCTTCTATAGTAAATTATAAGATAACTGTAAAACTTTATTCAGAAATTACTGCTGGGTTTTAACTGAAAGTTGCTGGGATTTCCATCCATTTGAACTTCAAYAWTTTTTAAAMACCAGTGTCTTTGATTTTAAACTAGAACTATGCCGTTTTTTGTTTCTGTCATCTGGAAACTTGAATAAAAYTTTGTTGGTTATTGTCCCGAATTTCCTGAATTWGGTTTACTRATCGGTCTTGGTGGTGAATTGCACTTTTTTGAACTGTTGAAAGTTACCAATAATCAATTTGGCAGCGTTCTATTTGTTTCACGGATAAGATAGGATTATATACACCACAAGCTTTGATTGCTTTGTTCAGTTAAAATTTTTCGCATGTTTACTTTGTATAAGTAAACTATTACTTGTTGTATAATTGTTGTCCTATGTAGTTTTTTAGTCTTAATATTGTTGGATTTTCCCACTTATTATTATTTTTACCAATTACTTTTTGAAGTGTTAATTGTTGATAATAATCCCTTAACCAAATCCTGAATAAGAATTAGAGTGAAGCGGATATTTGTTCACAAATTCAGAAAGCACATAGAAGGAATGTGTCTTCGGCTTGTTTGGGAGTTACCATTTTGTTTTGTAACATAAATAAATGTTTTGAGGTGCGTAATATGTTCTTCTGTAGTGTATGAAAAGATTAATACATCATCAACATGGACAATGCAAAAGTTTGAATAATCCTTGAGAATCTCATTCATTATATTTCAAAATTCTGAAGGGTCCTTCTCCTAAATGATTGCAAAACCCTGATTTCATATCCCTTGATTTAAGTATTTTATTTCTCTTTTACAGTGTTCCTCCAAGTCTGACTACAAATCAATTCTTATCACATTTTGATTTTGACATTTTTAGTGTTGCATTTTGATGATTGTTCGGAGGAGTTTGATAGCACCGTTGGATGGATTAATGAGCATTTGGGATGTTCAAACTAGCAACTAGTGACTATACAAATCTAGTTCACGAGCAATCTAGTGCAGGCTTGCTTTGGATGTTTGTGATTTAGTGTGTGCTTGCTTTGGAGGTTGTTTTGTGTGTTCTGTTTATTTAGAAAGCATGGAGATGCTCTTATAATTAATACAATACAAAAATTTAAGGAAATTAGCATTACGGAAAAGACTACCTAATGGTTGTAAATTGTAGTTGGTCTTATTTTTTTTAATGTAGTAGTCTAACATCCTTTGAAAAAAAAAAGCTTCTATAGTAAATTCCGTCATGGGTTACATGTCGGAGCTCTTGGGACGTAATCATCGCCTAATCTGTACTTGAGGTGGATGATCTTGCTAATTAATCAGTACTAACGTCTCTATCCTAACTCAAATTTTATAAGCTTGCCTTTTGTGTTTTATACCAGCGATCTTTATATTGCAGGGGGAGAAGGTTCTTTTGTGTTTTATATACCGTGAACCGGAGGACGATCAAGTTGGGAAAGTACAGTTACTTACTAATTATTCAACTACGCCAGATGAAATTCGTCTCAAGGTATGATGACTTGAATGCAAATTAAATATTGGCATACCTAATAATATCGTATTTCGGTTGGATTAGATTTGTACAACCACAATTTATAATAATAAATTAACTCTAATCGTCATGCTTTTGGATTGTCTCAAAATTTATTTCTAGTGGAAAATGTTAGATGCACTAAAAATTCAGATGTCGAGCCACTGTCATATGAGCTTGATTGGGGAAAAACATATTAATAAGTTTTATTTTGTAAAGAAGAAATGAATAGGCTGGCTAATTATGATCTTAATTTTCTATTTAGGTTGTCCGATTTTATTGCATAAAGAATGAATTGGTTAATCATGATGTACTTGTTGAATTTACAAGCCTCAGATAATTTAATTCCTAATATTTAAAGTCTGTAACTTTGTGGTCCTTCATATACCTTTTTCCTAGAAGTAGAGAATATTTATCAAAGAAAAAAGAAAATCATCTCCGCTGGGTTAACATATTTCCCAGCATTGAACCATCAAATTATCAACACGGTATCCACCAATACAGCAGTTTAGTTCTACTGTTAAATTGATTGTTATTTTTATGGCTACGACATGATTTAGCTTGCATGTCCAAAGATGGTAATTTTTCTCAATCTGGATATTTGTATTTGCTAACTATGTATTTTTATGTGTGTTTCTGCTGCAGAGACAATTGCATACGACTGTGTTTTCGAGATTGAAATGAAGGTCAAATCGTTTAAGGAAAGAAATTTGAATCTGAATGGTGATTGGAAGTGGTTAGTCAAGGAATTTGCATCCTACTTTGGAGTTTAACTCTTTTGGTTTATTTTAAGTTTTCAGGTCCTTGTTTTGAATGTTCAAGTACATTAATTCTAGTTGTCTAATTTGGTATATGTTCTGGATATTTCAAAGTAATATTTTGGATATTTTTTTTAACCAATTGTTGATGATATGATATTTTGGCTAGTTGTTATTGTTTGGTATATGTTTTGAATGGTCGAAGAAATATTTTGGGATATTCTTATCATTCTCAAATGATAAATGCTTAATTGCTTTCATTTTTATATTTATAATATTTTTCATTACAAGAATAATGACAAATTGATACACATATTCAAGACAATTTATGTCGTCATGGAAGTAAATAATCAAATCGTGTTCACTCAATTATTACAACTTCAAGCATCACATAAGTATTTTAAATTTGTCACTTTAATAAATTATGACAACTTGTTTCATCACATAATACTTTGAATTCGTCACTTAAACTACATAATTTATGATGATTGGTTTGTCACCATATAAACTCATTTAATGACAATAGATTTTATCACCATATGTACCCATTAAATCTTTATTGAAAATATATCTTTTATGATGATAATAAAATTCGTCATACATTGCTAATTTTTTCGTGACAGATAATTTCATCACCTTTAATAGTAAATGGTGACACAATGGTTTGTCATTGTAAGTATAGATGTTCAGTGACGGTCAATATTGCGTCACTATAAAACAGATCTATCGTGTCGAATTACATTATAATTGGAAATTATTTAATACATATTATGGCAATATGAACGTCATGATAACTTAATAAAAACTGTCACCGTAGTTATGTTTGTCACGAAAAGTCAAATGTTTTGATGACAAATTAAGTATTTGTAATTGAAAATGTTAACATATGGTGACAAAATCGATCTTTTGATGATAATTTTTCAATCACTTACGTGACGAATTATGCGTCACCAAATAGTATCATCTATGATGACAATTTACATCAGCATCATAAAAACCGAATATTTAGTGACGCGCTTGAAAAAATTATCACTTTTCACCTATGGTGACAGTAATACCATGACAACCGCTGTGACGCTCAATTTTCGTCACCGTTTCTCTTCAGTGACGAAAAAATAGACTTTTAATGACGAAACGTATCGTCATCGAACATCAAATTTCTTGTAGTGAAAGATGAAGGTGTCCATATTCCGTCAATTGTGGTGAGCACATATCCATAATTTAGAAAAACTACTGAATGTTCTGCTTATTTGGAGGGTCGTGTTATTCTTTCCCTAACACTTGATGTCGTCGACCTGATTAATAAATATATGATGTCATAATATTTTGGAGAATGTAAAGTATATCTTAGCTCTGATAATGCATGCAAATTCGATTCAAATGACATATTATAGGACGTTCACTCACCAGAGTTTCTAAATACCATTAAATGTTATGGATTGTCGAACTATGAGGTAAAACTAAAAATTAGAATTTTACTCATGTTGTTGAGATATATCGATCATTCCCTTGTGTTGTGTAATGTTGGTTGTTAACGTGACGATCATATTGTATAAGCTAATATTTCTGAAGCAAGCAATGCAGGTGAATTGTTGTTAATCCCTAGAATAACTGTCACACCATCCAATCCGAGGTTGCCTTTCAAGTTCCAACGATGACAATTTCCTCTGACTGTGTCATATTCTATGATGATCAACAAGATTCAAGGAAAATCTCTCTCTCATGTTGGACTTTTCCTGAAAAAGTTATTTTTCAGTCATGGTCAGTTATACATTGCTATATCAAGGGTGACCAACCATAAGGGTTTAAAAATATTGATCGACGATGATGAGAATAAATATAGTAACAAAACTACAAATGTTGTGTATAAGAAAATTTTTCATAATTTGTAAAGTACATTTCGTCTAATAACAATCATCTTATGAATCAGGTTATATCATTTTGAATACTATTTGAACTTTAAATAATATTTAGATGATTCATATATAAGTAGCGGTTATGGTAAAACCATCTTTGGTGTGAGAAACAATGATGGTTCTAACCGAAATACATACACACACATATATATAAAACTTAAGTACACATATATAAAATTACTTATTTAAATATTTTAATACACTTAAAATAATTATTTTTATTTTATAATAAAAAATAAAAATTATCGTGCAACGCGCGGGCACAATACTAGTTGTCTTAACAACATTCTTATTGACTTTCTTCAAATAAGCTCTAATATGCTTCAGCCTTTTCAACTCGTCTCTAGGCCAGCGTTTCTTATTGGTATTATTGTCATTCTCTGATTGCAATGAATAACTAGAAATAAACCATGTTATTGATTAGAGTAGATTTGTCCTTGTTTTTATTAGTATTTTAGTACGTTTTTCTATTTGTTTTTGGTATAAGTTGGACGATTTAAGCATAATTCTGTATTTTTATAGTTCTGACTTATTTTACCGTATTTTAATCGTAATTGATGCAAATAGGTGATATTTCGTTGTTTTCACCTTACAGCTAAGTAACCGGAAGAGTTCAGCGCGTAATAGACGAAGTTGCTAGTTAATTATAGTTGGTTAAATTAGTTTAATTTAATTAGTTCAAGATAGTTAGTTATTGCTTTTAAATTTATTAGTAGTTTATAATTTCCAAAAACCAAATTTATACAAG
>BMAC01000294.1:120046-131824 GCA_014905375.1 Phtheirospermum japonicum | reverse complement strand
CGATGTTCAAGAATAGGAGAACGAGCTTCCGGCGAAACGAGTAGCAAAAGATAGAGAGAGATGGAGGCAGACGCTCAGTCGCGTCGACTGACGCGACCGTCGACGCTCCGTCGACGCGAGCCATGATCCGCGCGTCCAGTCGACGCAACTTGCTGAAGCGTCGATGTCGATGCAACGTCGACGCAACTTGCTGAAGCGTCGATGTCGACGCACCCAGTCGACGCGCACGCCCAGGCAACACCGACGCCGAGCACCAGCGCGCGTCAGTCGACGCACCGTCGACGCGACGGCCCAGAATTCGGATTTTTAGGGTTTCTTGTGCGCCAAGTCATAAAATAACTATATAAACCCTTCATAATTCGGATTAAACAGATAACCACGACCCAAAACACCTATCTAGGGTTAAGAAACCTATTTTCAACACCCTCCAATATATTTTCAAGATCTACGTCGAAGATTCAAGATCCGAAGCACCGAGACGAAGACGTTCGTTCAAGCTCCGATTTTATCGACCAAGATCAACCGTTCGTAGTCCGTATCTACAGCAATCCTTCAGCCCTTTTTAGTCAATAATAAGTTTTCTAAACTCTAGTTATTTTTCTTAGATTAATTGTTAGTTAATTCATGTTTTTAAGTATTTATTGCTTTTCGTTTGATAATTAGAATCGTTGAACGTTGAATCGCTGAGCTTGGACCTTGAGATTTTAGTTTTATTATTTATATAGTTGCTGCGTTTTCTTATTGTTCATGCTTGGTGATGAGATTTGTTCATGTTAGTTTAATTATTGCTTAGTTTGGATAAATAGTTGATAATCGGTTTACGTTATGCGATTGCTTGGGAATTTTAGAATTAATTTCGTTCTTGAGACTTCATGTGCTTGATATTCGTAGTAATAGTTCAATTCATGCTAGTTGGTCAATTAGTTTTAGTTTAATTAATTTAGATAATTAGTTAAAGTTAATTAGTATTGCTTTTCGATTCATAGTTAATAATTTCAAAAACCATTCTCGTGTTTAAACATTGTGATTAAACAAACATTAAAAATTCCGAACATCAGTCCTTGAGAGACGACTCGAGTTAAGCTTGCCAACCTACACGCGATCCCGTTCTCTTGTGGGCGAGCTATTAAATTTCTGACAATTATTTATAAAGTAGGCACACACAAAAGCTCGAATCAAAAATTGGCGCCGTTGCCGGGGATTGAAATAGGTTTTGATAATGTTTGTTCGTGTTATTTGCTTTTCTGTCTTTTTGTATAAAGGTTCTTTGTTTTGCACTCGATGCGTTGATGTTGTTTGCTGTTGATGCTAGGATGTCGAGAAGTCGAGGATTTCAATCGACAGTCGATTTTCCTGTTCCTGGACCGGCCACTCCAATAAGCCCTTCGATGAGAGAATACGAGGTAGAAGAATTTTACTACAAGAGACTGCCGGAATTTGGTGGGCATCCGAGCGAGGATCCGGTGGAGTTCATCCAAGATTACRAAGAYGTCAYCCGRACTTTTCCTCTTCTCGRCCTTACAAGGGAGAAAATTAGAAGGYGACACTTTATGYGGCAACTAAATGGTAAAGCACGACAATGGTTGGTACATTTGGAGCCCGATTCCTTGCCAAATTGGGAGGATGTGTACGAAGAATTCACGTTGAAATTTTACACTCCTAGATGGCAACAATACTACTCAAGCCGGGACGATGCTCCATACACCCCACATATTTTTATTGACGAGTCTTACGTTTCTCGCGACCAGTTTTCAAATTCTTCCTTTTCAAGCCATAAATGTAGCCGTTGCGGAGCACTTGGTCATTGAGCGACTGAATGCCAAGAAATATTTACCGAGGAGCCACTAGAGGATGTGATTGTTGAGCCTCACGTCGTGCCGTTAGAGTTTCTAGTGGACGTTGCGGACTCAAGTTTACTCGATTTATTTGAGGATGATGCCAAGGATAAGCCGATTTTAGAAGATAAATTTACTCCCCTTGTGTCGGATGATTTAGACGTCGAGGACAACGACGAATTTTTAAACCATGCAGCAGCAATTTTGGGGATGAATTTGAACGACATTGTTGTGGACGATGTCAATTTTGATGAGGTGTTCGAGAAGGAATTTATTGAGCCTCTTGTTATCCCAACCGAGCCGTTAATGGATTTTAATTTTGAAGTGGTGGACGAATTAATCAAGGAAGATGCGAGGGCCGAGTCTATTTTTGAGCCACCCAAAGCTTTCAACAATTTAGAGATGGAGATGGTGGATGATAAAGTAAAGGGACTTGGAGTGGAGGATGATAGATTCTTGTGTTCGATGGATTTCCTCGTTTATCCAAAGGTTGCGGATCACCATGTGCCCGAATTGATTGTTGATGTGTTTATGGTGATAGATTATTCATTTTTTCGACCCCTGAAGCGAGTTAATATTTTTTTTCTACGAATTTCTTACCATGCGCGCCTGGGAGGAATACATTGCCTATGCTTACTGTTGGAGAACACTAAAGCGTGGCACGATCGTCACCTTTTCTTAGATCCAGGATAGCAACGTTCGTATAAGGCGTCGAGCTTTCGACGTTAAACCCAAGTATTTGTTTTCCTTTTCCTTATAGTTTTTCTAGTTAGTTTGTTTTTGTTCGGTTGTTTCGTCTTTATAGGTTTTTCTTCAAGACATTTTCGATCACGAGATTCAAGACGAAAGATGATTGCACAATCGCTTTTTGGAGTCGCTCGACTATTTTTCAGGGACGTTCCCTTACTCCTTTCCTCGTTTGATTTGCTTTTATTTATATTTAGGGCAATCAGGAGATTGCCGGATTTTTAGAGGGAGGATGGTTGAGTATGATTTATATTTGAAAATTGTGCAATTTGAATTTTTTTTACGTGATTGATCACTATTTCTGCGCTGTATTGTGTTTGTATGGCTTGCCTGTCAAAGTTAGCTAAGTATGATTTGAGGTTCTAGTCTTTTGAGCGTGCATAAGTGCATATATATTTCAAAATTTATTATTTATATATTGTAAAATGGTACTTGTACGCAATTGATTTCACAAAACCTTAAAAGCAGCGTCAATTCAAAAAAATTTCATGTAAAAAGCCTGTAAGTAGCCTGAGTGTTTATCATCATTGCATGTACTTGAATGAGTTTTGATTTGAGATCTCTTTGAAATCGCTGTGTGTAGTTGACTTTGAAAATGAGGTTAAGGCATAGAAAAAAACCTATTTCCGGCCATATCCATATATTTTAGCCACTAAAAATTCCGAATGAGCCAATCATAGCCAAATTATCCATGCCTATAGCCATGAGTGTTTTTGAGTCGACCCCCACAACCCATTAAAAGCGTGGGGCAGGGTTTCGTTATTTTTATTGGTTATTAGAGTTTTGGAGTTTTTATTAGGAATTTATGATTTTATGAATTTTTGTAATAAAAGACCACCATCCGAAAAAAAAATGACCCCATAAAAAAGAATAAAAGGGGGATAAAAAAAATAAATAAAGAAAAAAGAAGGATGGTGAGTCTTGGTGAATCGTGTTAAGTCATTGCCTATGCGCTAATAAGGCTTGTGTTTTATTGTTTATGTTATTATGAAGCCTAATGTTTAAAGGCAAAGAGTTGAGTTGTAATAAGAAGCATATCATGAGCTTCAATTGTGTTTAAGTGGTTTGAGCTTCAAGTCGGTTTTAGAGTTACGAGTTGAGAAATAGCCTATGTTCAAAGGCTACGTTATGAGAGTTAAGTGAGGTTTTTATTTTTGAACGAGGTGAAGCAAAATGCTTCGTGATTAGATTAGGTTGGGTGAGTTTATTTAGCCACACGACTTGTATATTCCATACCCGTCCGAAAAGCCTTACATTACAACCCGTTAAGACCTTACCGATTCTTAGTTTTGACAGCACACTTAATTTACGATTGAAAAGAGATTGATTTTCGGTGCTTATTTATTGTGCATGTAATTGTATGATTTGAGTGTATACACGTCCCATGCAGAAAATACTTGAGTGCTTTTGAGCGTACACTTATATATTTTCTTCCGTGAGGAATCATGATTTTGTTTTGGAGCGATAATGTAATAATGGTCGAGTGATTGACGTTGCGTGACTTGTACCCATATTTTCAAAATTACGTATGTAGCATAGCACGACTCTTTGCTTGAACTTATTTTCATTCTAGTTATACTTTGAATTTATCGTTTGTTCGAGGACGAACAAACCAATTAAGCGTGGGGTAGTTGATTAGAGTAAATTTGTCCTTGTTTTTATTAGTATTTTAGTACGTTTTTCTATTTGTTTTTGGTATAAGTTGGACGATTTAAGCATAATTCCGTATTTTTATAGTTCTAACTTATTTTACCGTATTTTAATCGTAATTGATGCAAATAGGTGATATTTCGTTGTTTTCACCTTACAGCTAAGTAACCGGAAGAGTTCAGCGCGTAATAGACGAAGTTCGATGTTCAAGTATAGGAGAACGAGCTTTCTGGCGAAACGAGTAGCAAAAGATAGAGAGAGACGGAGGCAAACGCGCAGTCACATTGACTGACGCGACCGTCGACGCTCCGTCCACGCGAGCCATGATCCGTGCCAGTCGACGCAGCGTCGACGCACTATCGACGCAACTTGCTGAAGTTTCGATGTCGACGCACCGATGTCGACGCAACGTCGACGCAACTTGCTGA
The DNA here is from genome assembly GCA_014905375.1 of Phtheirospermum japonicum. NCBI lineage: Eukaryota > Viridiplantae > Streptophyta > Magnoliopsida > Lamiales > Orobanchaceae > Phtheirospermum > Phtheirospermum japonicum. The sequence goes on along the minus strand of BMAC01000294.1, from coordinate 127,164 downwards.
AGCGTCGATGTCGACGCACCCAGTCGACACACCCGCCCAGTCGACGTGCACGCCCAGGCAACACCGACGTCGAGCACCAGCGCGCGTCAGTCGACGCACCGTTGACGCGACGGCCCAGAATTCGGATTTTAGGATTTCTTGTGCGCCAAGTCATAAAATAACTATATAAACCCTTCATGTTTCGGATTAAACACATAACCACGACCCAAAACAGCTATCTAGGGTTAAGAAACCTATTTTCAACACCCTCCAATATATTTTCAAGATCTAAGTCGAAGATGTTGAGGAATTTATTCTTGGCAATAATTCCTATTTTGTTATTTGCCTTTCTTGGGCACAAAATAAGTTAGGAAACTAGATATAGGTCAATATTATGTTTCCAAGTTTATGCACAAGACTTTAATTATGTCTAGATTGTGTTTAGGATTTGTTTTTAGGTATTTACCAAGTTTAGGATCTTAGAATTGTCTATTTAAGACATTAGAAATCCTAAATCTTGGACTTACGGTTTTTAGAGGATTGACGCACGAATCTCTTGAAGGAGCAAGGCAAGACGCAAGACGACGCACAAGAGAAGATGAACACGAAGAAGAAAACTACTTGGAGCCAACGTTCGTGAGAAACAAGATCTTTGAAGTTGCGTGACCAACGGAAGAGATCTTGCCATTCCGGCAACAAGTATTTAGTATCAAGTTTCTTGATATTTAGTTTTCATATATTACTTTATATTTTGTATTGAACGTAAAGAGAAAGTAATATAGTTTTCGGGTTTGTACACCCAAGTTCACAAGTATTTACTTGTGAACTGAATTTGTTAAATTGTGTTCTCGTATTTTAATTTCCGCTGCATAAGTTTAAATTTACTCTGGTCGATGTTGTTAACTGATGTTGTTAACATTGATTAACAACATCTTGAATCTGAGAATTATTCTTATATCCATAGACCTTCTAATTTTACAGAAGATTCAAGATCCGAAGCACCGAGACGAAGACGTTCGTTCAAGCTCCGATTTTATCGACCAAGATCAACCGTTCGTAGTCCGTATCTACAATAATCCTTCAGCACTTTTTAGTCAATAATAAGTTTTCTAAAATCTAGTTATTTTTCTTAGATTAATTGTTAGTTGATTCATATTTTTAAGTATTTATTGCTTTTCGTTTGATAATTAGAATCGTTGAACGCTGAATCGCTGAGCTTGGACCTTGAGATTTTAGTTTTATTATTTATATAGTTGCTGCGTTTTCTTATTGTTCATGCTTGGTAATGAGATTTGTTCATGTTAGTTTAATTATTGCTTAGTTTGGATAAATAGTTGATAATCAGTTTACGTTATGCGATTGCTTGGGAATTTTAGAATTAATTTCGTTCTTGAGACTTCATGTGCTTGATATTCGTAGTRATAGTTCAATTCATGCTAGTTGGTCAATTAGTTTAGTTTAATTAATTTAGATAATTAGTTAAAGTTAATTAGTATTGCTTTTCGATTCATAGTTAATMATTTYWAAAAMCACTTKATACAAGTTCTCGTGTTTAAACATTGTGATTAAACAAACATTAAAAATTCCGAACATCAGTCCTTGAGAGACGACTCGAGTTAAGCTTGCCAACCTACACGCAATCCCGTTTTCTTGCGGGCGAGCTATTAAATTCCTGACAATTATTTATAAAGTAGGCACACACAAAAGCTCGAATCAGTTATGTGTATTTGTGCGTAATGGTACAAAATATGTCAATTCCCTATCTTTCTCTTTATTATAAGAAATTGTCGCACTAAAATATGACCACCAAATGATAAATTTTTATCCTTTTTTGTGAGGGCAATATAAAATTAAAAAAAACACAAAACATGTCGGTGAAATTTGGAACCTATCTTCATGAAATTGCTTGTTCATACAGAATTTGATTTGGGTTATTCATACAAATTAAATATACATAATCAATATTGAAAGTAGTTTCTACAACCAGCCCCTAATATACTATCATCTTGTTTATCTTATTCCCCGGTAGAAAAAAGTACTACTGACTTTGCAACAGATTCAATAGCTGCGGGTTCATGAAAAGCATATGGGATATTGTAATTTTTGGTTGGTTAACCCAACTTTGAGCAAGGGTGCCTTTTAAGTTAACCATACTCATTACGAATTTAAGAACTAAGTAAATACTAGTTAATTATGATATTTGATGATTATTGTGATTCTCGAGCCCCTTTTTCCTATTGTAAACTCATTTTCCCCCGTGCTAAATTTCAGGTTGAAATTCGTCAAATTTGTAACAAAAAAAAAATTATGCATCTACAATCGAAGCTTTAAATACAGAGATGGAGCACAATTTTTTTTTTTAAATAAAATTAAAATAGAAATCACACACCCTAATTTCATGGACTTGACAACAGGAATTTATTAGCAAATCTTACTGGTGCACGTGGGTTTATCACCTCCTTGGGATATTTGACGATGTGGACTCGTTGAACGATGTTGTGCGAGAGGCATTTTTTAAGTGGAATTGGAGCATGCACAACGAGAGGGGCTTGAGGCGAACAGCGGGGAGGTGGTGTTGCGAGCGGGACATGACGAGAAGGCATGGAGCCACAGTGTGGAGAAAGGTTTAATCCTATGAATTTTTTCGGCTATCTTTCAAGGTTGCGTTTGATATTTTCTGAAAACTCTAATTCTGCTCGCTTTGCTTTTGGAGAAGGAAATGTTCAAATTTATTTTAATTTTTTTGAGTGAGAAGTTCAATTTTATTTTATTTTTTAATGGAAAATAGTTCTTTAATTGGAATTGGGTATGTGTTATATTTTTTACGTATAACAAAATCTTCTATTGAAATGGGTTAGATTCCAACCCATACCAAAGTCTGCACTTTTGTATGGGTTATTTCAAAACCCCATATGGAAATTAATACTGATCGTATGTGTTGTTGAGATAACTCATACGAATAGTAATTTAAAAGTATTGTTTATATAATAAACACATAGGAGAGGCACTTTTTTGTAAAAAATTATGATATAATAATGAAAGTGCCACTCAGCACTTTATTTGGTATGGGTTAGAAAATGACCCATACGAAAAGTTGATATCAAAAGTGATTTTCCACTAGTGCATATAACTTAAATTATGGTGTTTTCTCTACAACTAGAAGTTTGGATGGTTTCGATCTCTTAGGGGCAATTGGATGCCATTCATATCCCCTTTTATGATCTCTTTTACCTCTCTGCTTCTATTTGTTACCGTCCTACCACTCCGAGTTCATATCACCACCAACAACAGGTAATAAAATCTCAATTTCTATATTTCAAACAACAAAGAGGTTTATTATAGGTAAAAGTTACTTATTTACTTTTGGTTGTGGAAGTTTTTGTGCTTTTATGTATCATGACCTTTTTTATCTTTTTTTTTCAAATACACACACACAAAAAAATGATATTAAAGATATTTCTTTTCCTCTGCTTTTAATTTATATAAGCAAATGAATTTTTAGGACTTTCGTATGGTGCTGAATTTTGACTCTCTAGCACATACAATGCCTTTGAGAAGACCCTAATTGTGTTGTAATTGTATGAAGTTACTGCCTGTGAGAAACATACTAATCAACCCATGAGTGAAGTTTTTGGAGATACCATTTTTGTGAAGTATGCATTATCAGATTTCTAAAACTTTATTTATTTATTTATCTTGTTTGCTATTTATTTGATTTGCAGGACCATATGCACGCTCTTGGTATGATTAAAAAAGATTCGCAGTTAGCAAAGCAGAAATTAATCGAGTCACCATTACTGCTGTAGAAATAAGGGGTGGTCCCAACTCTCAAATTTGTGGGTGATATGGTTTGGAGATGAAGCCTCATTTTCTTTATTTATGTAACCATAGAAGTCCCTTTTTTCTGTAAGGCACTTTAATTTTCTTTTTTTGGCCGTGAATGTTAGTTTTACAGAATTGTAAGAACTGGAAAAGATGGCGTAAATGTCTTGCTCTTATTTAACTCAAGTGTATTTTATTGGTGAAATTATGAATATATTCAAAATACTTAGTATCATTTCCATTTTTTTTTTTAATTTTGAACTATTTTAGAGAACGGGTCTCTTACTACCTGTTCTTAAAAAAAAAAAAAAAGATTTTCTAGAAGGTACCTTTGTTAAATCCGTTCTGAAAACTATACTTTTTAAAAGGTATTTTTGTAAATCTTTTCTAAAAACTAAACTTTCTAGAAGGTATGCCTGTGATTGGAACCTCTTTTGCCTCTTTAGGCATCGTTTGTAATTTGATTTTGGGATTTAAAGTATCGTTTCCAAAAAAAAGGTTGTGCCCTAATTGAGTTAATATCATAAATAAAATTAAAAACTACTCCTTGCTCAATAATCGCAAATCTATAGCATTAAGTGTTAGTATACCAAACTTTAAGATTTCCCGATCCATAGCCAAAACATGTATTCACTCACAGACAAAATACATCAATACTTATTGGCTACCACGCCACGAAGAGCTGCGGAATCCTAATCTACAAAATAAAGTATGTTATCACATACCAAACTAAAAGGAGACATTAATAGTGTTTCATTTTTTATTCTATCACTTAGGTTACTAGTGCTAAGTGTGTGTAAATTATCACCTTAACTTTCAAGCATAAGTTTTGGACCTATTATTTATTTATTTATTTACTTATTTGGATCTTTTATAATACAAGTGTTGAATACATGTTTTTATCACAAATGCACCTGACTACGATCCGTATGCTAGAATAAAAGATAACATATAATATTAAAAAAAAAAAAACCAATTCGTACCAAACTCTAAGGTTCCACAATTTTATGGCCTACAATTAAAAAACTACATTGCTCAGAACTTGTGATGCATTAATTACAAATTCATGAGCACCACTCTCCTTAGTTATATATTGAACGTGACATACTAGGAAGAAAACAGAAGAAAAGGAAACTCAATGACTGAAATGGCAAGTCAACTTGAGCCATGGTCTTGCCTAGACGGTAAAATTGTCCATGGTAACCGGTGCATCCTCTGGATTTGGCTTAGAATCTTGCCTCGACTTGGCTAGAGCTGGTTGTCGAATCGTGGTAGCTGCACGTAGAATGAACAAGCTCCAGTCTATTTGTGGTCAAATCAATCAAATGGACGCCTCAAAACACGATGAGCATGGTCATTTTGATCGAGTTGTTGCAGTGGAGCTCGATATCACAGGAGACAACAAGACCATTGATGGGGCTGTGCAGAAAGCCTTGGGACGCGTTTGGGCACATCGATGCTTTGGTTAATAATGCTGGAATTAGAGGTCGATTTTTTTGCTCGATCAAACGTTAACATGCATTTTTCTACATGGGTAAATTGCATTAATCATAGGGTTGTGGCAAATTTGGTACATACACGGGTGTTACACTAGTTACCTATAGTTCAAGAGTCACTCATTGCAGTTTAAATTAAATTATCTTATATGTGAGCGAATGATGTTTATTTGGATTTGTTCCAATTAAATTTAATATGATTTTAAAAAGGAAAAATACCATTTACTACAATCCAATCACCACTAATTGCCATATAATCCATCAACTGTTTTTCTTCGCATTTAGGTTAAATCTTTACCGTGTACTCATAAAACTTGTGATAGATTGAACACATCCTTCTAATTTCCTATTTTAAAAATTTGTATAAGTCATATATAATTAGTAGAAAAGTCTAAATTAATTTTTAACTAAAAAATAAGTTACATATGAAATAATATAAATTAAAAAAATATAATTATACAAATAATTAAATAAGCTATATTTATATGAATATTTGAAATAATTTACTTTTAGAATTATAATATTCAATATAGGTAAATTACAATTTATTTGAGTAATCCGAGTATATAGCCAAATATTAATAATGAATTCAATCTAAACATATTAATATAAATTATATGATAATAATTAATAAATATTTATTAGACAATGGCACAATGTTACAAGATTTGAGAGTATGACATCTTTTGAATTTCTTGAAATATGTAACTAATAATTATTAGCGAAGTTAATCTAAATATTAAAATACAAAATGAGTTAGTAATAATAATTAATAAATATAGATTAGATACGGTTTAAGAATGTGACATCATTTGAATTTTTTTTAAGTATATAAATAAAATTAGCAATGAATATAATATAAATTATTTAAGAATTATAATAATTAATAAATAGTTTAGGCATGTATGAGGCACAGGTTGAGAACACATCCGTTCAATTCTTTTATTTAAAAATATAAATAAGTCATATATAATTAGTAGAAAAAATCTAAATTAGTTATTTCAATTAGAATAAAAATTACATATGATATAATATTAATTAAAAATAGGGTAATTAGAAAACAATTAAATAATTTATATTTATTATAAAAGTTAAAATAATTTATTTTTAGAATTTTAAATACTCTATTTGCAATTTATGATTCTTTTGCAATAACCTGAGTATATAGCTAAATATTAGTAATGAATTCATTCTAAATGTATTAATATAAATAATGTAATAACAATTAATAGATCTCTATTAGATAATGGCACAATATGACAAGGCTTGTGACTATGACATCTTTTGAATTTTCTAAGTAGGTAACTAATAATTATTAATGCAATTAATTAAAATATTAAATATAAAATGAATTAATAATAATAATTAATAAATATAGATTAGATACAGGTTGAAAATATGATATCTTTTAATTTTTATGAGTACATAAATAAAATTATTAACGAATTTAATAAAAACATATAATAATTAATAAATAGATTAGACAGTAAAGACACGGGTTGTGAACATATTTTTTTAATTTTTAATTTTAAATTTAAAAGTGTGTAATTGTTACAAATACTTTTAATATTACGTATCTTTGGAAAGTACAGTTGAAAATTGGTTTTTATCTTATTATAAATCCAGTGTAATACGTGATTGTTAAACTATTAGCATATGTTCAATTAGTTTTCTAGAGTTACTATAAATTATTAAATAATCTAGAATGGACAAGTAATTGAACAAAAGCCCAAAAATGTACACTTCTCTCTAATCATATCCTAGCTCTTACTTCTAAAGTGAGCCAAAATTTATATAAGGCGAAGTGAAATCATCATTGGA
>BMAC01000294.1:108066-120021 GCA_014905375.1 Phtheirospermum japonicum | reverse complement strand
ACCAAAAGAACCTCTTAGTTGTTCGAGTATCGACTTTTCATTAACTTTTGGGGATTCAAATATCCCTTCGATGTATTCTTCTTTCATCCGAAGCGGGCCCTGTCTCTTATACACATCTAGATGTGTATAAGAGACAGACTCTAAGGTTCCACAATTTATGGCCTACAATTAAAAAACTACATGCTCAGAACTTGTGATGCATTAATTACAAATTCATGAGCACCACTCTCCTAGTATATATTGAACGTGACATACTAGGAAGAAAACAGAAGAAAAGGAAACTCAATGACTGAAATGGCAAGTCAACTTGAGCCATGGTCTTGCCTAGACGGTAAAATTGTCATGGTAACCGGTGCATCCTCTGGATTTGGCTTAGAATCTTGCCTCGACTTGGCTAGAGCTGGTTGTCGAATCGTGGTAGCTGCACGTAGAATGAACAAGCTCCAGTCTATTTGTGGTCAAATCAATCAAATGGACGCCTCAAAACACGATGAGCATGGTCATTTTGATCGAGTTGTTGCAGTGGAGCTCGATATCACAGGAGACAACAAGACCATTGATGGGGCTGTGCAGAAAGCTTGGGACGCGTTTGGGCACATCGATGCTTTGGTTAATAATGCTGGAATTAGAGGTCGATTTTTTTGCTCGATCAAACGTTAACATGCATTTTTCTACATGGGTAAATTGCATTAATCATAGGGTTGTGGCAAATTTGGTACATACACGGGTGTTACACTAGTTACCTATAGTTCAAGAGTCACTCATTGCAGTTTAAATTAAATTATCTTATATGTGAGCGAATGATGTTTATTTGGATTTTGTTCCAATTAAATTTAATATGATTTTAAAAAGGAAAAATACCATTTACTACAATCCAATCACCACTAATTGCCATATAATCCATCAACTGTTTTTCTTCGCATTTAGGTTAAATCTTTACCGTGTACTCATAAAACTTGTGATAGATTGAACACATCCTTCTAATTTCCTATTTTAAAAATTTGTATAAGTCATATATAATTAGTAGAAAAGTCTAAATTAATTTTTAACTAAAAAATAAGTTACATATGAAATAATATAAATTAAAAAAATATAATTATACAAATAATTAAATAAGCTATATTTATATGAATATTTGAAATAATTTACTTTTAGAATTATAATATTCAATATAGGTAAATTACAATTTATTTGAGTAATCCGAGTATATAGCCAAATATTAATAATGAATTCAATCTAAACATATTAATATAAATTATATGATAATAATTAATAAATATTTATTAGACAATGGCACAATGTTACAAGATTTGAGAGTATGACATCTTTTGAATTTCTTGAAATATGTAACTAATAATTATTAGCGAAGTTAATCTAAATATTAAAATACAAAATGAGTTAGTAATAATAATTAATAAATATAGATTAGATACGGTTTAAGAATGTGACATCATTTGAATTTTTTTTAAGTATATAAATAAAATTAGCAATGAATATAATATAAAATTATTTAAGAATTATAATAATTAATAAATAGTTTAGGCATGTATGAGGCACAGGTTGAGAACACATCCGTTCAATTCTTTTATTTAAAAATATAAATAAGTCATATATAATTAGTAGAAAAAATCTAAATTAGTTATTTCAATTAGAATAAAAATTACATATGATATAATATTAATTAAAAATAGGTAATTAGGAAAACAATTAAATAATTTATATTTATTATAAAAGTTAAAATAATTTATTTTTAGAATTTTAAATACTCTATTTGCAATTTATGATTCTTTTGCAATAACCTGAGTATATAGCTAAATATTAGTAATGAATTCATTCTAAATGTATTAATATAAATAATGTAATAACAATTAATAGATCTCTATTAGATAATGGCACAATATGACAAGGCTTGTGACTATGACATCTTTTGAATTTTCTAAGTAGGTAACTAATAATTATTAATGCAATTAATTAAAATATTAAAATATAAAATGAATTAATAATAATAATTAATAAATATAGATTAGATACAGGTTGAAAATATGATATCTTTTAATTTTTATGAGTACATAAATAAAATTATTAACGAATTTAATAAAAACATATAATAATTAATAAATAGATTAGACAGTAAAGACACGGGTTGTGAACATATTTTTTTAATTTTTAATTTTAAATTTAAAAGTGTGTAATTGTTACAAATACTTTTAATATTACGTATCTTTGGAAAGTACAGTTGAAAATTGGTTTTTATCTTATTATAAATCCAGTGTAATACGTGATTGTTAAACTATTAGCATATGTTCAATTAGTTTTCTAGAGTTACTATAAATTATTAAATAATCTAGAATGGACAAGTAATTGAACAAAAGCCCAAAAATGTACACTTCTCTCTAATCATATCCTAGCTCTTACTTCTAAAGTGAGCCAAAATTTATATAGGCGAAGTGAAATCATCATTGGAGCTCTCCGAGGAGGAATGGGACCGAGTAATGAAGACAAACCTTAAAGGGTCATGGCTGGTGTCCAAATGTGTAGGCACACGTATGCGCAGCTCCGGCCGAGGAGGCTCGATAGTCAACATCTCATCTGGCGCCGGTCTAAACCGAGTGCAATTCCATGGTGCCGTCGCCTATAGCCCCTCGAAAGCTGCCATGGACGCCATGACAAGGGTATGTTATTAAATTTTTTAATTTGTAGTTTATGCATACTAATTACGAATTGGGTGGTGTCTGTATTCTTAACAAACAGGTGATGGCTCTAGAACTGGGTAAATACAAGATTAGAGTAAACTCAATTGCCCCGGGGCTATTTGAGTCTGAGATAACAGAACATCTTTTCCAGCAAGTATGGTTGAAAGATTTGGCAACAAAAATAACGCCAATGGGGGCAATCTTAACATCGGACCCAGGATTGACATCCCTTATCCGTTACTTACTTCATGATTCTTCCAGCTACGTTACCGGAAACGTCTTCATTGTTGATGCAGGCTACACTCTCCCCGGAGTTCCAATTTTCTCGTCACTCTAATTTTTGCACTCAAAATTGCAAAATCAGTCCTTTAACTTGAATTTAATTGGTCCCGCAAAGGCACGAGTTTGCAAAATAATCCAATTACTATATGATAATCTCAAGTTTCTTTTTCTTCTATAAATTACAATTGTTGCTACAACGTTTGAACGTTTTGGAGATGGGTGTTTCTTTTAATGATTTTGATTTTTAAGCACCTGAACAATATGTATTTACCAGTTTCTCGAGGGAGAGGGAGCAACATCTTGTTCTCTTCGTGAGAACTTCCAAATTGGAGAAGCATTCGGAACGGGCTCCGCGTTCATTTCGTTGGCAGAAAGGATCCAATCCATAAAATAAACACGGAAACGAAACAAAGTTCGTTCCCTTTCGTCAARTAGGTAAAGTAGGCATACGAACCACTTTGCCTTAGACTCTATTGGAACAAAGCAAAGGAGGAGGCAAGCATGGGCATCTACTCTTAAGAGTGAGAAGTAGTTTATGGGCTGAAAAAGCTCGTCGATCCAAATGAATCATTCTTCTGGTCTCTCTTCACTCTCCGCCTCGAAACTAACCAACGGCAACGCACCTATTCGCTTCGCGTGTTGACTTAATTTATATTTGGCAATCACAATAACCTAATTTATACTTATTTGGAGAGCTTATAATTTTTTTGAATAAAGTTTGTACTTATCTTAAATGTTACTATTACAAAAAATTTAAATAAGTTCATTGAGATTTGGATTTCGAAAGTTTTGGAACCACAGATGCTGAAAAAGAAAATCTCAAAATCTAAATATTAGTGAACACGTTAAAAGAGTGCGAAATTAAAATTTAAATATTGGAACATCAGTACTAACATTTAGAGAATTAAGCAGTAGGAATAAATAAGAGTGCGAAATTAAAATTTGCCAATGAGTAAAATTCTTAGATCATAGACTTAGGCTAGAAAGATATTACTAACATTTTTACAAAATATTTTAAAAATTATCTATCATCTAATAATATATGAACAACTCATGATTAAGAAAATTGATTGAATTAGTGTCGAGTCGTCCAACAGCTTCTTGTCCTTCTATAATGACTCTGTATCTTTCTCTCTTGAAACATACAAATGAAGCCCATCAACTATTTATACCCAGATGTGTATCGCCATCTCTTTAATAGAGTAATGAAATACTAAAACAGATTAAATGATTACATTGATATTTAAAGGAAAAAGATAATTAAGAAAATACATTTTCCTACTTCACAAGAATTTTTACTCTAACTAAATTACTTAGAAAATAAGAACACTCTATTTACTAAATTAATACAATGTCTAGAAAGGCAAATACAATCATTTTGCTAAACTAAAAATAAAGAAATTAACTAGAATAAAGTTCCTACCGGTCTTCCCCTTTTACCTTTTGGACAAGAATTATCAATCAACTCCCCCTCTGAGTTTGAACCACATGGGCCCCCGTGAATATAAGACTCTTGCTAATAATTATAGTAACACTACTAGTAACATAAATATCAATAAACAACCTAACATACCAAATATCCAACTAGTAAAAACAGCAAATGTTTAATACAATAGACAAAACAAAAAAGAAAAACTTAATATTTTGCGAAACAGAGCAAATTTCCAATAACATCAACTATTTGTGCCACTAGGTTTGGCACCACAAGTCCTCTGCCGCAAAGACCGTCTTGGAGTGGGTATGAGACCACCATCACTATCCTCATCTGCCTTCTCCTTCCCTTTGCAGCTCATAACAGCAATATTATCAGGCGCAACATCAGCATCATTGACTCAAGTAGGATCACCATTACTATTATCTTCTCCCCCTTTTTGACCAGAATGTGAAAGGAGGGTCGCCTTGTAGAAATCTTGCAAAGCAACAAGTCCATTGAGATGCGTTTGGGTGCATGTAATATATTGCTCAATTAAAGCAAGATCAGACTGTAGATCTGTACAAGAAATAAAGACGGAGGAAGAATTAGGCATAAAAGCAAATGATCGAATGTTGGTGGTAGAGTCACCAACCCTCGGAGCAGCATTATCCAGTGAACCAGCACCAACACTCCCTTCATCAAAATCATCATCAGAAATGACCAAGGGTAGATCGACAACACAATTCACACCCTCGAAATGCTTGTGGTTGAGGGAAAAGAAATAAGGCTCCCCACTGAAGTATTCATCCTCAAAGCTAGTGAGACCCTTATCGGCTATAAGAGAATGAATGATAGATGGTAATAGTAGCCCACACTTGGTAGCCGTGTGGCTAAAATTGAACCACATCCTGGTCCTAATATGATAAAATGCCTGAGTCTGAGGTCTGGTGACGGTCATGGTGTTGGTGGTTGGTACCTAATTATAAACAACCACGTTGTGATGTACCTGTTGGGTTCCCTATAACTGTACGGGGTCTATGCAGTGGAATTTAAAAAAATTCGATTAATTATTACAAGCATACATCAGATATATATATTAAAGATATATATATTAAATCCTGTTGGTTTTGTTAAGAATTTTAATGATCGTCATTTTTCATTATTATGTATCGAATACAAATTTTGATTCTTATGAAAATAAATTATTACCTCGCTTTAAATTTCTTCAAGCGATAATTGAGAGGGAATCAATTTCCGATTATGTGGCTAATACCGAAACTCCTCGCCGTAGAGATCCAATTGTATCCCCTCTAATCGAGTCCACCTTTTAGTTGTGACACTGAAAAATTCTTCGCTAGTAGAATTGTTCCGTTTTCAAATTAACTGAAAGAATAACAATTAATCCAATAATCAACAACAGATTGAAGATTAATTATTCGGCCTCTGTAACAAAGTCTGCAGTCGTCTCTTGTTTGGAACTTTTCCAACTGACTACTCCTCGATTTAAGGTGAATATATATCTAGACATTGACTTTGAGTCATCTATATCGGACTAAAAACTAGATTCATTGTATCTCTCTAATTTCAATTCTCCATAGCCATATATTAAGAATATATCCTTAGTTCTTCTCAAGTACTTAAGGATCTTTTTAACGGCATTCTAGTGTTCAAAAATTGGATTCGACTGATATCTTCTCGTGACGCCCAGAGCATGTGTGACATCAGGTCTAGTACATAACATTGCATACATAATGCTTCCAATGGCGGATGCATAAGGTACAAAGAGCCATCTTTCCTCTTTCTTCAGGTGTCTTTGGAGACGTAGCCATAGAAAGTGGAACAGTACTCATTGGTAGGTATCCACGCTTGGATTCCTCCATGCTAAACCTTTTTAGCACTTTGTCTATGTACATGGACTGGGATAGTCCGATCATCTTTCATGATCTATCTCGATAGATCTTTATCCCAAGGATAAAAGATGCTTCTCCCAAGTCCTTCATGGAGAACTGTTTAGACAACCAAGTTCTTGTTGATTGCAACATCCCTACATCATTCCCAATGGGTAGAATGTCATCAACATGGAGTACAACAAAAGTAACTGCCTTCCTACTAACCTTCTTATAGACACATGGTTCATCCGGATTCTTATGAAAATCAAGCATTTTGATTGTTTCATCAAACCGAATCCAACTCCTCGAAGCCTGTTCGAGACCATAAATAGATCTGTGGAGTTTGCAAACCTGTTGCTCACTCCCACTGGATATGAAGCATTCTGGCTGCTTCATATATATCTCTTCTTAATATTTCCATTAAGGAAGGCAGTCTTGACATCCCTTTGCCATATCTCGTAGTCATAATACGCAGCTATAGCTAACAGGATCCGAATGGACTTAAGCATCACTACTAGTGAAAAAGTTTTCTCATAATCAACGCTTTGCTTCTGAGTATAACCTTTTTGCAACCAAACGTGCCTTAAAGTAATTACCTTTCATCTACTCCAAGCTTCCACTTGTAGACCCATTTGCAGTGAATGGGAACAATTCCCTGTGGTGGGTCCACCAAGGTCCATACCTTGTTGGAGTACATGGAGTCCATTTTGGACGGCATTGCTTCTTGCCATTTTCTCGAATCAATGTCAGACATTGCCTCTTCATAGCTTCTTGGATCACTATCCAAAAGGAGTCCCTGTTCTTTGTTCTCTAACAAAGGTTCATCCTATCAGAAGCCCTTGAAACCCTTACGGATTTTTGAAGTGGTTGTGCTCCAGATGGTCCAGCCTCAGCTTGTGTGCTATTTGCAGTAACCTGTGGGATACTTTGTGGTTCTTTAACTTCATCAAGTTCCACAACTCTATCACCCCTTTCAGAAAGAAACTATTCTTCAAGAAAAGTAGCATTCCTCGAAAAAAACATCTTTTGTTCCGAAGGGTCGTAGAAATAGTACTCTATAGACTCTCTTGGATACCCCACAAACTTACACAAGATGGATCTCATGTCCAAATTATCTCCCACTTGATGCTTCATGTAAGCATCACACTCCCATGCTCTTAGGTATTTGTAGGAATGTGACTTTTCATATCATATTTTATTAGGTGTATTGGGACGGCTTTACTTGGCACCCTATTTAATAGATATGTCGTCGTCTCTAAGGCATAGCCCCAGAATGAAAGAGGTAAGGAAGTGAAACTCATCACTGATCGAACCATGTCCAACAAAGTTTGATTTCTATGCTCCGAAACTCCATTCAATTGTGGAGTTTTGGGAGGATTCCACTGTAAGAGAATATCATTCTCTCTTAGATAATCAAGAAACTCAGTCGATAAGTATTCACCTCCTCGATCTGATCGAAGAGTCTTGATACCACGAACACTTTGTTTCTCTACATCACATCTGAATTCTTTGGACTTTTCAAAGGCCTCAGGTTTATGCCTCATAAGGTACACATAACCAAACCTAGAATAATCGTCGGTAAAGGTTATGAAGTAGTGATAGTTCCCTCTTGCACTAACACTTAGCGGACCACATACATCTATATGGATCAAATCCAATAGATCTTTGGCTCGTTCCACTTGTCCAACAAATGGTGACTTATTCATCTTTCGTTTAACGCATGACTCACATGTTTTATAATTCTGTTATTTATAGAAAATACATCCAGAAAATATAATTTCCTTTTTAAATTTATTTCTTTCGTCTTCTTGAATAAATATATGAACTGCACGAGGAAATACCTGGAATATACAGCTTGAACATGTGATATGTGATTGGTAATTGTTGCTTAATTTAGATTTATGTATTAATTAGTTGTTACTGATTCTCAGAATTGGTGATTTGTGAATATTGTTTTAAATTCATGTATTAGTTATTATTGATAATCAATTACTTACCAAAAGATTTGAAAATACTTAAACAAATTAACCCAAAGGATAGAAAATTATGATTTACAATAATATTTGAATAATTATCAAAACGAAAGAGATTAAATTATTAGTGTACTTACTAAACTTATGTACATATGATTAGGCTACAAAAATCATCAAGCTCAACAAATTATTTTCTATGAGAATTCGATTATAGTTAGATATATAGTGTTGAGACTTGAATATAAGCTAAAGTTAAAATTGATTCTCATTGTCTATAATCTTTTGAAATTTATGCGATTCTAAAATTAATAATGATTCTCATTGTCTAAAATCATTACGAAAATGTATCCACTAAATCGAATGAATTATTCAATACATAAGTCAATTACTTAAATTACTCCACAATTCCACAACAATTTATTAATCACTTAATAGGGAGTCAACTATTCCTTTTATGTTTTATGTTTTCCTATTTGTATCGTATATTAACACTGTCATTATATACATACTAAATATATATTTTGTCAACGAAGATTAACGTTTCCATTGATTTAATAATTATATAACCACTATATTTGATTTCGTAATGTCAGTTAGTGTCATGTTGCTATAATTACGGTATTGGGAGAGAGTATTTTGTTAATTGATATTGTCCATAAGCCTATATATTCTTACTAATTAATTGTACAATTAATAGTTACTACCATATCTCTATAATTAATCATTTATTAATTACATTACATATAAGATATATATTCTTAAAAAATTAATGTAAACACATTAATATAAATACCGGAAATGTACAATCAATTATTATATTATTATGGTAATATTAATATATACTATTAGTATATACTAATATGGTTGTCAATCAATCGATCTTATTATGGTAGTCAATCAATATTATCAATCAATCTTATTATGGTTGTCAATCAATATTATCGTATTATTCAACATTTGTTCATTACAAAGTTTGTCAATCAATCTTATTATGTTGTCGTTACTTTCGTATCGATCAATAACAAATTCCCTTTCTTTGATATCATTAATTACAATATCCATCAATTAATTCGGATAATTATTCCACATTCCATATACCTTATTTTTCATGTCATATTCTACTAAAAAGAATTAATTGATTTTACAAAAATATCATATCCAAGGCTGTATGATTTTGACAAACTTGAAAATAATCATTTACCAATGGAAATTAATCAAACAAGAAAGGTATAAATATTGCAGTAAAATTAATTTTTGTGTCAGAAAATATTCAGCCTATTTGACATTTATCTTTTTCTTATAAAATACTCAATGAATACGCATTCCACCGGTGAAAAATATTATTATTATTATTTAATGATATAAAATAACTCAGTCAACATCTACGTGGTAAGGATCTCCAGATTTTGATCGACTCAAAATCCTCTAATTTGGGGGGATGATTTATCAATATACATATATACGTTTGTGTATATATAGATATAAAATATATTTAACATAATTAATTATTGTACAAAATATATAATTGGTAAGAATAAAACTCTTCTCGTAATTATTCCTCATATTAATAATTCATAAACTTAAACTAAAATATTCATACCAAATATATACTAATTCATAAATCAAAATATTATAATCCTCATATGGTTAAACTGCATATATATTCTTAAAACAGTATAGTATTTCGATCTTAGTTATATTTCAGGATTTATAAGAATTTTAGAATTTACAATAATCCTCATAATTCTGGAATTTACAATAATTTCGGCCTTAATTATATTTTCCATCTCTCAAATGAATATGATAACCGTATAAGATATATATTTAATATCCTCCAGGGGTCGATAATATTTTCACAGTTTCGATTTTCTTCGGGTTTGAACGTCACATTAAGGGTAATGTGCTATATTTAACAACTAATCCTGTTGATTGCATATATAAATGCACTCTAGCATTATTTATTATGAAAATAATATAATGTAATTGAAAAATACACAAGAACTTGAACGATTTTTATATTGGAACGAGACGCCACATAAATTTAAAATACAATCATACTTTAAGCTTTTTTATTTTATTTTTATAGCTATCACAAATCTTTCAAAAGTGTCATTCTAAAACTCGCATATAATCAACAAATCATTATTATTTCACAATATTGATAGTTAAGAGTATAAAGGGTTGAAAGTTCTTTGTTGCAACGATAATTATTTCATTATAAGCAAAAGAACTAATTTAACATAAAAAAATTCAAATTTTAAATTGAACAACATTTTTTCCTTTTTGATATAATAATTCACATTCATAATTATTTTCTTGATAAATTTTATTTTTTTTAACACTTTTTATATTTGCCCGCGAAAATCACGGGCTTCACACTAGTTATATAATAATCCCCTTATTATTATTATTATATATATGTTTCCGTGATATTTGTATTATTTCTAATTGGGTATCCCTTGTTGAAGCGCAAATTACCACATATAAACAGGGATATTCACATGGCAAATACTTGGGTGAGACCGGTCTCATACTATGAGACCACTTTTTACCATACCCACCTACCCATTTGACCCAACACTCATCCAAACCACAACCCGCCCCATTAAGATATAAAACAATAAAACATAATATTATCTCTCATTTTCTCTCTCTCTCTCGTGCACACTCACTGAGATTACAGATCCAATTCCAACTTATCTCCGTCGCCCGCCGCCTGCTACCGCCCATCGTCGCCTACCACCAACATTTGGAGATGAAATTGAAATAAATTTTTTGTAATACTTTTACTGTAATATGTGATACTTTAAGTCGATGTTATGATACTTTTAACAATTGTATATTATGAGTTGTGACTACAATTTTTGTGATACAATGAGTGGATAATGTGATACCGAATGCCAGTTATGTGATACTTCTGCTTGAGACTGTGATATAATCAAACTGGCAAATTTTATGAAGTGTGCCCCGAAGATTTTGGAATACTTTTAGGGAATAGTATAATACTTTATCTTATTTTGTAATACTTTTACTTAACTATGTTTTATTTTAAAAATAGGTATAAAAAACTTGTGATACTTTTAACAATGTTTTGTAATACTTTAACAATATTTTGTAATACTTTATCAATGTTTTGTGTTGCTTTTAATTTACAGTATAAAACTATAATATACAGTATTACTACTTAAGAATTGTAATACTTTTAATTTAGTTTGTGATACTTTTAATACACTTTGTAATACTTTTAAATAATTTTGTGATACTTTTTCTATAATTTGTGATTCACTATATTTGTGATACTTTTCACATTTTCTCATTGACCAATCAATTAACTAATTCTATATAAAAACTTATGATACTTTAACAAACTTTTGTCATACTTTGACAATGTTTTGTGATACTTTAACAATTTGAGTTAAAATCATTACTTAACTATACTTTAATTAAAAATAAGTATAACAAACTTGTGATATTTTAACAATATTTTGTGATACTTTAGCAATCTTTTGTGATACTTTAACAATGTTTTGTGATACTCAAATAACTTGAGTTAAAAACGTTAATTAACTATGATTTATTGTAAAAATATATATAAAAAACTTGTGATACTTTAACAATATTTTGTGATACTTGAAGAACTTGAGCTAAAAATATTACTTAGCTATACTTTAATTAAAAATAGGTATAAATAATTTGTGATATTT
>BMAC01000294.1:82878-100383 GCA_014905375.1 Phtheirospermum japonicum | reverse complement strand
TAAAGAATCAACATGTTGATTCAATTGGAAAAAATAGAAAGAAAGTAAAGTCGAAATAATTTCAGGATGAGTTGTTTTCTTCTTATTTTATTGGAAAACATGAGTCAAAACTAAATGTATTTTGATTGGTCGGAGACCTATTAATTGGATCTATGTATGTTGTTTTGTGTTAGTGTGAAATTCAATAATAAGTATAAAATCTTATTGATTTTGTGAGTTTTGGTAAGGTAGTATGAAATATGATAATATTGGTATGAAATGCATAGGTAATATGAAACTTAATATAGTTAATATGAAAATTAATATGTGCAGTAAGATTTTTTAATACCATCACAGGGAAGAAGATTTCATACTATACAGTATGATATTGAAATTTAAATGGAAAAAAAAAAATAGAGTTGTATTACAATATGAGTTTTTGACTGAAAACAAAATTGATTATTTTTAGTAAGAAGTTTGGCAGTTAATTATGAAATTATACGAATTAGTATAAAAATCATGAAATAAAATGAATTACACGACTTAGTATAAAACTTCAAGGTGTTATATAAAATTCGTTCGACGATCGCGCGATAACACAAAACTAATATGAATTAGTATTAATATTATTTGGATTAGATTTGGAATAAAAATAAAAGGAAAATGGAAATTAATTAGAATTGATAAATTAGTACTATTTTGTAGTAGTCTATACTAGTTTAACACCTTCATATTATGCGGGATTTGGAAAAGAGTAATATTTATTAAAATTACTAAAAGAATAATATTAAAAATCATACATACGAATTGTAACATTATTTGTTATATTTATAGGAAGATTGATTTTCACAATAAATAATTTTACATACAAATGAGAACAGTATTTGTTCTAATTACATTAATACTATTTTCACAATAAAGAATTTTTATTTATTTTTACCGTGAGTTACGGAATTAGTTGTAAAATATATTAAAATGCCCTAAACTTGACAGAAAAGCCGTAAAAAATCAAGTTTGAAAAAAATATAAAACATACAACACCCGCGTGTCACGTATGAATATGTGATATAAAAAATTAAAATTTATAAGGTACTGATAATTCTATTGAAAAAAAGTCGTATATCTAACTTGTAGTATATGTAATATTATTATTATTATTATTATTTTTTTGTGTGTGTGTAAGACACTGATTTATTCGTATAAATATATAATGTTTTCAATGTATTATATTGGGATTAGATAAAATAATTTAAAATATATTTAATATTTATTTTCCTAGGCGTAATAATTTATTATTATTTATTTTATCTTTTTTGTTTCCCTTTGTTTTTATTTTTTTTCTCGACGTAACGATAGTTTTTCATATATATTTTTAATACTATTTTTAATTTATTATATTATGATTAGATAAAGAAATTTAAGTTTATATTGTTTTCCTTTTGTAATAATTTTATATAACTCGTATTTTTCTTAAATAAATATTTAAAATTATAATAATTAATATTATTTCAACTTTTATTATAAATAAAACTTAATTCAGCTTATATAGATTTTTTCTAATTAGATATAACTTATTTATGTTTTTATATTAGAAGAATAAAAGTAAGATATTGAATTAGGTAAAAATATGTTAAAGAAAATATTAAATTAGTTAACATGTAATAAAAGAAATATTGAATTAGGAAAATATAATATTAAGAAAATATTAAATTAGGTAAAATATAATAAAAGAAAATTATTAAATTAGGCCAATATTAGGATCGTATGACACCGAAGCACTTAAAATTATTTTTAAATTAATGAAACGTGAGAACCATACACATACGATACGAGGATTTTGCATTATTATATAAAGAATATTCGATAGAAGTTGAATTTTCGGTGGACTAATTGAGATAAATTATTTACCTATACAAATGTCGGTTGGAAAATATTAGGGTCTTTTTATAATTAAAATAAACTCCAAGGATACTTTTGGTAACAAAACACAGTGACACTAATATTTAATACACGCGAATAGTTTTCCCCACAAATCATTCATAGAGAAATGGAGAAAGGGAAGACAGTGGTCGGCGAACTGGAGCCGTGGCTCCGGCTCGAGAACAAGGTGGTTATGGTGACCGGCGCGTCATCCGGCTTGGGCCGAGAATTCTGTTTGGACTTGGCTAAAGCTGGGTGCAGAGTCGTAGCCGCGGCCCGGAGAACGGACCGGCTGCAATCACTCTGCGACGAGATAAATAGCGGGATCGGCTCATCTGGCTCGAACGATCCGCGGAGCCGAGCCGTGGCTGTGGAGCTCGACATCAGCGCGAGCGGCGCCAAAATTGAGGCTTCTGTACAGAAGGCTTGGGCCGCGTTCGGAAGAATCGATGCTTTGATCAATAATGCTGGTATTAGAGGTAAGAGAGAGAGAGCGAGAAAAAATAAAAGAAAATAATATTTTATTTATTTATTTATTTATCACTCTTGCCTTGTGATGCATTGTAGAATTGAATTTAACTGATATGATTTCATTCGTCTGACTGTAGAATTTGGTGTCTGCTTGGTTCTGATTATGGTATATGGGATTTCAATTTCAAAATCAGAATTTTAATTATTTATTCTTCTTCTATTACTATTTGTGGTGAAGTGCATTATTAGTTTTTCTGTTACTTTTTTTGGCGTCTCTGTTTAGAAAGATGGCATTTCCACGTGCTCTGTTTCGTGCACTTATGGAAGTGGTTACATTTATTATGTCATTTTCCCCCCAAAGTTTGCAAACAGTCCCCATCTAAGTATATTGCTTTTTTCAAGATATTGTACTTGTCTCAATAACATTTGGCCCATAATATCTTATTCATTCATCTTGTTTTATCCTTCATATTTTGTAAAAAAAAGAAAGTTCTACCATTTTATCTGTCATATTCATTTTTAATAGAGTATTATTTTATTTTTTTACTTTTTCAATAAAAATCAAATATTATTTTACTAATTTACTCCTATTTTTATTATTTTTCACTTTTAATTTTTTAAAATAAAAAAATATTATAAACATTTAATATATATAATTATAACACCAGTTATATTTATTAATTTCCGTAAATAATCAATCACGACATATAAAATATTATAGATATTATGAAGATTTAACATATACTCCGTGTAATTAGGATATCAATTATATTTATTAATTTTTGTAAAACGGTGAATCACGAGATAAAAAATGGAGGAAGTAATAATATACACAGGACACGAGCTTTTTGATAATCATATTTTCAGGTTGTTGTGTCAAGAGTGTGTTTATAATTATTACATGTCTAGGTGGTGGTGTTCCTAGTTGCTGTAGGTTTGGAGAAGGTCATGTATTGCTTGCTTATTGACAATTCGATCGGTAATTAGTACCTACAAAAAATTTAGAGGTGCACGTCCTTACATTTTCCAAATTAAATTAATTAATCTGTTTTTAACTATCAATTTAAAGGCGTTGTTACATTTTGCAATTTAAATTAATTAATCTGTTTTTAACTATAAATTTAAAAGCGTGTTTTCACCTGCAATCCCTGACTAACTAATATGAAATCTATTAAGGATATGATATTTGACTTCCTCCACCGAAACCGAGTTGGCGATCCAATCATTAAGGGGCTGTTTGGACTAGATTTTATTGGGATTTTGAATTCTATTATTCAATTTCTTTAGTATTCAGAATTTTATAAATATTAAGAATTTTTATTTGTTATACCATTCGAAATCCTTTACTTTATACTGTAAAAGTCAAATTATGTTTGGAAAGTGGATAATAATATATTTTTATATTATATTTGATGTAAATTCATGTATGAAAAGTGGATAATAATGTATTATTATATTAAATTTAGTAATATTTAATTTTTTAAATATAATGATGATGTGATGAAATAGATGAGTGTGGGGTTAGGCGTAAGAAATTGTTGGTCGTGGGTTGAAAATCCACTCTGAATCTTGGATTCGGGATTCGAAATACCGAATACTTGTTTGTTCTAAAACTCAAAAATCAAATACTCAAACAACAATATCTCACAACTAAATAATTAAATATTACTAAATACAATATAATAATATATTATCACATGATTTGACATCAAATACAATATAATAATACATTATCATTTATTTTTCAGACATGATTTGACATGTACGATAAAATAAAAAGTAAAGAATTTTGAATTTTATAACAAATAAAAATTCTTACTATTCACAGTATTCATAACCGATTACCATAATTTAGAATCTCAGCGAATCTAGTCCAAACCCTAAAAAATCTAACCAGTATATTTCAAGAATATTCAACCATCTATCTCGAATATTATTCTGGTAGATTGCAAAGTGAAATCCAATATTAAAGGTTGTTAGTTAAAAAACACTTTATCTTACAAATTTTAACGATATAATAATAATAATAATGACAATAATAATAATAATAATAATAATGGAAACTTCTATGGTGCATTCTCGACACCATTAATCTTAGTGAGGTTTAATAGGGACCATTTGATCAATTTTATATTTTTTATACTAAGAGATCTATGATTATAAATATAGGAGAAGGAATGGTGTATTGAATACATTTGTAGACTTTTTCAATAATAATATAGTACTTTGTTAATCTTTGTGGGCGATGCTTAGTTTGAGTGTAGTTATTTGAACGAATTGCACATCTTCACAGTAAAACTAAAAAAAAAAAATGTGTAAAATTTTTTTACTAATTAAAACTTATGATTCAGCAATTACAAAAGGTGGTAAT
This sequence comes from Phtheirospermum japonicum, assembly GCA_014905375.1. Taxonomy (NCBI): domain Eukaryota; kingdom Viridiplantae; phylum Streptophyta; class Magnoliopsida; order Lamiales; family Orobanchaceae; genus Phtheirospermum; species Phtheirospermum japonicum. The sequence goes on along the minus strand of BMAC01000294.1, from coordinate 95,642 downwards.
CTAATATGTAAAGATAAATTGAAAACTCGTAAAGAATAATTGAAGATGCCGAAAGCATTCGCAATCGCATCATCCGATAAAATCTAAAATCTGCACCTTGAATAAAATTGCTTTTAACTCTTCTCGCTTGGATTTTTCTTTCAGAATTCGTGTCTAGTTGTGAGCAATCCCTTAACTCAATATAAATACACCTTACTTGTAAAAAAACCTACAAAATGAGGGATTAGGGATATAAATATAATATATTGCAAGTAAATACGTGTATAAGACTCAAACACGAGTTGTTCGTTTTTATCAATTGTAGGTCGGGTGCATACTCCCCTGGATTTGTCGGAAGAGGAATGGAACGATACGGTTAGGACTAACCTAACCGGAACTTGGTTGGTTTCGAAATATGTTTGTGTTCGTATGCGCGATGCTAAGCAGGCTGGATCCGTTATTAGCATCTCTTCAATTGGCGGTCTTGAACGAGGACACCTACCCGGCGGCCTTGCTTATGTTTGCTCAAAGACCGCCATTAACGCAATGACTAAGGTATGATATGTTGACAATTCAGTTTAACTGTAATGTGATTTTAATTTCTCTCGCCCTCGTAATTTGATGTCAATGTTGATTGAAAAAGAGGTGATTCTTTGACACACATTGGTCAATTCCGCTAAAATTACACAATTAAGGTCAAAAGTCCAAATTTCAAAAATACATTGAAAACCCTTTTCCGCCAAAAGACGTTGTGTGAAAGCAATAATTCTTGGCCTTCTATAACCAATAATTTCTTTGCTTATGCATCACAATCAGGCTATGGCTCTGGAATTAGGGATGTATAAAATACGGGTGAACTCCATATCTCCTGGGCTATTCAAATCCGAGATAACACAAGGTCTAGTGCAAAAAGATTGGCTCAAAAATGTCGAACGAAGAACGGCCCCTTTAAGAACTTTCGGAACATTAGACCCTGCGTTGACGTCACTTTTACGGTATTTGATCCATGATTCGTCGGAGTATGTCACCGGGAACGTTTTCATCGTTGACGCCGGAGTAACTTTACCTGGTTTCCCAATATTCTCCTCCCTTTAGATCTATTGTCAATTTTATGCCTAGTTTTGGCGGCTTTCTAATTAATTTAAGCTTGTAAGATTGTTATGGACTATTTGTTAATCAATGCCGATTCCAGGACTCAAAAGTGGAATGGGCCGTAATAAAAACTAAATTAAACGTCGGATAACCCCTCATTTCCAAAATAGTAAGCAAGTTCAACTATGACACACTACAATTTTCTCAACTACTTAAAATCTACCACATCAATCTAAACGTTGGTTGAACTCTACAATATTTTACTTTCAATAGGAGAGTCGTTTTTTATTGTGCTAACAACTACTACAACAAATGAGACCAACTGGAATGATAATATTGGCACGACAATTATATCCTTCCTATAAGGTAAACATGTATTAACGACATATATAAGTTGTTCCTGTAGGTTAATTTACCTATTGGAACGACATTTGTCGTCCATGTAAATATAATTGTCGTGCCAACAGAATGTCAACATATTGAAACGACAATGTCGCCCCTATAAGTACAATAGTCTTGCCAACAGTGCACGGTGTATCTGTTGGAACCAAAAGTCCTTCCAATTAAATAAAAGTTCTTCCAAAACATAACTAACTTCCTTTAATACCCTCCACCTAATTTTCATCTTCTCCTCCACAAACTTTTTCAACATTAATTTTCTCCTTCTAATAAAAATCTCCAAACTATCATGCAAATCTTCACATGTTTCATTACACAATATCTCTAAAAAAATACTCCAAGTTATAGCCCATATTCTACAATATTATTCAACCTCAGCTTGATAATTAGAACAAAAGATTAAAAAAAAACAAAAAAACTAACTACTCAATAGAGAAAGCAAACTAAGAACTTCATATTATACACTTCAAAATAACAAAAACAAGCACACGAGTCAATATTATTTTGTTTTACTAGATACAAAATTAGGATAGGATGAATTAGGGGTAGAATAAATTACCTCTTTAAAGTTGAAAATTATATGAAGAAGAAGCTCTTCGCAGTCGATCCGCCTCTCCCTTCGTTGCTTGAATTTTTCTTGTGTGGTGTTTGTCGCTCGTCGTTCTGTTTCAGAAAAAAAAAAAGGGGGTGGTTGCATTCTTTGGAAATAAACTTTCTAAATAAGCTTTCTGCAGCTGGAGTCTGGATGGAGTTCAAGGGTCTAAGGTTGTTTAAAAGGATCTCTAATGATAAGCTTCTAAGTTTATAAATGTTTTTGAAGTTTATAAGATGCTAGATATTATTTTCCAGAATAAGTGGCAACATAAGATGATAGAAGTTGTAAGATGGTATTCCCTCCTCATATTATTTGTCGTTTATTAAAAAGGAATTTGTCTTATCATATTTGTCACTTTTATGCTACCAATAAATATAGTATCATCGTTGAGTAATCCATACATAAAACGGATAATATAGTCGGTGATATCTATAATTATAACATTATACACCATTTTCTATTTTCTGATCCAAATACGATACATATCACAGGATGGAGGATCATGATATTTGTAACTAAAATGGTGAAAATCAAATATGATAAATTGGGATGTTCTAATTTTATTTTTTTTTTAAAAACAACCTATACACTCTCATCTTATTTTATTAGCTCATTTGTTTATTTTAATTTTAAATATCAAACACAGATGTTTTGAGGAGATTTTAGCTTTGGCCAAACAAACACTCGAATCATTATGTTTCGATTTTATTCAGTAAATAATTAGCATGTTATGTTATTATAATATCGTGCCACAATTTGATACGAAACACTTGAATTTTTAAGTGAATGATTCTATGTAATTATTTGTTTTGATTATTCAATCAAGTTGCCCCTATTCGTTATTTCTTTTCCTCTTTAAGAAGAGTTGACGATAAATTAAAGGGATACTTTCAAATTCTTGAGGTAATTATTTCAGTCATTTTATCCTAAATTAAATGGCTTAGCCTTAGAATGCACATGGAATATTTATAAGATTAACGGTGTATGCCACTAATAAAATATAACTATTTGAACATTAGCGTGTTATACCAAAATTTATTAGATGCATTCGAGCTTGTTATACCAAACTATAACGGTGTACGTATGTTTTGAACGATAGTATATGAATGTGTTGGAAATTTATTTATGGCAATAATTTCTATTTTGTTTGTTTATTTTTTTTGGGTACAAAATAAATTATAACTCTAGATTTTTTTCCTAGTTTATGTATATGACTTTATTTGATTTCCTAAATTGTGTTTAGGTTTTGTTTTACTTGTTTACCAAGTTTAGAATTCTAAAATTGTCTATTTAAGACAAAAAAATACTAAAACTTGAACACGATTTAAGAGACGCATGGAATTAAGACGACAAGGAAGAATACAAGTAAGAAAACTACTTGGAGCCACTGTTCGAGATCAAGAAGTTCTTCGAAGTTGCGTGACCAACGGAGAAGATGTTTTCATCCAGGCGACAAGTATTTAGTATCATGTGTTTGATACTTTAGTTTTAATATATTACTTCTTATCTTTTTGTATTATTGTGAACAAAGAAAGTAATATATTTTTCGGGTTTGTACACCCAAGTTCACAAGTACTTTTACTTGTGAACTGAATTTATATTGCTGTGTTTTTAAGTTTAAATTTTAGCTGCATATTTTAGTTAAACTCTGGTTGATGTTGGTTTCACAGTTGGTTAACATTGAAAACAACATCATATACCGATACTTATTCTCAAAACCATAAACCTACGAAATTACAATTGGCATCTAGAGCGGGTTACTTAACTTACTAAGTACTGATTCTTATTTGTTTAGGTGCTATGGATGCTCAAGGCAACCCAAGGCCTCCAATCCTCAATGGGGAGAACTACTCTCTCTGAAAACAGAGGATGCGGTGGCATATAAAGAACATCGACGAACGTGCATGGAGAACCATTCTGGTTGGATGGGAAAAGCCACGTGTCACTGATGGTGGAGGTGATACCGTCGACAAGAAAGAAATAGATTGGACTCCTGAGGAAGTAGCTGCTGCAAACTGGAATTCCAAATGAATCAACACCTTGTGTGGGTATGTTGACTCAAGCTACTACAAAGTTATCAAGAACTGTGAGTCAACAAAGGATGCGTGGGACGCACTCCAAAGGGTGTGTGAAGGGACCCAGAGCGTGAAGAGATCAAGACTGAGAATGCTGACATCTACCTTTGAGGCAATGAGGATGGATGAAAAGGAGTCCATCATGGACTACGCCCTGAGACTCTCAGATATTGCAAATGAGTGTGCAAGGCTTGGTGAAGCAGTAAAAAACTCACGTCTTGTGGGAAAACTACTGAGATCCATTACAAAGAAATTTAGCATTAAGGTGGTTGCCATAGAAGAATCCAAGGACACTGATGACATAGAGTTCAACGCTTTAGTTGCCTCTCTTAATACATTTGAGATGGAACACCTTGTATCTAACTCAAAAGAGAAGAATGTTGCTCTCTCCTCCGATGTTAACTCCGACAATGATGAAGATGATGAGGATTTTGATTTGAAAGGGTTCTGAAAAGGATGGAATCCACCACTCTTGAGAAAGAAGAACTATCCTATGTGACCCTACGTTTTAATAACTTTCTGAAGAAAAAAAAAGACCAACATTGGAGGATCAAGTACAGATACCAAGCCACAGATACCTACACCAAAGTTCTCTGGGATCACTCTCTCCAGATCCCAGTCTTCGCCCTCGGTATCCAGTGCATCCAGCTCCCCGAAGCCACTTAGTGAAGTAAAGTGTCATGAATGTAAGGGTTGGGGACACTACAAAAATGAGTGTGCTAACACTCTTAGGAAGAAGAGCATGGTTGCTACAGACTACATTGAGGATGTCAACGATTCCGACTCGCCTGAACCTGTTCCATCCTTATTTACTAATGTTCTGTGGGACGACGATATCCATGTTGGTAACATCGAAACCAACATTGTGTGCCTGAATACAGAGGTTAATGAATATATTGAAGAATACGAGAAGTTGAGTATTGAACATAAGCAACTGTTTGTTAGTTGTGGAAAACAGGTACTCAGAGTCAAGGATCTTATGAAAGAGGTGGACAGGCTAACCAAGGAAAAGAATGACCAACTTGATATAATTGTTCGATTGGAGACGTCGCTCACCAAAAAGGATGCCGAGCTAGAATTAGTGAAAACTGAGCTGAAGAAGGTTCAAGGAACCATCACGAATCTCAACAATGGCAACATAAAGCTCGACAAAATCTTGGAGATGAGTTTCCTAAAAACCTCAAAGCATGGAATTGGCTACAAACTGAATCAGCCAACGCAAGCATCAAACTAAGAACAAAAATCGACCAAACGTCACAAGAAGAAAAGAAGATAGTTTGTGTGCCATCACTGTGGTGAACCAGGTCACATTCGACCTTTTTGCTGGAAGATGGTTGGGGAAAGAAGACATTATCAGAGAACCAGGGTGTCTGCTAAATCCAATGTATGTTTCCTTAAAAACAACACCAAAACAATCACCAGGTTCAAACAGGTTTGGTGATGTGGCATAAATAGGTCAGACCCGCATTGGGATAGATCTGGTTTGAGATAACCTAGGGAAAAGAAAGGAAGTCAGGTCGGCTCAATCCTAGGCAAGGTCTGACCTGGTCTCCTTAGAGACAGAGCAGATGTTGGAGAGAGGATTACCACGACTTAGGAATTATCCTAACCTAGTAAGGGTTTTCTATGAAATAACCCTTAGAGAATTGCATCAAGGCAGGCTTGATGTCATGACCTGGAATAGAAAGGGAAAGCAGGATCGGGGCAAACCTGGCATCCTGACCTCCACTGAGGGGACAAGGGGGACCACCTGTCAGAATTTGTTGCTTAACGGCCCCTGATTCGCGGCCTTTTGTTTTCGAGATCCCGGAAGGGGTCCCCACTGAGGAAAACTATAAATACCTCAGCCCCAAGGCTGAGAGAGGTATGTCATTCCTTGTGTATGCATTCCTTGCTTTGTTCACTAGAAACACTCTATACGCTTTCTGACTTAAGCATCGAAGAGGTTTCCACCGGAAAACCTCCGGTGATCCTTTTCTGACGTGTTTGTGTGTGCAGGCCAGGAGAAGTGCAAGGTTCACGCGTTGTCATATTTTCTGGGTGAAACAATTGGCGCCGCCTGTGGAAAAATTGAGCTAAGACGTGAGTTACATATGGCTTCAAATGGTTTATGATAGAATCTGGTGGGGGAGCTGGGTGGCACGCCAAGCTCTGCCACACCATGGGGCATGCCGCGGTCGATAGGGCCATCAACGACGAGTCCGGAGGGGGCAGAACCATCGACCGCAACTGGATCTGGCACCATACCACCCCCTCTCTGACGGACCAACGCCAGCCAGCGGCTGGTTACTGAACGAAGATTTCCTCAGGCAGCTGTCTGAGCTCATCGGAAAAGCCGTGGAAGTGGCTGTGGAGAAGAAGTTCGCGGAGATCTCGACGCCGCCATCTAACACACCACTAGCTCGGATGGTTCCGCTAGCAGAAATGGAACTGTTGTGTGGCCAGCGCACAGATCGCACTCCCCTCCAGGACAGAGAAGAGCACTTCTCTACCTCTGACAGTGAAACATCGAGTCGGGCTAATCCAAGCCTCGCTGAGCAGATGCAAAGCTTGCAGAAAGAAGTAAGGGAATTCAAGAAGAAGATGGCGAGCGTTGATGCGGTCCCAGCACGGAGAGGCACATCGTTTACCGAGGAGGTCATGCGTGACGATGTGCCGGCCTCATATAGATCTCTGGGTTTCGAGTATAGTGGGACAACTGACCCATGGGATCATCTGAGACGTTTTGAGATTGCGGCAGCTGTACACAAGTTTTCGGATGAAGTCATGTGCCGGGTCTTCCCCATGACTGTCACTAAATCAGCCCAGCTTTGGTTTAGTCAGTTGCCGCCGCATTCTATTAGCAACTTTGATGAGTTTAGCTCAGCATTTCAACACTAGTTCACCAACTGTCAAAAATACCAGAAAATGCCGCTTGAGCTGTTTAGTTTGAAGAAGAAAGAGAATGAGAGCCTGCGCGCTTATATTAACCGATTTACAAATGATAAGCTAGAGGTGCCGTCGGCATCGGAAGAGCTCCTGGTTAATGCGCTGGCACAGGGGCTCAGGAGAGGAGAATCTTTTCAGTCGCTGGTTGTGAAGCCAGCACTGAAATTTGGAGAACTCTTAGAAAGGGCAGAGAAGTACATTCATCTGGAAGAGGCCCTGAAAATCAAGGAAGAAGGAGAAAAGAAGAGAGAAAGATATGACAGAGAAGAGAGAGTACCGGTGAAAAGATCCAGGCCAGACCTAGCTAGGGGGCGACCTCGCTTCGATAAGTACACACCCTTGGCGACTCCTCAGGGGGAGATCTTGCAAGCGATTGAGAGGCATCCTGATCTTAAATGGCCTAAAACCTACTCTCAGAAGCCAAGAAAAGAGAGGTCTGACCGATTTTGTAGGTATCATAATGAGTACGGTCATGACACAGACCAGTGTACCCATTTGAAGGATGAGTTGGAAAGGATGGTACAAGCTGGGCACCTCAAGGAGTATGTGCGGATGAGGAGGGAAGAGCCCAGGTCTGGCTATCAAAGTCGTGACCGACCTCGGGAGAATAAGCATGATCAGGATAGCGGACGAAATGGTGGGAGATGAATTGACCAGGACCAGGTCATACAAGGAGAGATTCAAATGATCACGGGTGGCGAGTGGGATGAGCACTCCAAGTGGACCCAGCACAGCTACGTTCGTGCCGCGAAGGACCTGGTCAGGAAAGCACGTGAGGTGGGACAGATAGCACCTAGTCCAAATATTTGTTTTGGTTCTGAAGATGAGAATGACATCTTGGCCCCCCATATGGATGCCTTGGTCATAACGGCTACTATTGCGAATTACAATGTGAAACGAATATTTGTTGACACAGGAAGCTCTGCCGATATTCTTTTCTACGACTATTATCGACAGTTGAAACCAGATGTGGAGTTGGAGGATGTGACAACTTCATTGGTGGGATTTTCTGGGGGAGCCCTGAAGCCTTTAGGAGCAGTTAGACTATTGGTGATGCTAGGGGAAGAACCGTATAGAGTGAATAGGACGGTACGATTCTTGGTGGTCAATGCACCATCCTCGTATAATGTTATGCTAGGACGACCATCCTTGAGTTAATTCAAAGAAGTAATCTCCGTATACCATATGAAGATGAAGTTTTCGGCTGAGGATGGAACGGGCGAAGTCAAGGGAGATCAGTATTCGTCCAGGAAAACGTATGTCGAGTGCATTAGACGTAACGAGGAAGAGAGGCAGAATAAGAAAGCTAGAGTGGAGAAAGTGGTGCCAGAGCTGGCTCAGAGAGAGGAGGGTCTTATGATGGTCGAAGTGATCCCAGGAGATGATAGTAGGGTCGTGCGTGTGGGAACGACCTTGAGCCCGGAAATCCTGGTAGACCTGGTCCAATTTTTGAGAGATAACGCTGACGTCTTTGCATGGTCTCCACAAGACCTGGTGGGAATAGACTCAGCAATTTTTGAACACCACCTCAACATCAATCCTGGCGAGAAGCCTGTGAAGCAGCGTAAACGTAATTTCGGCCCAGAAAAGGAAGCGATCATTGAGGCTGAAGTGGAAAAATTGTTGAAAGCTAAGCACATCCAGGAAATCCAATTTCCTGAGTGGCTCTCTAATGCAGTACTAGTCCCTAAAACCCATGATGACTGGCGCATGTGTATAGATTTTCGCGATCTTAATCGTGCTTGTCCTAAGGACCACTACCCTCTTCCTAGGATAGACCAATTAGTTGATTCCACGTCTGGCTGCGAGCTATTAAGCATGATTGACGCCTCGCAAGGCTACCACCAGATCAGGCTCGCAGAGGAGGACTGGAAACGAGTTAGTTTTATAACCACGAAAGGAATGTACTGCTACGTGGTCATGCCATTTGGACTAAAAAATGCAGGGGCCATGTATCAGAAGCTGGTTGATAGGATGTTCAAGGCGCAACTGGGAAGAAACATGGAGGCATACGTGGATGACATGTTAGTTAAAAGCGTGAAGGCGACCTCGCATGTGGATGATCTGAGAGAAACCTTCGATACCCTGAGGAAATACAGGATGAAGTTTAACCCCAAGAAATGTGCATTCGGGGTCAGAGCTGGCAAGTTCCTGGGGTATATGGTTACAGAGAAAGGGATTGAAGCTAACCCGGAAAAAGTAAGAGCTGTTATAGAAATGCAAGCGCCGAGGAATGTCAAGGAGATGCAATGCCTGGCAGGACGAATCAATGCTTTGAGTAGATTCGTCTCGCGCTCAGCAAAGAAGAGCTTACCATTTTTCCAGGCCTTGCGTAAGAAAGCTCGGTTTCAATGGAGTGACGAATGTGATGAAGCGTTCAGGATGTTGAAAGAGCACCTGGCTAGTATGTCGCTGCTTACTAAGCCAATTCAGGGCGAGCCTTTAATTTTGTACTTGTCTATCGGGCAACAGGCTATCAGCTCAGTTTTGCTTAGGGAAGAAGTCAAAGTACAGAAGCCAGTATATTACTGGAGCAAATTATTGCAAGACGCCGAAATTCGATACGTCGAGGTGGAGCGGTCAATGTTAGCTTTGGTGGGTACAACGCGCAAATTGCGGCCCTATTTCCTCTCACATGGCAAAATTGTGCGAACCAACCTACCATTAAAGGCCATCATGGATAAGCCAGAGGCATCAGGGCGGCTAGTCAAGTGGATAATTGAGCTTAGCGAGTTCGACATAAACTTTGAGGCCAAAACAGCCATTAAAGCTCAGGAACTAGCTGACTTCATGCAGGAAATGGCCAGCTCTCTCGAGGACAAAAAAGAATGGATAATTTTTACGGACGGCTCGGTAGGAAGTCAGGGCTGTGGTGCAGGAATAGTGTTGATTGACCCATGATTCGAACTTTTTGTACCTACTTTATTAAATTTGTCAGTTTTAAAAAGCTCGCTCGCAAGAGTACGAGTTCGCATGTAGGTTGGTAACCGAGTCATCTCTCGAGGAAGACTAGATTCGGAAGTTCGTTTTGTGTTTGATTTAACGAATAAGGAAATAATAAAAATAAATAATCTAACACGCGAACAGGGGGGTTTTTGTTTGATTATTTTAAGAACTAAAGATTAATTATACTAAGAGCAATAAATTAAATCTAGAAATTATTTAAACTATGAACTAATTAATTAAATCTATAACTATTTAAACTAAGAACTAATTAATTAAAACTAAAGATTATTTTAACTAAGAATTAATTATCTAAGATCTAAGATTAATTTAAATATGAATTAATTAATTAATTAAAAGGCTTTTAAAACGATTTTAAGAAAATTAGGGTTCTAGAGCTTTGATTCGTCTCCACGATCGCTTGGGAAAACCCAATTGATGGTTCAAAATGAATTTAGGCTCTAGACTCATTAGATCTAGCTACCAATAATCATCAATCTAAACACAATCATAATCACAATTCGTCATGGAAATAATAATTATTCTAAGAGATTTAATTAAACTAATTGAAAGCATGTGAACTAAATTAAAGAGCATAAGAGATAAATACTTACTAATTACACGAAAAAAATTGCAGCGTTCCACGACGAAATCTTGAATCTAAATTAATCTAAAGTTTAAGAATTTAAAACTATGAATTATTAAGAGAAACTAAGAAATCGAAGGGCACTCGTTGGGGTTGTCAATCCCTAATAAGCCTTAAAAACCCTAGGAATAAGTTAAAAGTAGGAAAAGTGACCTAAACTATGCTAGAAATCCGAATTATGGGGGTATTTATAGTTGTGGGATGATTTTGGGACGAATCAGGCTTTTATGTTGGTTCTGGGCCTTTTCACGGCAGTGTCAACAATAAGGTAGCGGTAGTAACCATTATAGAAAGCTACCGTCTGACCTTCAAGGATACTATAACGTTTCCAGCAGAATAACCGTTATAGAAAGTCTGTCAGCTTCAAATTAGTCTACTTCTTCACCGGAAAGCTCGATCTTTGACTCTCGATCATCATACTTCATCTCTAACGTGTTAAAATCTTCCGGTTACTTAGCTATAAGGCGAAAAATAACAAAATATCACCTAATTACATCAATCTCGATCAAAAAGCGGTAAAATAAGTTGGAGATACAAATATACGAAATTAAGCTTAAACTACCCAACTTATACCAAAAAATTTAATAAAAATAAACTAAAATACTAAAAAAAATCAGTACAAATATGCGTTAATCAACTACCTCACGCTTTATTTATTTGTTCGTCCTCGAACAGACGTTAATTTCAAAGTATAACTAGAAAGAAAATAAGCTCAAGCAATGAGGCGTGCTATGCTACATACATAATTTTGAAAGTATAGATACATGTCACGCAACTTCAAACACTCCTCCCTTATTACTTTGTCGCTCCAAAAACAAATTCATGCATCCTCTCAAAAGGAAAATATATAGGGTGTACGCTCAAAGCACTCAAGCATTGCTGCATGGAATGTGTATACACTCAAATCATACAAATACAAGTACAATAAATAAGGACCGAAAATCAATCTCTTTTTAATCGCAAATAAAGTGTGTTATCGAACTAAGAATCAGAAAAGGTCTTTTCGGGTTGTAATGGAGGCTCTTTGGACGGGTATGGAATATTTTAAGTCGTGTGGCTAACTCATGATCTAACGTGATTAATAACTCACCAGACATATTCTAATCACGAAGCACTGCGCTTCACCTCGTTCAGAAATAATAAAAAAAAACTCACTAACACTCATAACGTAGCCTTTAAATTGGGCTATTTTTCAACTCGATACTCTAAAACCGACTTGTAGCTCAAACCACTTAAACACAATTGAAGCTCATGATATGCTTCTTCTTTCAAACACAACTCTTGCCTGTAAACATTAGGCTTCATAAAATAAAATAAATAATGAAACACAAGCCTTAATTAGAGCGTATAGGCAATTACTAAACACGATCAAAAAAACTCACCATCCCCTTTTTCTTTTTTTTTTTTTAATTTTTTAATCCCCCTTGTATTATAATTTTTTATGGGGTCTCTTTTTTCTTTTTCTTCTTTTTTATTATTATTATTATTTTATTTTTTTTGGATGGTGGTACTTAATTACAAAAATTCATGAATCCCTAATAAAATTTCCAAAACACTAAACAACCAATAAAAATAACGAACTCCTACCCCACGCTTTTACTGGGTTATAGGGGTCGACTCAAAAACACTCATGGCTATAGGCATGGATTATTTGGCTATGAGGGGCTCATTCGGAATTTATAGTGGCTAATATATATGAATATGGCCGGAATTAGGTTTTTTTTTTCTGCACCTTAACATCATGTTCAAAGTTAACTACACACAGCGGTTTCAAAGAGGTCTCAAATCAAAACTCATTCAAGTACATGCAATGATGATAAACACTCAGACTACTCACAAGCTTTTGCATGAAAGAGTTTTGAATTGACGCTGTGTTTTTGGTTTTGTGAAATCAATTGCGTCCAAGTACCATTTTATAATATATAACTAATAATAAAAAATTTGAGATTTTATGCACTTATGCATGCTCAAAAGACAAGAACATCAATTCATACTTAGTTAACTTCGACAGGCAAGCCATACAAACACAATTCAGTGCAAAAATAGCAATCAATCACGTAAAAATTTTCAAATTGCACAATTTTCAAATATAAATCATACTCAACCA
>BMAC01000294.1:36370-75258 GCA_014905375.1 Phtheirospermum japonicum | reverse complement strand
CCTCTTGGCCAGAAGAACGACATCCTCTTCGGATTCAGAGGAGGGGCTCCTAGCAGCTGTGGCACGAGGCGGCAGCCGCGAAGGGCTGGAGCCTGGAGATTGAGAAGAGTTGGGGCCATGTGCTTGGGAAGGAGTGGAACTCTGGACCGGGACGGACGACAAAGGAACCACTTCTTAGGCGGCTGTTTCTGGAGCCTCCTCTATGGCGGCAGCAATCATCTGGTGCATCATCCTTTCTGATAAGAGGAAAGGAGAAAAATTTAAGATTTAAGAAAAGTAAAATACGGGGGGTCAGACCAGAATGAAAAGAATTTTATCGATCTCTCGGGTTAAGGGACCCGTTTCTAATCGCTCGTTAAAGAAATCCAGAACGAAAGGGAGAAGAAGATCGGTCACATGGAGGGGATTCCCATTAAGGGTAGAGATGATTTTTTGCAGACGAGGAGATCTGTCTGCGGCAGCTAGGTGGCGATATGAGGGTAGCTTATCAATGGGCCTAGAATCAAAACCCCAGTCCCCTCTGAAGTGGACGAAAAAGAATTTCTTCCTCCAAGCTTTGTTGGAGGAAGGGAGCCCGTGCAGGAAATGAACACCTAGTCTAGCGCTGAGATTGAAGCAGCCAGGGTAAGAACTCTTAGCCTGGTAGAGCTGGTAGAAAGTTTGAGCGGTGGGATCCAAACCAGCATACCGCATGGCCAGATTATAGCACACTATGATCCTAAAGGAATTGGGGGTAAATTGAAAGATTGGGATTTTATACATTGCGGCTATTTCAAGTATCAGGGGGTTCACCGAAAGGCGCAAACCCGCCTGAAACTGGTCAACATAAAAAGTCAACTAGCCGGCCAGCGCCTTACACGCCAGAATGCCCGCTGAGGATTGTAAAGATCGAATTGTTCGGGGAACTTATATTTTTGGCGTAACGCTTCGATAGATCTGTCACTGAGGATGGAGGTGACTTTTGGATGATCAGGGATAGGTGGAGGATACTCTAGACCCCCTGAAGAAGCGGCCATCGCGGCCGCGGAAGGAGACGACGGCGGAGATAAGGAGGTTACTGTCGCCGGTGGAGGAGAAATAGTTGGGGGAGCGTCGGGAGGAGAAGAAGACGATGACATCGGAAATTTAAAGAGAAAGGATGGAGAAAAGTACCTGGTTTATGAGGGTAGCCGGAAAGTTTAAATCTGGAACTTGCCGGAGTACTAGAGAGAAGGAGAAGCTTGAGAGTTTTTGACAAAGTGAAAATGTGAAAGTGAGAGAGAGAGAGAGAGAGTCCAGTGGGAATAAAAGGCAAGTGGATAAATTCAAAAAATGAGAATCGAGGAAAAAGCGGGATTTGATGGGATCCCCGCATTTAATGCGTGACAGATAAACAGTACCCTAGGCAGTGAGCTGGAACGCCAACTGTCCTAGGGTAGGTCACACGCCGCTGACTTGTCAGATGTACAGTACTTGGAAAGACGCGTGGGTATGGAAACCGTTTAGGAATATGGGCCGACACCACTAATGCCAATGATTAGGCCTGATCGTCAGGTGAGTTTTTAGGGATTCGGTTAAGTATGAGAAACAAGAAAAATGTGGGACCACATTTATTTCAAAAGGTTTTGGAGTTTTACAGCTCTACCCCAACTATTTCGGGGGGAGGAGTTGATGTGGCATAAATAGGTCAGACCCGGATTGGGATAGATCTGGTTTGAGATAACCTAGGGAAAAGAAAGGAAGTCAGGCCGGCTCAATCCTAGGCAAGGTCTGACCTGGTCTCCTTAGAGACAGAGCAGATGTTGGAGAGAGGATTACAATGGCTCAGGAATTATCCTAACCTAGTAAGAGTTTCCTATGAAATAACCCTTAGAGAATTGCATCAAAGCGGGCTTGATGTCCTGACCTGGAATAGAAAGGGAGAGAAGGATCGGGGCAGACTTGGCATTCTGACCTCAACTGAGGGGACAAAGGGGAACACCTGTCAGAATTTGTTGCTTAACGACCCCTGATTCGCGGCCTTTTATTTTTGAGATCCCGGAAGGGGTCCCCACTGAGAAAAACTATAAATACCTCAACCCCAAGGCTGAGAGAGGTATGTCATTCCTTGTGTGTGCATTCCTTGCTTTGTTCACTAGAAACACTCTATACGCTTTCTGACTTAAGCATCGGAGAGGTTTCCACTGGAAAACCTCCGGTGGTCCTTTTATGACGTGTTTGTGTGTGCAGGTCGGAAAAAGCACAAGGTTCAGGCGTTTTCATATTTTCTGAGTGAAACATCTGCGTCAAGAATAATGATATCAAGTGCAATATGATCTGTACCTCCCTGAAATTCCACGTCCCTGTAGCCTGGTACTTCGACAATGGATGCTCCAAACACATTACCAGACCAGAAGAGATACTTTCCAATATTGTCAGATTTCGTGGTGGAAAAGTAAAATATGGTGGAGGTGCAAATGGCGAAATCATTGGGCAAGGAACTCTTGATGTTCCAGGCATTGTAAAGCTGGAAAACGTATTGTTGGTAGAAGGACTTACTGCAAACTTGATAAGCATAAGTCAACCCTGCGATGGCGGTTTTAGTGTCAAATCTAATAGTGAAAAATGTGAAATCTATGAGGATAATGGAGCTTGCATCCTTACTAGTCAGAGGACTTCAGATAATTGCTATCAAATCAATAGAGATGCTCTTTGCAAATTGTCTCAATTGAGTGATACTGAGGTGTGGCATCAAAAACTCGGACATGTCAACTACAAGATGATGGACAGGTTAGCCAAAGAGGAACCTGTGAATGGGCTTCCTAAGCTCAACACCAATATCATCCCTGTCTGCGAGGCGTGCCAGAAAAGAAAGCAGGTCAGGGTGCCACATCCAATAGTACAGAGTCTCACTACCTCATGTTGTTTCGAACTCCACATGGACCCTATGGGACCACTTGAGGTTGAAAGCCTTGGTGGTAAAAGGTATGTACTAGTCATTATTGATGATTTTCCCATTTTACTTGGGTAGAGTTTTTAAAAGAAAAATCTAAAACTTTTAAAACATTTGAAAAGCTTGCAAAGAGGTTATGTGTGAGATTTGGTGTGAGTATTGGTAGGATTAGAAACTGACTATGGAAAAGGATTTGAGAATGCATCTTTTTCAAAATACTGTTCAACTGAAGGTATAAGTCACGATTTTTCCATCACCAATCACTCCCCTACAAAATGGCATAGCTGAGAGTAAAAATAGATCTCTTGCTGAGATGACTAGAACTATTCTCATTTCAAATGGCATTGCAAAACGTTTTTGGGCTGAAGCTTTGAATACTGCATGTCATATAATAAATATGGTATACTTTAGACCAGGGTCATGTGTTACACCCTATGAGTTATTGTTGGGTAAAAAACTGAACTTGAGCTATTTTCGTATTTTTGGATATATTTGCTATGTGCTCAATGATAGAAATCATCTTGCTAAACTGGACTCAAAAAGTGACAAATGCATCTTCATGGGATATTCCCAAAATAGTCATGCATATAGTTTTTTTAATCTTAGGACACGTAGTATGTTTGAGTCAGTTAATGTCAAGTTTGACGATTTGACGAGTGGAGTTAAACCTACCGAGGATAATGATCTAGTCTACGATCAAAATCCTCAAGATAATGTCAAGAGTGATGTAGATGGTAGTGCATATATTAAAAACGGAGATACAGGTGCTGAAGCCAGAGAACCTAGTGATGTTGGTATCGGTGTTGGTTCTGGGAACACAACATCAAACTCAACATCCACTCAAGATGCCCCAGAATCAGACTCTGAACTTGAAGAGGAGGATCCAGTTGACCCTATTGACTTACACCAGAGGGACATCCCATCAAGAATTTAGAGGAACCATCCCACGGGCCAACTCATCGGAGACTTAGATGAAAGGAGTACAAGAAAGAGTCAGATAAATTTTAGAGAAATAGTTTGGTATGTCTGTTTGTCTACTAACTGTTCTAAAATTCGAAAGTCTTTGTACCTTTCCAAAACCGATCCCAAGCGTGTGGAGGATGCACCCAAGTATGAGTTTTGGATAAAGGCAATGCAAGAGGAGTTGGATCAATTTGCCAAGAACGATATTTGGGATTTAGTCCCTCATCCAGAAAACTCTCATGTGACAGGAACAAAGTGGATCTTCAAGAACAAAACAGATGAGGCAGAAAACATTGTGAGGAACAAAGCTCGATTGGTTGCACAAGGGTATACTCAAATTGAAGGCATCGACTTTGATGAGACGTTTGCCCCTGTTGCTCGCATTGAGTCGGTAAGACTTTTACTTGTTGTTGCTTGTCATATGAAAATATCTCTGCATCAAATGGACATAAAGAGTGCTTTTCTAAATGGAGTTTTAAGTGAAGAAGTGTATGTTGAGCAACCTAAAGGATTTGTAGATCCCCAAAAACCAAACTTTGTTTTAAAACTAAAAAACGCTTTATATGGTTTAAAACAAGCTCCTAAAGCTTGGTATGAAAGGTTGACTAAACGCTAGCTCTTTTTTAATTTTAAACGAGGAGAAGTTGACAAACCCTTGTTTCTCCTTAGATCAAATAAACACATCTTAATTGTCCAGATTTATGTAGATGATATTATTTTTGGATCTGCTAATGAGCAGATGGTAAAGGAGTTTATAACTCGAATGTCTGACACATTTGAGATGAGTATGGAAGGTAATCAATCTTACTTTCTTGGTTTGCAAATCAAACAGCTGGATGATGGTGTTTTCCTTTCTCAGTCCAAATATGCTAAGAACTTGGTTAAGAAACTTGGGTTAGAAAGTGAAACGCATAAGAAAACACCACTGGGCAAAACAATGAAACTATCGAGAGATGATGTTGGTAATAATGTTGATAACACCATGTACAGAAGTATGATAGGAAGTTTGTTGTATTTGACAGCAAGTAGGCCAGATATTATGTATAGTGTGTGTCTGTGTGCTAGATATCAGTCAAATCCAAAGGAGTCACACCTAAAAGCTGTTAAAAGAATCATAAGATACATTGCTGGTACTACTGAATTAGGTGTTTGGTATTCTAAAGAGACTGGTACTGAGCTTGTGGGTTATACTGATTCGGATTGGGTTGGGGATGTTGTGGATAGAAAGAGTACTACAGGAGGCTATTTTTTCTTGGGTAATAACCTAATCTCGTGGTATAGCAAAAAATAAAATTGTATTAAGTGCTTGCACACAATTTTTGTGGATGAACCAGATGATAGAGGACTACGGTCTACACAGTAGAATTTTGACCGTGCTATGTGATAACTCCAGTGCCATTGATATCTCAAAAAATCCAGTCCAGCATTCTCGAATCAAACACATTGACATAAGGTACCACTTTATTCGAGACTTGGTTGAGAGGAAGATAGCTAGCCTTGAGCATATAGGAACAGACAATCAGCTTGCTGACATCTTCACAAAGGCATTAGATTTAGAGACCTTCTCTCGTTTGAGAAGAGATCTCGTATGTGCATTGTTTAAGTCAATGTTGGTTTTGATGTTACGACACCCCAAACTGACATCAATCACAACATCTGTATACTTTTGCATGCATTTTTATTTTATTTTCATACATAATCTAAATGCATTAAATCTGGTTGAAAGTGCAATAAGGTTGTGTGTTGTAATAAAAGTGATGACAAAAAGACTAATCTCTTAAATTGGGTGATTGTGGAACTTGCCCTCAGAAACTGGTTTTCTCCCAGGTCTAAAAACAAGAGGTGTTAACAGCAATTGCTGAAGATAAGCTATTTCTCTTCAAATCTCTAAAAGGATGAAGAAAATATGGATACAAATTGATCCAATCTTTAAACTTCACCTCCTTGAGTGATTTTGACGTTGTCATTAACTTGGGTTAAGGGGTATGTTTCCATTGACTTCACTTGAAGCAATGTTGGTTATAATGTCACCAGTCATGAAAAGCAACACGGATCAAGTCACTGAAACCATAATGTGATTTTTTATAACCTTTTTAGGTCATGAATTTTATGCATCCCATAGGACATTCATACTTTGAGAAGATGTCTTCTTGCTGTGAACTCTGTTGCTTGTGTTCGTGTCTATCTTTAAGTCTCTTAATTGTATTTTGAATCTTGATAACCAATTGTTTCAGTGGAGTTGTAATTGGACGGTTGGACAGGTAATAAAGAGATAAATTTGGAGAGTGAAATTTCATCTTGCAAAAGATTAATTCTACTGTGGTGATGGTTTATTTAATTCAGCTCTATTTTTCAGTTGATTTTATAGTAGAGTTGTGCAATTTTAATTCTAAAAATTTATGAGATAATGGTTAAGTGGTTTGGGATCATGTATCCTACATTAAGGGGGAGTGGTGTTCGTTTTAAGAAGGAAAGAAAATCAGTTTTGGGCTTAAAATCCGCTGGAAGGTAAATTAGAGTTATTTCCTTTTATTTTTCACCTTTCTCTCTCCTTGGCAACGGTCACTTTTTGGGATGCTTAAATACATGATTTTCTTACCGTTTGCTCCACCTTTCAATAAACCCTCTGAAATTAAACTCTCCAACTCAAACAAACTTCTTCGCTTGTTTCGATTTTGCTGTTGCTTTTGTGTTTTGTTGAAATTCTCAGGATGTCGAACCCGTCTTCTCCATCAAATGTCCCTGAATTACCTACGGGCGGGCGCCATTCCGGCGAACAGGTCCCTGTGATTTTTCTAAGAACTGGAGGCTTAGACATTCGCACCGAAGTCGGTGGTGGTTCCTCTTCAAACTCAACACCGATTATAACATCACCGATTCCCTCACCGCCGCACGAGTCTCAGAATGTTGTCCCTGTTCCTACGCCGCTCGACGCCGCTCCAGAAGCACAGGTGTTTCCAGGGCAGCCCGAAAACGAGATAGACGTAGACAATCTACCTGTTTTATCTTTTGTTACCGACACGTTTGGACCAGTTGGGAACCCTACCCTGAAGAGATCTCAGAGGTTGCACTATATTCCTCCTGGCATGGTGCCGCCGGCCATTCCAAAGAGCCAAGCAAGCCCAAGGCGCAATGTGCCAATTGAGCACATGAACCTTGTGGAGGACGTCGCCGTGATGACAGACCCTGATGATGACGAGTATGTTCCTACTGCTCCGGTTGTGGCGCCGGTGCCCCCTTCTGCTCCGAGCGTGACAAAGAAGAAGACACCTCGCCGGAAGCAAACTGTGAGGCTGGCTGACAAGAAAAATCCTTTGGCATCAATCAAGGTTTCACCAAGTTCTACTGAGACAGAGTATTAGTCTCCTCCTTATACTATTTTGGAGGTGACAAGTTCCTCCAGACCGGTTGCTGATAATCCTCCTCCATCTCCTGTTCATGATGTACAACCCGAGTTTGATTCCGATCTGTTCGAGCACTCTCCTGATTGTTCTTTTGATATGCCCATTCGTGACTTCGTGTCTGTGTTAAAGGCTGAACGGAGGAAATCCAATGCTCCTAAGAAGGGCAATGTTGGTTCTCATGTTGCTTCCCCCAAACCAACATCTCCGCAAATCTAGTCTGCCTCGTCCTCAAGTTCTGCCTTTACTGCTACTGCTTCTCCTACTCACTATTCGATCCCATCTAATACTTCTGCTCATTTTCATTCCTCTTCTGG
Organism: Phtheirospermum japonicum; assembly: GCA_014905375.1. Classification (NCBI taxonomy): domain Eukaryota; kingdom Viridiplantae; phylum Streptophyta; class Magnoliopsida; order Lamiales; family Orobanchaceae; genus Phtheirospermum; species Phtheirospermum japonicum. Next base: position 67,666 of record BMAC01000294.1, on the reverse strand, counting down.
CACTCCCTCTCGAACCATTGAGATTGAAGATATGGTGCTATTTTCCGAGAGGTTCTTGACTACCGATGCTGAGGTGTTTTTTTTCGAGTACCAAAATCGGAGTTTGCTTGCTGAGTGCCGAGTTCTAGTTGAGGTGTTTGATAAGCAAAATTTGATTGCATTTTTCCAGCATAAAGGTATGTACTCCACTGTCTCCACTGCTATGCCATATGTTCGCGATATTATGTTGTAGTTTTATGCAGATTTGGTGCCTTCCATTGTTGATCTTAAGTCTGTGAATTATGGAAAAGTCTTTGTGCGTGGAAGGGTTTTTAGTTTTACTCCTGATTAATTGTCGTTCTTGTCTGGGGGTATGGTGCATGCATGGTTTGAGCAGTTGCCGAGCACCCGTTCTTTTCTGGAACTGGCGTGACTTTCCACGTCGGTTTTGTGCATGCATGGTTTGAGCAGTTGCCGAGCACCCATTCTTTTCTGGAACTGACGTGACATTCCACGTCGGTTTTGTGGAAAACCGACGTGGAAAGTCACGTCAGTTCTAGAAAACCGACATGACTTTCCACGTCGGTGGTTTAGACGCCGATTGTAAAACCGACGTTAAAGGGGTTAAAAAACCGACGTTGATTAGCCTGTCTGTAGTAGTGTGAATCGTGATTATAATTCATTGAATCTACTATATTAGTTATGGTTATTGTGTTTGAGTGTGCTATGACCTAAACGTGTGATGTTACTTGGCAGGACTGAATTTGAGTGAGTCTCAGGTAAAGAATTTAGCTTTGGTAGAGATTGAAAAATTATTGAGACATCAAGGGAAGAGCCTGTGCGATTATGATTCCATGCCGTTTCCGAAGACCGATGGTAGCGGTGTTGGTCATAGTAGATTGATACAGGATGAGTTGAGTTATGATCGTAAGGCGTTGTTTGCTGAGCATGTCGAACTTCTCTCGAAAATGACGAGTGAGCAGAAGGGTGTGTACTCCAAGATAATGAGGGGGGTCGAGTCCGATGGTGGTGCTATGTTCTTCGTGTACGGCTATGGAGGTACGGGAAAAACGTACCTGTGGAGAACTTTGTCCGCTAGGTTGAGGTCTGAGGGTCATATCGTGCCGAATGTGGCATCGAGCGGCATAGCTTCTCTGCTTTTACCTGGTGGAAGGACCGCGCACTCCCAGTTCGGTATCCCTCTGAATCCGCACGAAGGGTCGGATTGTAATATTAAGAAAGCCACCCCGCTTGCGGAATTGGTGAGTCGTTGCAAACTCATAATATGGGACGAGGCTCCAATGATGCACAAGCATTGCTTCGAGGCTGTTGAGAAGAGCTTGCAGGATATTATGGAGGATGTAGATTCGGCCAACAGGCACATGCCATTTGGTGGAAAGACCGTTGTGTTTGGTGGAAAGACCGTTGTGTTTGATGACCCGATGTTCCTGAAGGATAGGGCCATATTGGCCCCCACTCTCGATGTTGTGGACTCTGTTAACGAGTACATGAACACTTTGAACTCGAGCGAGGGGTACACCTATCTGAGTTCGGACAGTGCCTGCAAATTCGACGGTGGGAGTGATTTTTTGAGTGATTGGCACACGCCTGAATTTTGAATGGTGTAAAGTATTTTGGGGTGCCCAATCACGAGTTGCATCTGAAGGTGGGGACTCATGTTATGTTGTTGAGGAACATAGACCACTCAATGAGATTGTGCAACGGGACGAGATTGGTTGTTACGAGACTTTCCACACACGTCTTTGAATGCAAAATTCTAACTGGTGCAAAGGCGGGCGAAAAGGTGTTGCTTCCCCGGATGAGTCTAACGCCTTCCGACGTTAGGATACCTTTCAAGTTTCAAAGAAGGTAATTTCCGATTATGATTTCATATGCGATGACGATAAATAAGAGTCAGGGCCAATCGCTCTCAGACGTCGGCCTTTATTTGAAGAACCCTGTGTTCAGTCATGGTCAGTTATATGTTGCCGTGTCGCGTGTCACCCATCGAAAGAGATTGAAGATATTAGTTTGTGGTGATGATGATTCGGGATCGAACATGACCAATAATATGGTGTATAAAGAAGTATTCACGAACGTATGATCTCAACGTTCATGTACGTAGTGTAGATTCGATTTATAATTTATCAAGTGTGGATTTTTTAGTTATTTCTATCAATCTCTATCTCTCTATTTATCTATATCTTCACATATTAAATAATAATAAAAATAATATTAGTACAACTTGTATTTCTATATTTAACTTTTTGATCCGTACATCGCACGGGTGTAAAAAAAAATAGTTTAAATATAAAAGACGTAGATTAAGAAAATATAACTTGGAAATAAGAAGAGTGTTTTATTGATAAGTCAAGGCTTTATGACTGATTTGAAATACGGATAGGTATTTGTGGAGCTTTTTAGGAGAATAATTCTCTATCCACGTTTTAATTTTTCTGATCCCATTCTCTCTGTCCATTATTGTCATTTATACCTTCATTAATGGGGTTTACAAATATCATTTCATTCTACAATTTCTAATTAGTTTAGCTGCATTTAGGGCCAACTCACGTAGAGCTACAAGTCAGATTGGTTTAAACCAACTTTATTGAGCGATCATTCAATATACTTATAATGATATGATGCAATAAAATATTAAGAGTATTATATATAATTCATCAACTAGCCTACAATGCCACATAATAAATAATTATAAAATCGGTAGAAATCTTGATTGACTAAGTGGGGATTAGCTTTTGTTAAATAGATAAAAGTGAACTAAAAATAATGGTTTTGTAAAAGATTTTTTGGTTTCGTAGTTCAGAAGGGGGAAATACCTTTTCTTTGCTTAAATGATTACGTATTGCATTGCATTGCTGTATGCAAAATCTGGAGTCCAAAAAGGAGATTCATAATATGTTGGATTGACCCACCATAATGTCTTTCTGATCTGAATAAAGAAAAAAGAATATCATTGTTTCTTGAATAAAAAAAAAAACGCTGCCAACTAGCGCATAAAATCAAGAGCCCAAGAAAATAAATAAATATAATAATAAATATAGGGATGAGTTTAATTGAGAGCAAATAAAATTGGGTTTGCTATTAAAAAGTAACTTTATTTTGGCAATTTGGCAAAGTGGGTTAGCATCATTGGAACATCAACTCGTACATGAAATTCCCTCAATTTAGTTGAAAGGGTTCAAATTCTTTAACACGACAAATTTTCCCATTTAAACATTAAACATTAAAACGTTTTTTTTTTAAATTAATAATTAATATATAATTAAAAAAAGTAATAATTCTTAACACACACCCGCTCATATATTATGTGAATTTGAGAATAATACATAATTGTATAAAAAAGTGATTGGTTTGGTATGACATTGACTATGCCCATTCAACTCTTTTCCATCCAAGTTGACCTAGAACACGACCAAGTCTGCACGAACCAATTTGGTCAGAATATAAAACGGTCTAGCTGTTGTTCGGTATCATACATCATTGAAAAAGAAGCTTTAAATGTAATCTAGAATGAGGATGAGCTAGATTTTCAAAGGGAGTGTTGATAAGAAGATGAGTTATTTGAGAATCTTTTGGATAAGGCAAGAGGATACATTTTATATCTTTCCCTACGAAATATGGAGATGTGCTTTATTTAATTAAATGAGATAATCTATCTCGAGGATTTTTCTATAGCTTTAGGAATAGGGCTGCATTCAATAAAAATTACTTATCTATCCATTTAAATACTTAAAATTTCTTTTACCAATATGTTTATACAAATTATCGATCTATTCGAACACATTGTCACATTCATTGAGGTTTGTGACATATAAATGTTCATTATACACAATTGACAATAAATTCAAATTTAGGTTAGATTTTGTTGAGATTTTAAATTTTAAAAATCCTTATTTATTATACGATTTAAAATTTTTTAATTTTTTGCGGATATCAAATTATGTTTAAAAAATGAATAATAATTTATTATATATGAGTTTAGGAATAAGTATAAAACATTATTGGTTATGTTTGAAGAGTGAATAATAATTTATTATATATCGAGTCATAGAACAAATGAGAGAACGAGATTCACAAAGTCAATCAAAACATATAGGATAAGGGTTTGAATTGTAAGAGGCTAGTTTCTAATACAGCAAAACTCAGAGGAGTTAGATGCAAAAACCGCATACAGTTGACAACACGTGTGTCTCTCTGTTTCTCTCTCTAGACCCGCCTTTTCCCCCTTTTAAAAATCTTATTATTACGTTACCAGAGCAAACCGCCAGACAGAGGAAAAACAAAAAAAGAAAACCCTATTAAAATTTATCTGCAAAACCCTCTCACAATCGAATCCCTTCTCCCGACAAAATCAATGGCGGAAATTGAGCCGGGATCTGAAAATCGACAAGACCCAGTAGAAATGTTCATGAGCTTGGACTGCTGGCCGTCGTCCCCCGCAGACGACGGCTCATCGTCTCCGGGAGAGAATCTCTTGGTGGGTTTTGTGATCGCCAATGTTGTGGGGCTGCGCTACTACGATGGTAGAATCAGCGGCCGCGAGTTGGTGGGCCTGGTTCGCGATGACTTGAACCCGCACGACGGAAACGCCATTAAAGTCCTCAACATGAGGTCGGTTCAGGTGGGGTTCATCGAGCGGTCCGCGGCCGCCGTGCTGTCGCCTTTAATTGACGGTCGTCTCATCACCGTTGAAGGTAATTTTGATTTCTGTTTCTTTTTTATTTGATTTTGTGTGGATAAGTGTGTGTGTGTGTGTGATTTTTGATTTCCTTTTTTCTTTCTTTTTCCTTTATTGTAATTGTGGTTTCTTAAGTGTCTGTCAGATTTGGATTTAGAGTAACTGGAGAAAAACTGGGATGAAATGTTTGGGAATATAACTTTTCCTTTTCAAGTTCTTTCTAATTTGACTGTATGGTGTTATTGGAGTCCACCTTGATGTTACGCTATTGAAAATTGAGTCGGACCCACATTCCATTGATATAGTTATTTTAGAATTTAGTGTGGTTTTGCATAAAGATGATTTGAGCCGAACATACGTAAAGTGGGGAGATGGAGTTAAAGCACATTCGCCACGAATAAAGAAATTAAGTAATTTTTTTCTTTTTTGGCAATAAAAAAACAGTAGGAAATGTATTGGAGCACGAGGGCAATATATCTATGACGTAATGGCGCACGTGTTTTCTACTACTGATGCAATATAAATTTTCCGTACATGTGTATCTTTCAAACATCCTATGCACATGTAAACGATGTAATTGTATTTTAATGGAAAAATGGGAATCAGGACTGGTAGAAAAACAGCTAGAAAATGATGCTTTTGGCCCCTTGTCTAATAATTGTACATGTTCTTCCTAATGTCTTAGACCCTTAGTTTGAAAACTTCATTTCAAGAATTTGTTAGTTATGTTATTAGTCTACTTATCATATGGATTGATGAAAGTTACCTATTTTGAGATGGATTTATAATGAGGAAAAGTGGGTAATTTGGAATGACATATATAATTCAAGAGTTTAGAGACAAAGGATTGTTGATAATCTTTAAGTAGCCTATATGATGACGGAGTATGGTAAACTAATGGAGATATAGTTACCTTTTCGTATGATGTATCAACATATGTTTTTCTTGTGTGTTAGTATGTATTTATTTGAATATATTGGGGTGGTTACTCGCTAAAGATTTGTTTGATAAAAGTTAGTGCCAGAGCCTGTGGAAAAAAAACCCTTCTCTATCATTATTTAAATGGAGTTGAATACTTCAAAATTGAGAAAAATCCGTATTCCATTAAATTTGAAATTGGATTAAAGGTCTTACTTTTTTCTCATTTCAATTACCTAATTATGTGCAGCTTAAATAAATTCATAAATCTTTTATCCTTCCCCTGACATCCTCCTTCACCCTTTCTTTAAGAACATGAAAATTATTGTTAAGGTAGAGTCAATCGATTTATTTATCTGTTAAATTATTTGTTTGATTATTCATTGGACTTTACATATTCTTTCTGGTTCCTTTGACAATATGCAACTTAGGTTTAAATATTATGACTATTTGGCTATTCTTATAATTTATTGAGCATTTTATAGGTATTGTCCCAAAACCACCTGGAAAGGGAAGCAGATTCAAGCTTCCCTGTCAAATTCACATTTTTGCCAGGGCGGAGGAACTTACGAGAGTGAAAGTCCAAATCGCAATAGGTGGGTTGCAGTTAATTTCAGAAATCAACGCATCTTTTACATTATCAGAGTCAATGGCGGTGAAAGAGAAAAATGGTATTGTAGCCGAGAAGAGCGTGGACGAGATATTCAAACTTTTGGACTTGAAAGTCAGTAATGAAGGGGTCTCCGAATCAATAGAGCCACCAAAAGACATGATAAAGTCGGAGCTCTTTCCCCATCAGAAAGAAGGCCTCGGGTGGTTAGTCAGTAGGGAGAGTTCGAATGAGCTGCCCCCGTTTTGGGAAGAAAAAAACGGGGTTTACGTGAATGAGTTAACCAACTACCAGACCGACACAAGGCCCGAGCCTCTGCGAGGTGGCATTTTCGCAGATGACATGGGCTTGGGTAAAACCCTTACGTTGCTATCACTAATATCTTTGGATAAGGCTCATGCCGTAAATTCGTCTGTTTATGTTGTAGACGATGATGATGACGATAATAATGAGGAAGAAGAAAATATTGTGTTTCTTGGTAAAGCGCCAAAGAGGGGAAGAGGGAGCAAAAAAACTGTTAATAGTTCGGCAAAAAAGCGAAAAACGGAGGATATTAATAATGCTAAGAAAAAAGGAAAAAGTCCCGTTTTTGAAAAAACCTCGTCTTTGGAGCCGAAGACGACCCTGATTGTTTGTCCGCCTTCGGTCTTTTCGGCATGGATGACACAGTTGGAAGAACACACCAAAAAGGGTGTTTTCAAAGTGTACATGTACTATGGTGAACGGACTAAAGATGCTAAAGAGCTTCAGAAGCACGATATTGTACTGACGACGTATTCTACACTGGCTAGTGAGGAATCTTGGGACAAATCCCCTATTAAAGGGATGGAATGGAGACGAGTTATATTGGACGAGGCTCATGTGATTAAGAATGTGAACACTCAACAGAGCCGTGCGGTTACTAAGCTGAATGCGAAGTGTAGATGGGCTGTTACGGGGACGCCGGTGCAGAATAGCTCTTTTGACTTGTTTTCTTTGGTGGCGTTTTTGAAGTTTGAACCTCTTTCAATGAAAAGTCTTTGGCATAGTTTGATTCAACGGCCTCTTGCTCAAGGAGACGAGAAGGGTGTTTCTCGGTTGCAGGTCATTACTTCATTAGTAATTGTCTTTGAATGTTGTCTTCTTACTTCACATGTTTAATTGGAGAATACACACACACACGTGGGATAGGGGAAGGTGGTGAACCATATCAATTAAATAAAAAATAAAAGTAATTATTTAAATAAATAAAATATCACAATACAAAATAAAATCTTTAAATTCGATGTGTATTCTGTTAGAAGGCAAAATGAGAAGAAAAATAGTTTTACATCGGTTTTATCTTTGCTTCTTTTCCTTGTCTTGAATCTAATTCCACATCCACAATTCTTCTGTTGAAAAATGTTTCTTTAGTTCTTTCCCCACAATTCTTCTGTTGAAATAAAATGGCTACTTATTACTCGAGTGCAATTTACATACAAATAAACATCAAAGTCTTATATGGTCATATGCATAACACTCATTTTATATATGTATAAATTTATATATTGTGCATTACCAAGTGTTCTGGGAGTGTATCATAGGTTTTTAAATGAATGGAATAAATCCTTCATTAGGCTACGTATTTTTGGGGATTTTTGAGGTTTATAAAGTCCTGGACTTGGAAGTCCAAATGAATAGTAAAATCCCTGTTTGTTTAGTTTTAATATGTTACTGTATATCAAATCGCAATAACCTTTTCTTTTCTATTTTAGATGAATAATTATCAAATTAATCCTCTCTCCGAGATTTACAATATGATACCCCAATTGTACGTATAAAAATGAAAAGACATATTTGGAAAGTTAATTGAAAATTTGTATCTTTTGAAAATTTAAATTAAATAGGTAAATATGGGTGGTTTAGGGTTAGGATTTTAAAAAACTTGGGTTTTTAGAATGAAAATCCAAATCCGGTGTTCAAGAATCCCCAACCAAACGTAGCCTAAATTATAGATTTTTTATCCAAGTATATTACTAAATGACAGAAGAAAATTAAAACGTCTGCTCCCCTAGACCTTCGTTGTGAATCTTTGTCAAAACAATGAAATACGAGGTCATGTAAATAATTGGTGGTTGTTGATTTCCAAAGTATAGTCATAGGGTGCTGTAAATAACAAAGCTGCATAGCATCTATATCATGTTCCTGATAATCACTCTAGTAATTTCTCATTGGTAGTTTTTCTTGTAGAGTGATAGTATATAGACTCAAATTTAGTCTTTCTTAGGAACTTAGATGACAAATGTGGATTATAATGACTGCTCAATTCATGCTTTATTCACTTAAAGATGAAACAGTAACTAAATTGCCAATCTGTTGTATTCTTTCTCTCTTTTTTGATTGTCACTGTTGTGTTTTCAGGTTCTTATGGCTGCCATATCTTTGAGGAGAACAAAAGATAAAGCTTTGGTCGGGCTGCCATCAAAAAGTATCGAGACCTTTAATGTGACCCTCCGTGAAGAAGAGCGCAGGGTTTATGATCAGATGGAAGAAGAAGCTAGAAATATCGTTAAAGTCTACATATCCAATGAAAGTGTTGTCAGAAATTATTCCACGGTTCTTAGCATACTCGTAAGGCTTCGTCAGATTTGCATAGATTTGGCCCTGTGCCCTGCAGATCTCAGAGCTCTACTTCCACAAAGTCAAATTGAAAGTAATTTGCCTGATTTAACAGCATTATCATGATCTCTTGTAGTTTTGTTAGTTAATTTGTGGGATAATTACAAAAAAGTATCCATGACAGGTTTGACCTAATTAGAAAAAAAACAACTAAGTTTCAAAATTACAAAAAAACACCCCTGAAAGTTTGATTCGGTTTTAAAATTAGGGGTTAATTGTAATATTTTTATAAAGGTGACGGGGTTTCTGAAATGTTTTTCTGCTTTTGAAGTGATAAATGTAAGACAATAAAATCTCAGGGGTGTTTTTTGTAATTTTGAAAGTTAGTTGGGTGTTTTTGTAATTGTGTCAAACCTCAAAGGTACTTTTTTATGTAATTAACCCTTTGATTTTGATTGTCCAATCTGCATATCCCCACCCACGAAAAACCTGGCCTTCTTAACCTAATTACCAAAAAAAAAAAAAAAACTTTCAAAATTACAAAAAAAACAACCCCTAATTCAGTGTTAAAATTAAGAGGTCAATTGTAAATTTTGTAAATGTGAAGGGGGTTCTTTAATTTTATTTTATTTTATTACTATTTATTTATTTTTGCTTTTGAAGGGGTAAATGCCAGACAATAAAATCTCAGGGCTGTTTTTTGTAATTTCGAAAGATACTTGTTTTTTTGTAATTAGATCAAATGTCTAGGTTACTTTTGTAATTAAACATTTATGTATTTTTCTGATGTTTGTCTAACGGATGAATACCGACAGATGTCAAGAACAACCCGACACTGTTGCAAAAACTGGTTTCGGTGTTGCAAGACGGCGAAGATTTCGACTGCCCGATCTGCATATCCCCTCCCACGGACATCGTGATCACGTGCTGTGCCCACATCTTCTGCGAGTCGTGCATCATTAAAACCTTAAAACGGACCAAACCCAACTGCCCGATGTGCCGCCACCCGCTTTCTGAATCGGACCTCTTCAAAGCCCCTCCCGAGCCCTCCCAGACGCCCGGTGGCAAAAATTCGTCTTCTAGTGTATCGTCCAAAGTTGACGCCCTCTTAAAACTCCTAACCTCGTCTAGAGACGTAAAACCGTCTTCTAAGTCTGTTATTTTCTCCCAATTCCGTAAAATGCTGCTTTTGCTCGAGGAGCCTTTGAAGGAGGCGGGTTTTAACGTGATCCGCTTGGACGGTTCGATGAACGCGAAAAAGCGAGCCCAGGTGATTAGAGAGTTTAATGTTCCCGCGCCGGAGGGCCCCACGATCTTGCTGGCGAGTCTGAAGGCTTCGAATGCGGGGATTAATCTGACGGCGGCCTCGACGGTGTACTTATTGGAGCCGTGGTGGAACCCGGCGGTGGAGGAGCAGGCGATGGACCGTGTCCATCGAATCGGACAGGTGGACGATGTGAGGATCGTGAGGTTGATCGCGAGGAATACGATCGAGGAGAGGATTTTGCAGCTGCAGGAGAATAAGAGAGCTTTGGCGCGAAAAGCTTTTGGTAGGAAGGGACAAAAGGATCAGAGGGAGATTAGCAGAGATGATTTAAGTGCGTTGATGAACTTGTGAGTTGGTTTTTGTTCTCTAACTTGACATTTTTAGATGAAAAATATGGGTGTAAATGTATGATTATATTATATGTATTGTAGTGTTTTTTTTTTTTTGGTGCGACTAGTGTCTCATAAATGTTTCTAGTCTTGTAAGCGAAATCTCATTTTGTCGAATTACATATTACTATTGCAAACTTAAATTAAAACTACTGAAAATTCTAAAATGACCAGCCCACACTGCATATTATTTTTCTCAAGTGGATCAAATGTATACACAAGAGAGTTTTTTCATTGAAATAAATCTCTTGCAAAATAACAGTAAAGAAAGTGTGTTGCTTGTGAGTTGTGGGCTTTTTCAAATTTAGTACATGTGAAATTTAAATAAAGTACTTCTATTTAATTATAATATTTTCATTAGTTTATGTATGTTTCAGACTTTTTTCGATTTATTATCATTTTACAAAAGTATAGTAAATATGATTGATGATACATTTTAACCAAATGATGACGCTTTCCAAACAATTTTTTTTAAAGTATCAAATGTTGCTAATTTACATTAAAATAATATTGTTTGTATTTTGGGGAATAAAATAATGCTACCTATACTTATACTTTGTAACCAATCATTTTTTTAGGCAATTAAAAACCTATAGTATACAAGATTTGAAGATGCAATCTTCGGCTACGGAACTAGGAATATTTCGAGTATTGACATGCCTATATTTTTACGCTTTTCAACTTTTATAGATGTAGCAGCAATCCTTGCTCAAAACTCATGCGATAGTGACAGCGATTCAATCCCAATACTCGGTTCATATGTTATTTTTTTTGTTGGAAAAATGAGTGAAAAATGAAGGAAATTTGGTGAGCTTTAGATACAATTTTCTTTATGTCTTATTTGTCGAACACAAGTTTCAATGTGCAATCGTGTTCTATATTGTGAGAACATCGAAATGGTATATTTATTTGTCGAAAATGGTTCTTGAAAGATAAATATACTAAGGCTAAAAGTGTGAGTGTTGGAATAAGTTTCTCCGTTGAAAAGAGGATTGTCCCAAATTGAAAAAACTATGGAATTGCTAGTTCATAAAGTATCATCTTCTTGGTAAGGGATACTCTAATATGCGAGAAATTTCTCTCCACGTGCGCACGCTGGGGGGTGTAAATCATGGTTCGATTCATGGTCCAGACCATAAAATTGTGTGCAACCAGCGTACAGGAATGCCGAACCGAAATCGAGTCCATTAGTAAATCTCAAGTTTTGCCATTTTTTGGAATAAATTATTTTATTTTTATTTTCATAAATTATTTTTCAACACTCAAACTGGAGTCTTTGAATTTTGAATTTAAAACATCAGAAATCATTTCTGCTTTCAGCATGAATCTGGAAAATTGAATAGCTCCTTTCCAGCTATAAAATAGGTTCATTTTCACAGTTCAAGACACACACACACACACACACACACACACAAAGAGCTCCATTCTCTTTTTCCAGAATATTTTTTGTGCTATTTCCCAGGCTTTCTTTCAGTTTGCCAAAATAAAATCCAGTTTCCTCTGTTGTCTACTGGAAACAAACTCTCAATATATAGAAATATATTTTTAAGAAAATTGTGAATTTCACAAGCTTCGGGTGTTTTCTTGTTACTAATTTGTTTTCCCAGAAAAGTTTGATAACAATCTTAAAATATATTCTCGTTTCTAATATGGTTACTTAGAGAGAAATCGATACTGTTGCCACCAAGTCTTCGACAAACCCCACTTTCACATGTTTCTGCTTCGACAGTCAACATCCCGGTGAACCATGCGAAAAACTTGAGAAATTCAATGGTTTGTATTTCTAACATTGGCAACAAAAGATGTTATTCCACCTGACCACTCTGAATCTTGCAAGGTTTTTAAGTGAAATCCCTCCAAAGTTTGAGGAAAATCTTGATATCTAAGCATTGAGTGCGCTCGATGCTTCTATTCTCATTTCTTATGCAGGAATTATGTGTTGAATGGCCTGGTAGATATGTTGTACAACGTGTACTCTTCTTTCCAAATGGCTAAGGAACTATGTGAGTCCTTAGACAAGAAATATAAGACTGAAGATGCTGAAGCAAAGAAGTTTCTTGAATCATTTTCTGGATTACAAGTTGATTGACAATAAGATCATTGTTAATCAAGTGCAAGAGTTGCAAATTATGTTGGATGATTCTGGGGGAATGTCTGTCAATGAAACTTTCCAAGTGGTTGTTATCATTGTGAAGCTACCACCAAGTTGAAATGATTTCAAAAACTATTTGATGCACAAGAAGAAACCAATGACAGTTGAAGAACTTATTGTTAAATATCGTATTGAAGAAGACAAGGCTATGGAAACAAAAGTCATAATATTCATGTGGTTAAATCAAATGTTGTTGAGCATGCTGATAGCTTAAACATAGACTTAAAAAAAAAAGATCTGGTAATGTTGGAAAGAAAGCATTTAAACCTAAGAAAATTGATTTTAAGAAAAAAAATTCTGGAGATTGTTTTAATTGTGAAAAGCCTGGTCACAGTTCTTCTAAGTGCAGGCAGTCTAAGAAGACTCAGCAAGCTCACATGGTGAAAAATATTGCCAAAAATGTTGATGAGATGCACCTTACTGTTATCTCTGGAGTGAACCTGGTGGATTCCAATCCACGTGAATGGTGGATCAGCACATGTTCTATCCATCATGTTTGTTCAAACAAGGACCTCTTTAATATCATTAATTGAAATGTTGATGGAAAGAAACTTTTCATGGGAAATTCCACCACGTTTGATATCAAAGGAATTTGAAAAGTGGTGTTGAAGTTGACTTTCGAGAAGGAACTAACTTTGAACAATGTGCTCTATGTACCAATATATTCGAAAGAATCTTGTGTCAGGCTTTCTGCTGAGCAATTTAGTTTTCGTATGGATCTTGAGTCTGATATGGTCACTTTGACCAAGAATGGAGCTTTGTAGGAACGGGTTATGAATGTAACAGATTGTTCAAGCTCAATGTAATGATTATTAAGTCGAACATCAATAATATGAACAACTCTTCCATTTATATGCTTGAGTCTTCTACTATGTGTCATGGTAGACTATAATATGTCAATTATAATACCATGCGCAGGTTAATGAAATTGAAATGCACACCTATGCTCCATATTGATGCAAAACATAAGTGTGAGAATTGTGTAGAAGTGAAGTTGACTAGATTGCGGTTTTAACGTATGGAACGAAATAATAAACTACTTGAATTAATTCACACTAATATGTGTGACTTAAAGTCCACACTAACTCATGCTGGAAATAAGTACTTCATTACTTTTATAGATAATTGCACTAAATTTTGTTATGTGTATCTTATAAAAAGTAAAGATGAAACAAAATAAAAATTTGTTCTCTATAACAATGAAATCAACTAAATAAAAAGATCAAGGTGATAAGAAGTGATATAGTAGGTGAGTATGAGTCACCTAATAAAGCATGAAACCACAACATCTTATTCACCACAATAAAATGGTATTGATGAATGAAAGAACCGTACATTAAAAGAAATGATGAATGCAACAACGTTGAGTTATGGATCACCTCAAAACATGTGGGGGGAAACTGTGTTGTCAGCTATTACCTTTTAAATAAGGTTCCTCAATATAAGTTGGACAAAAGCCCATATGAATTATGGTATGAAGGAGCTCCATCATATTAATTCTTACAAATGTTGGGGTGTATTTCCAAGGTTGCAATACCTACCTAAGGAAATGAAAATAGGACCAAAAACTGTTAAATGCAAATTCATTAGATATGCACATAACAGTAGTGCTTATCTATTTATTAAGCATGAGCCTAAGATTGAAGACATACACAAGAACACGATAATGGAGTCACGAAATGCTTCATTATGTGAACATCTTTTTCCACTTAAGTCTGAAATGGAATCTAGTTCCATTAAAAGGACAATAGAAAAATTGAAAAAGACTAAGATAAAGACTTTGAGGTACAACCAAGTAGAAGCAAGAGAGCTAGATTAGAAAAGTCCTTTGGTCTGTGTTTTCTAATTTATATGGTTGAAATTGAATCTCAAAGTAATTCTGAAGCAGTGAGCTCTTCGGAAGGACCTCTATGGAAAGAGGTAATTAAAAGCAAAATTGACTCTATTTTGAAAAATAACACATGGTAACTAGTGGGTCTTACTCCTAAAAGTAAACCATTAGGATATAAGTGGATTCTCAAAAGGAAGATTGAAAGATGATGGAACGATTGATAAGTATAAAGCTAGATTTGTAATTACATGTTACAAGAAAAGATAAGGTCTTGATTACTTTGATACATATTGTTTTGCATGTAACGCAAAAACGACTCAACCATATAAATGCACAACTAGTAAGCGCCACTTCGCCAATAATGCGTCACTTCGGCAAGGCTCGAGTTAAGAAAGACAAATTATGCTTTGTAAAACCCGGACCCTAACCACCTATCCACACCACACTTAGACCATGCAATGCCCTTATTACATTTTAATGAAAATCAAGTAAAAAGGAGGGTGAGATAGAAGCTTCCTTAACTGAGCGAGTTTTGGGTCGAGCTCGGTGGGGTCTACTTAAGCATCCAAGCAAAAATCGAGCATGGCTTGTTTCTACCGGCTCCATGAACGCTACCAACTTATCAAATCGACCAAGGTTGGAGTCGAAAAACAAAACACTATAAATGAAAATCACACAAAATCGAAAATATAAGAAAATATGCACATAAATCAAATCAAAACAAAATCGAGGGCTAAGAAGAACCAAAAGACAACATAATTTTTTTTTCAATTTTTTGAATATTTTTGGATTTTTATATAATAAGAAAGTAAGAAAGAAAGAAATGTAAAAATAAACGAAAAGAACGTGGGTTTCTCCTAAGAAGTGCTTGTTTTACGTCATTAGCTTGACAAACTACCTTCTTGATCATGGCGGAAAGAGAACACTGTGACGATGAGGCTTGACCCGATAGCCATCAACTTGGAGTCGTTCTTGCGTTTTAGGGTTGATCAAGGTCACCGCCCCACTTGTATTGACTTCTTCAATTGTACATGGCCCTGCATCTTCAAGACTCTAACCAATAGCACACCTACGAGCTTTGAGCACTTCAATCAACCTCTCCTCTTCGTCTCGATTTAAATTGGCAAAGTTAATAACCAGTTCGATCTCCTCTTCTTCCAAATAGACATACTTGAGGTGATATGGGAGAGGCTTAAACCCGGGCTTGTGCCTCCTCTCGACCTCATTAGGGACTAATTCGAGCAATTCACCAATCCCCTCAAGATAATCTTCAAGCTTTTCAATGGGTTTCATATCCAACCTATCATCAATAATCTCCACCACCCCCTCTAGAATTTCGTCGTTGCCCTCAATGACACAACTACAATCCTTCTCACATAACCCTTTTGCAGATTGAAACATAATTGAATCGGCATTACGAACAAGGGTCTCATGTCCCTCACAACAACCTTCAACACAAGCTCCCGGGTCAAACTCCTCCTTATTGCTCTTGTCCTTCATATAAACTTGGTCATCCAACTCTTGAATCACGTTAATATATAAGCAATCCTCATAAAAGATGCTCGATGGAATAGATGACAAGTTAGACATAGAAAACGTGACCGATTCACTCGTTACGGACAAAGTAAGATTCTTCTTCCCAACGTCTATCAAACATTGAGTTGTATCTATGAACGGGCGACCTAGCAAGATAGTGTGTTCGGCTCCATCATTCTTCACCATGTCAACATCCAACACCACAAAATCTATCGGAACCACAATCCCCCCAACTTGTACAAGAACATTCTTGACCACCCCCTTTGGATATCTAATTGACCGATCGGCCAATTGTAAGAAAATGCGCAGCTCTTGTAAAGGAGGAAGTTCTAATTGTTCGTATATCGAAAATGGCATCAAATTAACACCCGCCCCGGAATCAAGCATGCCCGTAGTGACTTTTCCATTCCCGAGTGTGAAATTAATATAAAATGAGCCGGGATCCACCTTCTTAAGAGCCAAGAGAGAAGGGTCACAAACCACACTTGCCTCCTTAGATTGAAAAACTCTCTCATTCTTAGTGCTCACAATCTTCTTGGAGGAAAGCTCCTTGAAGAACTTTGAATAAGCGGGCATATCCCGGATGGCGTCTAATACGTTGGACTACAAATCATGGAGCTTTTGGGATTAGTCATCCTTCGTAGAAATTTGTATCCGGGATGGATAGAGCATGGGGGTCTTAGAAGTTGGTGCCTTGTAGGGATTCGAAGACTTATGTAGGCCATCGGGAAGTTCCTTTGCCAAAGTGAGACCCACGTGAGTAGAATCGGGAAGAGTAAGAACACTCAGGATTGAAACCACCTCCTCCTCAGACGGCGACATAACCTTATTGTCAACCACCCCACCACTTCTAAGGACCATGACCGCATGAGATTGCGAAGGTTGGCTTGGCAGTTTCTTTTTCCTCATGAACTTGTTTTAGCATATTCACATCACTTGCTAATTGCCCCGTTTTAGTGTTCAACTCGTTGGTCATAACCTCAAGAGCATTGAGCCTAACATCAAATGAAGCCAACGTAATGGGAAATGCTTGCATTTGTTGCATAATAACCAAGAGATTTGAATCTGAGGATGGAGTAGGAGCATTCATCGGAATAGGCGGACGAGACAGAACCGCAAGAGGATTAACACTTGTATTTGTATTGGCATAGCTAAAATTTGTATGCATGCGGTTGCTAGGATGATAAGGAGGATTGTGAGTCGTCGGACGAGCAAAAGAAGGCTTAGCAAAATTGGGTCCCGCTTGATACACTTGAACCCAACACACATCCTCCGATTGAGGCATCAACATATAGAAAGAGGGATATGAAGGAAAATACGTGGTGTCATGACCATCCATTTCACACGACGCACACGGGGGATCCGGGCTTGGGCTAGACAACTTAGAAACTTGAGCCTCCATAGCTGCTAATTTCTTTTCCAACTCAAGCTCTCTAGGGGAAGAAGCTTCACTCACTTCATTAGCATTAGAATACATCGCTCGAGAAGATTTTTGTTGAGAATCTTCGGCTAAAGTGGTGAAAATCTTGTGAACCACTTGGGAGGTTGATCCTTCATATTTCCCCCTACCGATGTATCCACTATGTATTGAAAATGTGGGTCCAATGCCTCATAGAAAATTTGGATTAAGAGCTCCTTTGGCATACGATGATGTGGACAACTTATGAGAAGATCTTGGAAATGAGCCCAAGTCGTGAAATGGCTTATTCTTCATTTGTTTAAACGAGATAATCTTGATCCTCAACTCGGCCGTCTTTTCATTGGAATAATAATGATCCAAGAATATTGCCGAAAGCTCATCCCATGTATGAATGGAGTTGGAAGGAATACTCATAAACCATGACAATGCCTTATCTTGAAGAGCATATGAAAAACATCGGAGTTGAAGATGATCTAAACTCATCATGTTCGGACGATGGAAACTCAAGACTTTCCATAAAAATGCCAAAGGAATTGGAGAGGATCCTCTTTAGAAAACCCATGAAATATCGGAAGTCGAGCAGAATCGAGCGATATTATATCAATAGCCATAACCTCGGGAGGAAGGTATACAATAGACGAAATAGTCGCCTCCACAAAGGCTTTGCTAACCTCTCTCATAGCGAAGACGGGAGAGGCATTTTGGGCATTGGGGCTCATACCTCTAAACAAAGCAAATGGATCGGGAGTGCCCTCATGAACATTATTGTCGGAGCCTCCATAACCCAGAACACCACCATTTTCGTTAAAATTCCATTCAGAGCATGATTGAAATTATAAGCATGAGGAACCCCATACGGGCTAGGATTCAGATTTCGACCACCAACATTCCCATTCGGACTAACAAGCCTCCATTATGCATATTCGGGAATTGATTGGGAGCACCTTAACCTCCATACGGACCATTCATACCCATGAAGCCGCTATACCCAACATGGTTTTCACCATGCCCTCCCATTTTGGGTTGACCATTGCCGTTACCACCGTTGGCAACATGGTTTGCACCATGCCCTCCCACATTGACAAACCGATAATATTCACCCCATTCCAAAAAGGGTTTGCACCATGCCCTCCCATGTTTGGAATGTAACCCCCATTGCCATAAGGACTGGAAATATGTGTGTTACCTTGGGGTAGGCCCATAGCGTGTCCATGAGTGGTGAAACCACTCCCTTGATTTCTTAAAGCATAGTTGGGTGGGACCGTGGGATCGGAATTTGAAGGCCCGAGCTTATGAATAGGTGTGTATGGTTAATAGAGATTTGAGGATCATGGGCCCGTGGAGACTCCCCGTTGGATTGAGAAATGGGCCGTTGTTGGGGAGATTGTTCGCCATGTCTTGAGTAGTAGCCAAGGGATGTCTTAAATGTATTAATCACTCGGGATTCAAAATAAAAGGATCCAAATCATTCCCAAGAGTTCAACGTCCATGCATGCACTCAAGAAAAATGTCAAATACAAAAGAAAGCTAAAAATTCAAAGAAGCTACAAGCAATTCAAAAACCTTAACCAAGCCAAGCCGCAATGTCGCCATTTCTAGATTATTAGAGGAAGGCATATTGATATAGCTGCTTTGAGAAATTCGGAAATATATCAAATGGATGTAAACACCGCTTTTCTAAATGGAGATTTAGAAGAAGAAACTTACATGAATCAACCTAAAGTGTTCTCGACTCCTGGGAGAGAGAATAAGGTTTGCAGATTAGTT
Organism: Phtheirospermum japonicum; assembly: GCA_014905375.1. Taxonomy (NCBI): domain Eukaryota; kingdom Viridiplantae; phylum Streptophyta; class Magnoliopsida; order Lamiales; family Orobanchaceae; genus Phtheirospermum; species Phtheirospermum japonicum. The sequence continues at coordinate 48,521 of BMAC01000294.1, read as the reverse complement.
AAGTCTTTGTATGGTTGAGATTAAGCTCCAAAACAGTGGCATGAGAAGTTTGATAACGCCATGATGGATTGTGAATTTAAAACCAATGAATGTGATAAATACGTCTACGTTAAAAATAATGAATTAAGATATGTTATCTTTATGTAGATGAAATGCTTATTGTTGGGAGAAATGATAATATTATTAAATCCACAAAAAACATGTTGAACTCGAGATTTGACATGAAGGATATGGATTTAGCCGATGTGATACTTGGATTTAGAATCCATAGAACATCACAAGGGATCGTGTTGAGCCAATCACATTATGCAGATAAAATCTTGGAGAGATTTAGCAAGGATGATTGGACTCATGTTAAGACACCGATAGAAACAAATCAACATCTATCAAAAAATGGAGGTGAAAGTATTTTTTAAGTAGAATACTAAAGAGTAATAGGAAGTCTAATGTACAATGAATTGTATAAGACCAGACATCGCCTATGTAGTGAGCAGACTGAGTAGATACACTAGTAATCCAAGAGTCAAACACTGGAATTGAATAGCGAGACAACTCAAATACTTGAGATATACTCGTGATATTGGATTGCACTATGGTAAGCTGTTCTCCAGGGTTATATGGATGCTAACAAGATATCGGATATTGGTACGACCTTATTTGATGGCAAGGCGTAAAATAGGTATAGTTGGGATGACCTGAACTAATGCCCTAAGAGAGAGGGAGAAGATGAGCACTTAGACCTATAAGAACTATACTGACCTAATCTAAAGCCTTGAGCGTGGTTTTAGAAGATCAGTTTGAGAACTCAGAGAAAGGCGATAAGGTTGATCTGTTCTATGGGAAAAAACTTCCAGGTCAGGTCGACTGATTTTCCATGAGGAATCTTCCTGGTTAGGTCGTCTTGAGTAAATGGCTCAAGATTCGCGGGTTCTGTTTCTGGGATCTCGGAAAGGCCCCACTTGGCGAAAGCTATAAATATCTCAGCCCCAAAGCTGAGAAAGGTATGACGTTCTAAGCATTCTAACTTGATATATTCAGATAAGAAAAACCGCTTTACTGACATAAGCATTGGAGAGATTTCCACCGGAAATTCCCCGGTGGTCCTTTCTAACGTGTTTTTGGTGAAGCAGGTCAGGATATTCAGGGAAGAAGTAGGTGTTCGTGGTTCCATTATTTTCAGGGTGAAACAATTGGCGCCGTCTGTGGGAAATCTGAACAAAGCTAAGACGTGAGAAAGAAACATGGCATCAAACGGACTTAGGCAAAATCTGGTGGCGGAGCTGGGTGGTACACCAATTTCTGCTACACTAACTGGTGTGCCGGAGACGGCAGGACCATCATTAGCAACTAGGCCTGACACACCGCAACCCCCTATGGGAGGAGCCCCACAAGCTGAGGGTGGATCACTGAATGGCTCCTTTTCGAGGTAATTATCTGACCTCATCGGCAAGTCGGTGGCCGTGGAGAAGAAATTTTCCGAACTTTCATCACTTCCCCCCAAAGTAACCCAACCGCCGGAGACGGAGGCACCCCGGACTACCCAGTGCATGGACAGGGCTCCCGCCCAGGAAGAGGAGGAGGGCTTTTCTGCTTCAGATAGCAAAACTTCAAGCAAAACCAACCAAAACCTTATATAGCAGATGCGGAATTTGCAAAGGGAGGTCAGAGAAGTCAAATAAAAAATGGCGGGCGCGGCTGCAGGCCAAGCACGGAGAAGAACCCATTTACATAGGCCATCATGCGTGATGATTTACCAGCTTCTTACAGGTCTATAGGCTTTGAGTATAATGGGACAACTGATCCGTGGGATCACTTGAGCCGATTCGAGATCGCGGCTACCTTGCACAAATTTTCTGACGCTGTTTTGTGCTGGGTCTTCCCCACAACCTTCACAAATTCAGCTCAGCTCTGGTTTAGCCAACTGCCGCCCCCCCCCCCCCCCCCCCCTCCCCGATCTATAACCAATTTTGAGGATTTTAGTTCTGCCTTCTTGCACCAGTTCACTAGCTGCAAGAAGTATCAGAAAATGCCGCTGGAGCTGTTCAGTATAAAGCAGAAAGAAGGTGAAAGTCTGCGCGGATATATAAAGCGATTTAAAGAAGCTAAGTTCGTGGTACCCTCAGCATCCTAGGAGCTCTTGGTCAATACTTTGGCTCAAGGGCTTAGGAAGGGGGGGTTCTTCCAATCGTTGGTAGTTAAGCCAGAGCTGAAATTCGGAGAGCTCTTAGAAAGAGCAGAAAAGTATATCCACTTGGAGGAGGCCTTGAAGATAAAAGATGATGGAGAAAAGCGGAGGGAACGACGTGAAAAAGAAGATAGGACCCCAATGAAGAAGCCCAGGACTGATCTGGTAGGAGGTTGTCCTCGGTTTGATACACACCTTTTGCCTCACCTGAGGGAGAAATTCTACAAGCAATTAAGCGGCACCCCGATCTCAGATGGCCTAGAACATACTCCCAGAAACCAATAAAATAAAAATCTGATCAATTTTGTCAGTACCACAATGAATATGGCCACGACACAGATGAGTGCACACATCTGAAGGACGAGATAGAACGAATGGTGCAAGCAGAACACCTCAAGGAATTTGTATGGTCGAAGAGGGAAGGGCTCAGATTTGACTCCCATAAAAAGGACCAATATCAGACCAAGAATGGAAGAAGTGGTGGGCGTACGGGTACACAAAAAGAGATCCAATCTCAGGAAGTTTGAGGTGAAATCCTGATGATCACAGGAGGTGAATGAGAAGAGCATTCCCGGCGAACCCAAAACAGTTATGTACGGGCTGCGAGAGACCTGACTAGAAGAGCACGTGAAGTTGGACAGTTAGCGCCGAGTTCGAACATGTGCTTCGGGTCGGAAGATGAGAACGGTATTTTAGACCCTCACACCGTTGCTAACTACAATGTGAGATGGATCTTTGTTAACACAGGAAGCTCAGCATTTATTATGTTTTATGATTGCTTTCGAAAGTTGAATTTAAGTATGGAGTTAGAAGAGGTCACAAACTCGTTGGTAAGCTTTTCTAGGGGAGCCCTAAGACCGCTTGGAGCAGTGAACCTCCTGGCTATGCTAGGGGATGACCCGTTTAGGCAGACCATGTTGGTGCATTTTTTGGTAGTGGACGCACCCTCCTAATATAACGCCATGCTGGGACGGCCATCTTTAAGCCAATTCCAGGCAGTAATATATGTCTATCACATGAAGTTGGAGCTCCCTACCCAGTATGGAGGGTGAAGTCCGTTGTGACCAGTACGCGTCGTGGCAGACGTATGTGGAAAGTATTCGAGGCAATGAAGAGGAAATGCAATGCAAAAGGGCGAGGATAGAGGAAGCCAGGCCCGAGCTAATTCAGCGGGAGGAAAACCTAATGTCTGTAGAGGTAATCCCAGGAGATGATAGTCGAAACCTACGTGTAGGAACGACTCTGAATCCGGAGGATTTGGTAGAGCTGGTCGCATTTTTGAGAAACAATGCAGATGTCTTTGCCTGGTCTCCCCAAGATTTAGTAGGGATAGACCCGGCAATAGCTGAGCATCAGCTCAACATCAGCCCCACGATGAAGCCAGTGAAATAGAGGAAGCGCAACTTCGGTCCTGAGAAGGAAGCCATTATTGAGGAAGAACTGGAGAGATTGTTGAGAGCGAAGCACATTCAGGAAATAAAATTTTCGGAATGGCTCTCTAATGCGGTGTTGGTACCAAATACCCAAGATGATTGGCGAATGTGCATTGATTTCAGAGACCTCAATCGTGCTTGTCTAAAGAACCACCACCCGTTGCCGAGAATAGACCAGTTGGATGCCTCATAAGGATATCACCATATCCGGCTGGCAGAAGAGGATTAGAAACGGGTCAGCTTCATAACCCCGAGAGGAACTTATTGCTAATTGGTAGATAAAATGTTCAAAACCCAGCTCGGACGTAATATGGAAGTATATGTGGATGACATGCTGGTTAAAAGTGCAAAGGCAGCCTCGCACATTGATGACCTGAAGGAAACTTTCAATACCTTGAGAAAATATAAAATGAAGCTCAATACTAAGAAGTGCGCATTTGGGATAAGATCTGGAAAGTTCCTTCGATATATAGTCACGGAGAGGGGAATAGAGGCCATTCCAGAGAAAGTTAAAGCCATTATGGACATGCAACCTCCAAGAAATGTCAAAGAAATGCAGTGTTTGGCAGGGAGGATAGTGGCCTTGAGCAGGTTTGTTTCGCGCTCGGCGGAGAAGAGCTTACCTTTTTTTTCGAGCCTTGCGAAAGAGGGCTCAATTTCAATGGGACGAAGAATGCCACAAGGCATTCCAGAAGTTGAAAGAACATCTGGTCAGCATGTCATTGCTTACCAAGCCAGTCCAGGGAGAGCCTTTGATTCTATACTTATACGTAGGGAAGCAAGTTGTGAGTACGGTCCTAATTAGAGAAGAAAGTAGGGTGCAAAAGTTGGTATATTACTGGAGCAAGGTGTAACATGACGCCGAGCTCTGGTATGTGGAAATTAAACGAACCATGCTAGCTCTGGTCGGGATGGCTTACAAGCTCCGCCCTATTTTCTTTCACATGAAATAGTGGTCAGAACCAACCTACCTCTAAAAGAAATCATAAGTAAACCAGAAATCTCAGGACGCTTGGTGAAATGGATAATTGAGCTCAGCGAGTTCGAAATCAATTTTGAAGCGCGAACATCGATCAAAGCCCAAACATTGGCCGACTTTATGCAAGAGATTACCAGCTCTCCCGAGATTTAATCCCCTAGATATGATAAATCTTTCATCTGTAAATTCACGATCTACACAAACGGATCGGTAGGCAACTTGGGTTGTGGCGGAAGAATAATATTAATACTCGAACGGTGTGACTACAGAATATGCGGTTCGGATGAACTATTGCTTATCTAATAATGGGGCGGAGTATGAAGCCCTGCTGAGAGGAGTTCAAATGGTGAAAGAATTGGGGGCAGAATGGATATGTGCGCGAGCAGATTCACAGCTTGTGTACAAACAAATAAGGGGAGAACTTGAAACTAGGGAAGAGCACATGTAAAAATATCTAGCTCAATTTCGTGAATTGGCCAATACCATGGATGCTTTGATCATCCACCAAATTCCCAAGGGAAGAAAACGGCCAAGCAGATTACCTGGCTAAGGTAGCCATCTCGGCAACGGGTTGCTAAGAGAGTGTGATCACCTTATTAATGGCCCATCGGGGATTTGGAGAAGAGGAGATACATGCGCTAGAGGAAGAAAAGGACTGGTGCTCCCCGATTAAAGTATATCTTGAAAAAGTAGAGCTACCTAATAATAAGAAGGAGGCAGCAAAAGTAAGAATCAAGTCGTCTCGTTTTTGTTTGATAAAGGGAGAACTATTCAGAAGACGGTTTGGACAACCTCTTTTGCGGTTCTTAAGCCCGAAGAAGGGTGCCCATATTCTCAAGGAAATTCACGAGGGGTGTTGTGGCAACCACGTGGGTGCTAGGACCCTATCAAGCAAGATCATGAGAGCTGACTATTTTTTGCCACAATTAAGAAGAGATGCAGAAGGCTTTGTCAAGAGATGCGACAAGTGCTAGAAGAACTCCCCCCTAGTACATCGGCCTGCACAAGATCTCATGACAATGAGCTCTCCCTGCCCCTTTGCAAAGTGAAGGATAGATTTGGTTGGACCTTTCCCCACAGCCCCAGCCCTGAAGAAGTTCCTGATTGTGGCCATTGATTATTTTAGCAAATGGGCGGAAGATGAAGCCTTAGCAAAGATTACGGAGGAGGCAGTAATGGGTTTCCTGTGGAAAAATGTGGTCTCTGCCGATTTGGTGTCCCTAGGATCTTGGTGTTAGATAATGGCACGCAGTTCATGGGAGCTCGGATTCGGGCCTGGTGCACTAAGATTAAGACAGAACAGCATTTCACATATGTCTACCACCCTCAGGCGAATGGCCCTGATATTGAGCCCAAGTCCGAACTCAAACCACTCCCGAGCCACCTAAAGTACGTATATCTCGAAGAAGGCGAGAAGAAACCCGTGATTATTTTCGCCGAACTATCTGAAAAAGAAGAAGAGGCCTTGATTGCTGTGCTTAAAAAGTACCAAGGAGCCATCGGCTGGAGCTTGGGGGACATCAAAGGTATCAGTCCGACCACATGCATGCACCGCATTGAGATGGAGGAAGGTGCAAGACCGGTTCAAGACAGTCAACGCCGCTTAAACCCAAATTTGATGGAGGTAGTGAAGAAGGAAATATTTAAGTTGCTCGATGAAGGAATCATTTTCCCAGTACCCGACAGTGAGTGGGTGAGCCCCGCATGTTGTGCCGAAAAAGGGGGGCATCGTGATCATAGAGATTGACAAGGGAGACATTATTCCAACACGTTTGACTACTGGATGGTGTATGTGTATTGACTATAGAAAGCTGAATGCTGCCATTAGGAAGGACCATTTTCCGCTCCCTTTCATTGACCAGTTGCTCGATAAATTGGCTTGGCATGAGTATTACTGTTTTCTTGATGGCCTATCTGGATATTACCAAGTTGCTATAGCCCTTGAGGATCAAAATAAGACAACTTTCACTTGTCCGTTCGGGACATTTGCCTTTCGCAGGATGCCATTTGGCCTATGCAATGCACCGACGACTTTTCAATGATGTATGTTTTTTATCTTCACTGACATGATTGATGACTTCCTCGAGGTCTTCATGGATGATTTCTCGGTATTTGGCTCTTCCTTTAACTCTTGTCTTAATAATTTATCTAAAGTTCTTGAACGATGTATTGAGAGTAATTTGACATTGAGTTGGGAAAAGAGTCATTTTATGGTGACGAGTGGTATAGTACTTGGTCATGTTGTGTCTCGTAGAGGTTTGGAGGTGGATAAAGCTAAAGTTGATGTTATAGAGAATCTACCACCTCCCACGAACGTTAAGAGTATTCGTAGTTTCTTAGGACACACGGGGTTTTATAGGCAATTTATAAAAGATTTTTCAAAAATTAGTCGCCCGCTGTGTCATTTACTTGGTCTTGACATGACGTTTGTTTTTGACGAGTCGTGTCTTAAATATTTTAACTTACTCAAAGAAAAATTAACCACGGCACCGGTGGTCGTTGCTCTAAACTGGTCCCTCCCTTTTGAAATTATGTGCGATGCTTCTAATGATGCCGTGGGGGCAGTTTTGGGACAACGAGTGGATGGTCTCCTCCGAGTGATTTATTATTCAAGTCTCACTTTAAATGAAGCACAAAGGAACTACACCACCACCGAAAAAGAACTTTTATCCGTGGTAACTTCATTAGAAAAATTTCGTCCTTACATAATTGGTTCTCGAGTCATTGTCCATAGTGATCACGCGGTCCTACGTTACCTTTTTCATAAACCTCAAAGCAAGCCGCGTTTGATCCGTTGGATACTTTTACTTCAAGAATTTGACGTCGAGATAAATGATAGAAAAGGGTGTGAAAATGTAGTGGCCGATCATTTGTCACGCTTAGACATAGGGAGAAATGTGAACGAACAGGGTCTTATAAATGATGCATTTTCTTATGAAACTACTTATGCTGTCTCTTCGGACCCCACCCCTTGGTTTGCTGATATCGTTAATTATCTTGCTGGTGGCCATGTGAGGGCCGGTTTATCCTTCCAAGAATGGAAGAGATTTCTTTTTACTTGCAGGAATTACTTTTGGGAAGAACCGTTCCTTTTTCGATTCGGGAAGGACGACATTATTCAGAGATGTATTCCCGAGGACGAACAGCATAGCATATTGTCATTTTGTCACGATCAGCAATGCGGAGGCCATTTTGGAGGCCAAAAGACTGCTTTTAAGGTCCTTCAATCAGGATTCTATTGGCCGACGCTTTTCAAAGATGCTCACGAATTTTGTAAGTCATGCGATCGTTGTCAACAAATGGGAAACATCAGCAAGAGGAACGAAATGCCACAAAATAGCAACCTCGTAGTGGAGACATTTGACGTCTGGGGAATCGACTTCATGGGACCTTTTCCAACATCCTTTGGTTACGACTACATCTTGGTTGCCATCGATTATGTGTCCAAATGGGTCAAGGCTATACCCACAAGAACATGCGATGCCAAGGTGGTGCTCAAGTTTCTACAAGAGAATATTTTTAGTCATTTTGGAGTTCCGAGAGCCATTATTAGTGATGGAGGGGCCAATTTTTGTAACAAGTCTTTTGAGAAATTGATAGCGAGATATGATATTAAGCATAAAGTTGCCACAGCATATCATCCTCAAACGTCGGGCCAAGTCGAGACAAGTAATAGACAAATCAAGGCTATACTCGAGAAGACCGTTCAGCCAAGCCGTAAAGATTGGTCGACAAAACTCATTGACGCTCTTTGGGCTTATCAAGCGGTGTACAAGACAGTCTTGGGAACCACTCCTTATAGGATGGTGTATGGCAAGGCATGCCACCTTCCCGTTGAGATGGAGCACCGAGCTTATTGGGCTATACGTGCAGTGAATTTTGATTTGGCACAAGCCGGTGCAATGCGAGGATTACAACTTGAGGAGATTGACGAGATTCGTAACAATGCCTCTGACCCTAAGAACTTACCAAATACATAATCCTAGGGTTTGGAGTCGGATTTAACACAAAAATGCGGAGATTGAAGATTCGATGAAAGCGCGTTCCGGAGCCCGTTCGATGTTGCTAACCCGTTTCCGTCCATTTTTCAACGTATTTCTGTGGAGAACTCGAAGAATTTACTGCATCTACTTCGTTTAATAAGTTTTCTATTCCTTTTTTGTGTTTTTCAAGCTTTCGTCATAGTATTCATGTTTAGAATATTATTTTCATGTTCGTGTTCTTACGTTCGTTGTTGGATTTCGATTTTGCTGAACATTATATGGTTTTAATCCTCTGTTTTTATTCAGTTTTATGGTTTATGTTTGGATGTTGGAGACTTGGATTGATCATTGATGTTTATGCGATCAATGAATGATGTTTATGAGCTTGTCGTCCCTCTTAGTTGTTGTATCAGCTTTGCTGGCGGAGGTGGTCAAACGACACACTAATTCAAGCAGATCAGTACTTTCCTCTTGTAGCTGACGGTTGAGCTGGCGGAGCTCTGCCTATTCACGCTTATAATGACGCTTCTTCTGCCTTTTTCTTTCCAGAATTTTGCGCAGATGGGAATTTTTTTCACTCAGTTGGGCATTCTCTTCGGAAAGATGAAAGTTTTCAATAAAGAAATGAAGGTTTTTCTTTTTCAAATTATCGATATCTACGAAAAAGGAATGCGAGGCCATGCCGAAAAATATGCAGAAAAGATATGGATTTTAAAGATAAAGAGAAAGTACAGAGGGTACTGGGGTTTCCTGAATTTCCCGGAAACCCTATGCATATATAGACAAAACAGAAAATAAAACAAAGTATTGTTCAAAAATACATGCCCATGAATTAAAGAAGATTACAGTCCTTAACAGAGGAACGCCCTAAGCTCCATAATCTTCAGTGTTCATCTCTCCACCAACTTGCTCTGCCGCCCTGGGAACTTCTCCAAAATCTCGCTCAAATTGGATGCTGCCTTGAAGCTCATCCAAATTTGCAAAGGTAGGAGAAGACATAGTAGTTGGTAAGGCCAAGGTCTGTCTCTTATACACATCTAGATGTGTATAAGAGACAGGTGTCTGTAAAGGGGGGGAGAGGAGATTGAAGAAGAGGTACAGAAAGCTTGGCGAATATGTTCAACAAACTCAGGGACCCCGAGCTGGTGAAGTCGATCATCCTCTTTAACGTAGGAGAAATTGGTAGGTTCTAAAGGATCTTGCAGAGGAATGGAGCGGTCAAAGGGAGCAGAAGGGTTTTTAGTAGACCACTTTTCTTGGGCATCCAAGCCGAGGTGGTAGTAGACCTGGGCCTCAGGTACGAGAATATTATACAACTCGATGGATCCCAGAAAATCCCATCGAGTTGTTTCCTAGGTTAGCTAAATAAGCCTCTGTCCTTCTTCTGAATTGAGAAATTCGGCTCACCCCTCAACACGTCCCTAAGCTCGGCCTTTAGCCTCACCCTCAACCTGAACCTCCACTCGCACTAGCCTGACGTTCTCCTTGGCCTCTTCTGCCTTGATCAGAGACAGAGCTCGGCTCTTCCCTTCAGACTCCCGTGCTTTATGTAGCTCGAGCTGGGTGGCCTTTATCTCAGTGTGGGAAGTCTTCTCCTTCAGGCGGGTATCAACCTCTTCTCCCGCTCTTGTAGGGTCGCGTGTTCTTTGGATAAGTTCGCATTCATCATGGAACCTTGGACTCGAGCAACCAGGACGACCCTCTTAACGGGAACCTAAAAGAAATAGAAGACGATAGGCAAAGGAAGAAAGGATAAGTAAAGTAATCACGAAGGCAAGAGAGGAGGTGAGTGAAATAGGGAACCCTTACCCGAGTCTCATCCTGGCAAAAGGATTATATCAGCTCATGGTCAGTCCATTTCTCCAGAGCTCGACGATCAGTGGAAGGGGATCTCCCTTTGATAAACTGAACTACCACATCGCCCAGAAAGTTCAAGACAGATGAGCCGGTGAAAAAGATCTGACTGGGGGTGACCACCGAGGGCCTCGGCATGGCCACCCCTTTGCCCAATCGAGCACACTTGCATGATCCTAGTGCCTGCTCATCTTCCGAGGTGGATTGAGTGGTCAGGTCAACATTAGGATTGACCGTCGTCTCAGGTCGTATCGCCCCTTCCTCCCTGGTTGGCCCCTCCAGTCTTTCCAGGTTGGCCACCACCACCTCAGGCTCGGTGGATATGGAAGCCCTGTTGGTCTCTCTAAGGGGGCTCTTCTGAATCCTAGAAGCGGCGCCCTTTAGACCCGTGACCATCTTTTCCTTCATCATCGTGGCTAAAAAGATAATTAGCCTAAAGGATGAGTTAAAAAAAAAAACAGGGAAAGAGGGAAGAAAGAAAAAATGATGCTTGAAAATTCCCAAGTACATAATATATCTTTAAGAAGGAAGAACCAATTATCTTCATAGTTATACCAATCTCGGGAGGAAGGGGGGCGCTTTCTCTTCGTGAGTTAAAGAAGCTCAGGATGGTGGGGGTGAGGATTTTGGTCAGATGGAAAATAATTTGGTTAAGGGTGTGGACAGTTTTATCCAAGGAGGGAGGTCGATCTCCCCTAGACAGCGAGTCATGGGTTGGAAGAGCATTGATGGGCCCGGGGGAGAAGCCCCAATCACCCGAGCAGTGGATAAAAAAGAATTTTTTCCTCGAAGCCTTTTTGGAGGAAGGGTTCCTGATCAAGAATCGAACTCCAGCTCTGGCAGACAGATAAAAGAAACTGGCAGAAGAACTCTTGACCTGGAATAGGGAATAAAATAATTGGTCTGTGGGGTTGAGCCCAGAAAATTGGGCAACTAGATGGAACCCTACCATAATCCTAAAAGAATTAGGCACAAATTGATGTACCAGAATCTGGTACATCCGTAAGGATAAAAGGATGGATGGGGAGGCTCAGCTCTGCCTGAAACTGGTCGACAAAAAAAGTCAGGTGACCTAGGGGGGCTGAGAGGCTCTCTCACCGGAGTCTGGGTTGGTAAAGGAGAATTCATCTGAGATAGGGAATCTGGATCGTATTTCCTGTAGGGTTTGATCACTAACGGTGGAGACGACATTATCATGGTTGTTACCAGGGGGAAGATGATGTTGTCCCCCAGATGCAGCCCAACGGCGTTGCAGAAGAAGATAGATCAAGGGAGGAGGATTGGAAGACGAGGAAGAAGTAGAAACAGAGTCAGACATAATAAAAACTTTGCAGTAAGGTGAGAAAATACCTGGTTCTAAGAGGAAGAAAACCTTGATCAGAGAGAGAAAGATGCAAGAAATTCTTGAGAAAGCAAGTGAGCACAGAGAGAGAGAATTGAATAAGTTGATAGAAAAGGGAAGTGATATACCTGGAAAATGAATTTTTAGGAGAAAAGAGGATTTGGCGGGATTTTTGCATTTAACGCGTGTCAGAATACAGTACTTGACAAGACGCGTGGAGAATTTCAAATGCTGGGAGGGAATACACGGCATTGCCGGTCATACTCAAAGGATGCGACCTGATCTGAGAAAGAGTTTTTGACGGGATTTGTGCATTCAATACGTGTCAGAACACGATACTTGAAAGGACATGTTAGTGATTCTAACCGTCGGGCG
>BMAC01000294.1:2859-36195 GCA_014905375.1 Phtheirospermum japonicum | reverse complement strand
TGGCAAGGCGTAAAATATGTATAGTTGGGATGACCTGAACTGATGCCCTAAGAGAGAGGGAAGAGACGAGCCCTTAGCCCTATAGGAACTATATTGACCTGATCTAAAGCCTTGAGCACCATTTTAGAAGATCAGGTTGAGAACTCGGAAAATGATGATAAGGCTGATATGTTCTCTGGGAAGAAACTTTGAGGTCAGTTCGACTGATTTTCCACGAGGAAGTTTCCTGGTCAGGTCATCTTGAGTAAATGGCCCAAAACTCGCGGGTTCTATTTCTGGGATCTCGAAAAGGCCCCACTTTGCGAAAGTTATAAATATTTCAGCCCCAGGGCTAAGAAAGGTATGGCGTTCTAAGCATTCTAACTTGAAATATTCAGATTAGAAAAACCGCTTTACTGACTTAAGTATCAGAGAGGTTTCCACCGGAAATTCCCCGATGGTCCTTTCTAACGTATTTTTGGTGAAGCAGGTCAGGATATTCAGGGAAGAAGCAGGTGTTCGTTGTTCCATTATTTTCAGGGTGAAACAGATATTAAAGACTCTAAGTCTAAAGTGGATACGTATTCCTCTTGGGAGGTGCAACCGTATCATGGATATCTTCCAAGCAACCTATAATAGCTAGATCCACTGTGTAATCTGAGTTTATAGGCTTAGAAAAATGTGGTGAAGAGGCGGAATGGTTATTTCAATTCTTAGAAGATATTTTGAGATGGTCTAATCCTATGTCAGCAATAAGCATTCTTCGTGATAGCCAATCAGCAATTGACAGAGCAAAAAGTAAGATATATAATGGTAAGTCTAGACATATTCGTCAACGACATAATACCATTAGACAACCACTCTCAATTGGGACTATATCTGTTGATTACATGAAGTCAAAGGATAAACTTGTGGATCCGCTAACCAAAGGGTTAAATATAGAATTAGTTATATAAACAACTAGAGGAATGACATTGATGCCTCTAAGTCGATACAATGGAAACCCAATCTAGTTGACTGGAGATACCAAGATATAGGTTTAAAGGGATAACCTAATTGTAAAAAGATTATTAGGATCACTATGGGGAATATTATTCCATGCCCATTCTTTAACATTGAAATATGTGGAGAAAAGATAAGACTTTAGCTTTTAATGATTCTTGCGTCGGTGAGCCGAGCAGGTAGCGTAGTCTACTCCTAATGAAGAATTACAGGAAGAGATTTTGGATCCCATTTGGATATTAAAAGGATTACCACACCTATGTAAGACATAAGTGGGGACTTTTCAAAAAGAATTATGTGAGGCTCAATTATTAGAACCTCTCACAAAACCAGGTGTATGTTCAAGGTTATAAGTGAACAGAACTATGAGACTAAAATAAGTTAGGAAGAATCTTGTGTGTTGTATATGATCATTACCACAAATGGAAGAACAACTCAAGACATCACGTTCTACTCGTCAGCTAGTAAAGTACATGTACTTTTACAAGGGAAGGTTTAATGAGTAACACCTACCTATATCCAGAGTTCAACTGTTGGACTATAATACGAAATATTGTCAATTTCTTTCATTAAGGGGATTGTTGAAAAAATAGTTAAAAATAAAGAAAATTGGGAAAACTTTAGATGCCATTTTCTTTATGTCTCATTTTTTATTGACAAGTTGCATGTGCAGTCATGTTCTATACCGTGAGAACATCGAAATGGTATATTTATTTGTCCAAAATGGTTCTTGTAAGATAAAGATATTAAGGATCAAAGTATGAATGTTGGAATGGATTTCTCCTTTGAATCTCACATTGGAGAATTAAGAAAAAAATGGGTTAGTTTATAAAGTATCACCTTATTGGTAAGGGATAATCTAGTATGCAAGAAGTCTCTCTCCATGTGCGTGCGCAAGTGGGTGAAAATTACGGTCCGATTCGTGTTTCAGACCACGGAATTGTGTGCGACCTGCGTACACGAATGCCAAACTACAATCGAGCCCATTAATAAAGCCCAACTTTTGCCATTTTCTGGAATAAGTTATTTTATTTTTATTTTCATAAATTATTTTCCAACACTCAAACTGCAGTCACTGAATTTGAATTTGAAGAATCAAAATTCATTTCTGCTTTCAATTCATTTGTAACTGCTGGCAGTTTTAATCTGCAGCATGAAACTGGACAGCTGAAGGGCTCCTCTCCAATTATAAATACAGGTTCATTCTCACAGTTCAAGACACACACACCAAAAAAAAAAAAAAAAAAAACTGATTTTCATTCTTCTTTTTCCAGAAAATTCTTCATGTTATTTTCCAGGCTTTCTTTCAGTTCGTCGGTTACCTCCGTTGTATTCTTGGAAACAAATGCCCAATATGAAGCGAATTTGTTTTAAGAAAATTGTGAATCTCACAAGTTTTAGGTTTTTTCTTGATACTGCTTTGTTTTCCCATAAAAGTTTGATAAAATTATTCCCATTCTTCTTTTGAATTATAACATTTCTAATTTCAAAGTTTATTTTAGTTTCATGAGAAAATTGGAGATTTAGACGCCTAGAAATGCTACTAATATTCTAAAAGAAAATTTGTCAAGCAAATCCATCAAATTTAATGCAATAATGGATTACTATATTTAATAGAAAAAACCTTATTGGCTCATCGACCCATGTTCAATTTTCATTTTTATAGAAAAATTTGACGATTCATGAAAAGGATGAAAAAAAGAGAGTACTATTAGGATTAGGAATCACGCTTCTCATATGGGTTTTGTGCGGAATCGCAACTGTCACTTAATAAAGAAAAAGAAGAAAAAAAGAGCACTTAAAATAGGCGTATGCATCACGAATTTTTCTATAGAACCAGATAGGGCTCCACATGACATTCACCCCACCGTGCATTTACAAAAAAAGAAAGTAAAATAAAAAAGAAAAAAAATGATTAAGGGCTCAGATGAATGCCATGTCATTTATATGGCTCCATAATAGAGCCCTATCTGGTTCTATAGAAGAACCGTATGCATCACACATATTGAATATATTCGGATATTTTAAGTTTGGTAAATCAAATATTGCAATCTGCCAATTTTGTATACTGTAAATTATTAATTCCAGAAAAAGAAAACAATAAACATAGGAATGCATTGCACATGTCGAAATATATTCGGAATATTCAAGCCGGGTAGTCGAAAGTTGTATTCTAAATATCGCACCACAGATTATTAATTGAAGAAATAATAATGATAAGTTGCCAAATGTAAAAAATTCCTAAATACAATTTGCATAAAAAAAAATTCCCTCTTATTTATTAGTCATGTCTCCTAAGAGCAACTTTGATGGGAGTTTAGATGGGGAGGGGATTTGGGGTGGGGGGATAAATGGGAAGAGTAGGGGGAGAGGAATTGGTGAAGGGGTTTTGGGGACAGTAGGGGCTGTCTCTTATACACATCTTTGCTTTACTCGACCCGCTATTCAGTCTTAGTGAATAGAAGAGTATGAAAGGCTCGGGTTGGTTTCGAACCAACGACCAGTCAGTCTTAGTTTGATGAAGACCACCGACCGCTCTACCACTGAGCTACTGAAGTAGGCTTATGTTGTTAGATTTGCTAAATCGACTCAGAAGAAGGGAGAGGAATACACTCGGGAATAAACTCCTCCCTCAGTGTTCACGTAAGACCATGTTTTTTAATTCTGTGCATCCTTAGAATGAGAAGTGGAAGGTGACACCCAGATCCATAGTTTCCATCGAGAATTGAATACAGTTTTCTGTATTCAAACTATTTATTTTCACAATTTTGCCCAATTTAGATTACTACAAAAATAATTCCTCCCCCGGAAAAAGTGGTCTGTCGAGGAATAACCTTTTATGTAGTTGGACTACTAGGATTATTCAATAATAGTAGTCGGTTCAGGATCATCCTCTAAAACTAAATAAGAAAAAGGGCTTTCCCTTAGATCTGACCTAAACACACACACACACACACACACACACACATATATATATATATATCATTTTTTTTGTTTACCCAAAATTTTCACATCGTGAAAAGAATCTTATTTAATTTTTTTTCTTTTGTTTTATTTATATTTATCTTACTATTGTAATTTGTCTTTTGGTTACCAAAATATCACCTTACATTTATATATTCGAAAATGTCAGAGACGTGATCGGAGAAAAAGTCAGAGATGTGGTCGGAAGAAACAAGATCGAAAACGTGGCCGGAGAAAAGGTCGAAGGAGAAAAGATCGTAAATATGGTTTGATAAAAGGTCGAATAAGGGTCGATTTCTCCTACCACGCCTCCGACCTTTTTGAATATATGAACATATAGTGGTAAAATACATGTGCTTTGTCGTATTTTTTTTTCTCTTTTGTTGTATTTTAATAGTTTTCTTTTTTTTTTTCTTTTCGTAGTGTGCCATATACTTTAATCACCTTGTTATTGCAATATTTTTAATTATAGTAAGATATGTCGCCACAATATTTATGTGAAGTAATTATAAAATAATATTATAACAGGAAAATTGAGAATATATATATATATAGATTTAATAAATATATATAAGTAGTATTTAAATATAAGAAATAAATGAGATTAAGTGGGAAAAATGTAGATCTCATAAAAAGTAAATTTGAGAGTAGGGTTGATAGGGAAAATCTCGTTTTTGGTACATTATGTTGACCACTTTCCAAAAAGTGTACGTGATATTGGGCAGCATCAAATCACGTCTTCTAAGTTGGCAAATTCATCAAATAAGGTACAAAAAAAGCCCGATCGATCTTCTATGCTTACGTGGCATGACTGAATTATTTCTTATTATTTTTTATTTATATTAAATTGAGAAATTAAATAAAATTATCCTAAATACCCTTTTCATTTTCTTTATTCTTTTTTACTTTTCCTTCTTATATCCACCCCACCCCAATGATCCATTAATGATTAAAATATTTTAATTAAAAGAAAAGAAAGTAGTTATATTTTTAACCTTACAAATATTGCCTTTCTGGCAGTTTAGTTACATGTTTATATGCCATAAATTGATTTGTCATGATTTCTTAAACTAGGTCAAGAATCCAGAGAGACCGCTCTATGCGGTGGCGAATCAACCAAGACACCCAAATTCTCCTTTCTTACCAATTTACCAAGGAACTCTGCTTACTGAAATCTACACAACATTATTAACTTCATGGACTCGCCATCTTCAAATACCTACCAATTCAAACCCATCCCTTTTCATTTTCATTTTTTTTATTCTTTTTTATTTTTCCTTCAATTCATCTCTCAGCCTTTGCCCCCCACACCCCCATGCGTCACCGCAGTTATGGATATCCGTCGGAGGCCCCCCAAGACTTCACACACCAGACAACCTTCGTCGTCGACCACTGCTCTATGCCGCCACCCTCGACGGTGATTTAAGTTTGACCAGTTTAGAAAACATGATTTTTTTTAAACGATTTCCTTTGTTTCTTGTTTGGGGAAAAAAATGCAACGATTTCGGGCTCAATCAGTTCAATATCATTTACACGGATTTGAAATTAGGGATTCCCAATTTTGAGAAATTGGAATCTCACGGATCTAGAGTGTCGAAAAAAAAGGATGCGAAAAATGGAGAAATTACTCTCGACGACGTCGTGTCTGCAAGCCGCGCTGGAGGTACGGAGATGGAAATTTCTGAGGGGCGATCGAAGTAGTTGACCTTTATTTTAGAGAAAATTCACTCTGTATCTTTGCTATTACTAAACTGCCAAAAAGGCAAGATTTGTAAAGGAAAAAATATACATACAAAGATTGAATTTTATTTTCTTTTAATTAAAATATTTTAATTTTATTAATGGATCTATATATTGAGTTGAAATTGATCCTTTTTCTTCATTCCGAGTGGGGTGGATATATGAAGGGAAAAAAAAAAGAATAAAGAAAATGAAAATAAAAACGAAAAGGGTATTTAGGGTGGGTTTGTTTAATTTCTCAATTTAATTTAAATTAAAATTGATAAGAAATAATTCAGTCATGTCACGTAAGTATATAGGCCCGATCGGACTTTTTTGTACCTTATTTGATGAATTTTTCAACTCAAAGTGATTTGATGCTGACCAATATCACATATCATTTTTGAAAATTGGCCAATATAATATACCAAAAATAAAATTTTCCCCGGTCGATAAATGAAATAAAGGAAAAGAGAAAAACCTAGATGATATGACACATTAAAAATTGAAAAGCCGAGAGGAGAGGAGTCGACTCTGCTAGAAGGCAAAGTTTCAAATGTGACGGTCACACGGGTCTTCTGTCATGTGATGGAGTCCAAACCCAATAAATATGTTTAGTCTGATCCAATTTGATGGACCAAATGCAGGTTTGAATAGGTATAAAGCTCCGTCACATTATAAATAATTCATATGGCCGTCACACGGGAGACATGGTCCTGCTAACGTAAGATGACATCTCGCACAGTACGTAAGATAATCAGGATATAACGGGGGTTTCTATAGCGCCAATCAGGGCGCCATAACGCGTGCCAAATTGCTGTGCTGGAATTTCCAGCGTGTCACCAACATTAGATAAAAAAAAAAAAGAAAACAAAGAAACTCACACGTGAAAGGGCTTGCACACATACTACGGGAAAGGGATACATACATAGAAGAAAAATTAAAAAAATAATAATAATAATGATAAAAGCCCAACGCTGTCAACAAAATTATAATTATATGCCATCAATTTCAATTTTCACAACACATTTATCAATTTAAGTGTGGTTCACTTTAAAAAGAAAAATACACAACACATAAATAGTCGTTTGGTAAATGATGAGAATCCACATAAATTTTCGAAAATGTCGGAAAATAAATTATTGAAATACAAAAAAGCTCCCAAAACATTAATTAAATTCTCCCAAAACAGTGAAACTGTTGGCAAATCCATTCACAATTCACAGTACATAATTAAAAGCTTAAAAAAGATTACATAAATCATTCCCAAATGTAATATCTAGACAAAAAATTCATAGCACATAAATGCCTTACCGTTAAGTTATCGTTAACGGGCCCAGAAACGTGATTTTTAAGGAAACTTTCATTCTAATTTTTTGGGAACCTATATATATCTTTCCATACTTCAACAAGAAAAGGTTTTTGATACTTCGAGGTTTCAAGACGCAGAGAGAGCTCAGTTCCTTCCTCCATAACATCGATTCAAGATCAGGAGAGAAGGTTGAAGATCACAAGTTCTAAAGCTCCAATCTTTCGCTTTGTGATTTGTTCTTTGATTGAAATTGCCTTCCTTTCTCCGGATTCGCTGGAGAGTTACTGCTTTCTAGATATTAATAAGTACTCTAAACTCTTTAATTACTTTCTAGGTTAGTTGTTAGTTAATTATTGGTTTTTGATATTTTGTTCTTTCTTTTCAGATTTTGAACTATTTGTTGCTTGAGTACTTTGGATTTAGTAGATAATATAGATCGTAATCTATTCCCTTTCAATTTCATTTCGTTTATTTATGTTTGGTAATTAGAGTAGTAATTTTGTTCATGATCTTTAATTGTTCTTCTATTTCTAAAACCGTAGTTTATATCTTTAAGTTTATTTAGCTTTTTAATTCTATTTTATTTATTAATATAGTTTAATTAATTAGTTTTCAATAATTGTTCCTGCTTCTCAATTTGTAGTCTAAAAAATCACAAACCTCAAAAATACTTGTTATTGTGTGATATTGTGACTAAACAAATATCTAAAATTCCGATTGTCAGTTTCTCGAGATTCGACTCGATTTAAACTTACCAACCCACAAGCGAACTCGTACTCTTGCGAGCGAACTTTAAAGCTTTGACAAACTTATTATTGAAAGTAGGTACGAAAAGTTCGAATCAGTTACGTTGTTTAAAAAGTAAAAATAAATATAATTGCGTGAAAGTAAACCATACAATATCATTTGATGCACGTAAGATGGTTTTAACCTGGCTTTTACTAGATAATTATCGATGAGCATGTACGTATTGACACGTGTCGTGTAACTTGATCAATAGTAATCACGATACGAGCGATTGACTAATCCCATTAGAAACGTAAATAATGAAGCCATTAGAAACGTAAATAATTCCATTAGAAACGTAAATAAATAATCCATCCCGCTTATACAATCTAGAGAAAAATTACTAAAAACAACATAAAACTCTAATTAAGAATACGAGAAGAACACCACAATTACATGAAAAACAACCACGCCACACTTATCGGTCTGTTTGTCCTCGAACAACGAAAAGAATCAAGAATGTACATGCAATAAATATTATGCAAAAAGAAAAATCCTTGTGCTTATCCTTATTATTATGATGAAAGTATCAACACAAACTCGCTATTGCCAAGCATTGCTCGTATTGCCCCTCCTCAAATGAAAACCAAATCGATGACTTCCTCACAACTGAAATTTTTGAGGGTGTTCGCTCAATTCACTCAAGTGTTTAGTAAGGGACGTGTATACGCTCGAATCGGACAATGCATGCACCTCGTCAAGATTTCATAAATCGGAGACTCAAAATCACCCATTCTACATGATCAAACAAAAATCAAAAGAGGTCTTTATTTCGGGTTGTAATGTTGGCTCTTTGGTAAGGTATGGAATATTTGGATAAAGTGGCTAACACACGATCAAACGTGATCAATAACACACGAAACCATAATTTCTAAAATCTGAAGCTTATAATTGCTTCACCCTTCCCAATTTACCAAACTTTCATTCGAAACCCTTTTGTACATTCGCACACTTTTTCGACTTTTATTTCACAACACTTAGAAGCTTTTTGAGTTTGCTTCTTTTTACTAAACATAGCCCTTTTGAACATTAGGCTTTTCACTTGAACGCACACTTTATCACTTTTCGTGATTTGTGTTGGAGTTTTTTTTTTTTTTTTTGTATAAGCAACTGAAAACCCGAAACCCACAATTGATTTCCCATAATTTCTAGTTAACTAACAACATACACTCTCACCTTATAATTCATGAAGATATAAGAGCTAAAATCGAGCTCGGCTAACAAGAAACGGGGCATAGGCTCAAGGGGGCTCTTTTAGAATTTCTAAGTACCTTATATATATATTTGGATATGGCCGGAATAAAGGTGATATATGTGCCTCAAGGTCATTTCCAAATTCAATCATGTACGAGCAAAACCAAGCCTCCTCAATGCAATTTCCATAAAAAATGCAAGCAAAACCGATAATTCACACAAGGCTACTCACTAGTTTGCACCGGGTTTTAGAAACAAAATCAAAAGATCTTTTAAAGCTTTTCAATCTTTTCACGAGCAAATGTTGATTATATATATATAGGCGGGTTGTAGACGAAGCACAAAAATTCAACTCCTCACACAAGAGGGCATATACATGCGAAAACTCGACAAGTAAATTATTCAAACTTCCATGCATATGGTGATTGCCTAACAATGTAATAAAGACACAAAAGACACCAAAACGACTCAACCATATAAAAGAGCAATTAGTAAGCGTCACTTCGTCAAGAATGCGTCACTTCGCCAAGGCTCGAGTTAAGAAAGACAAATCATGCTTTGTGACACCCGGACCCTAACCACCTACCCACCCCACACTTAAACCATGCAATGCCCTAATTGAATTTTAATGAAAAACAAGTAAAAGGAGGGTGAAATAGAAGCTTCCTAAACCGAGCGAGTTTGGGTCGAGCTCGGTGGGGTCCACTTAAGCATCCAAGCAATCCAAGCAATAACCGAGCATGGCTTGTGTCTCCCGGCTCCATGAACGCTACTAGCTTCAAATCGTCAAAGATTGGACTCGGAAAGCGAAACACTAAAAAGGAAAACCACACAAAGTCAAAACACAAGAAAATATGCACATGAACCAAAACAAAACAAAACAAGGACTAAAAAGAACAAAAGGACGACACAAATTCTTGAATTTTTGATTTTTTTTAATGTTTTTAGATTTTTTTAATAAGAAAGATATAAAGAAAGAAATGCAAAAATAAAAGAAACAATCGAAAAGAACATGGGTTGCCTCCCAAGAAGCGCTTGTTTTACGTCATTAGCTTGACGAGCTCCCTTCTTGCTCAAGGTGGAAAGAGAACGAGATGATCCACTAAAGCCCTATCCTCCTTGTCGGGTGAAATTGTGGTCTTAAAGTGACCCGACACCTCATCTAGGATCCAATAGAGATAAAGTCCTAGTGTTCCAAACGGGTAAGTAGGAGTCGTCATGGGTAGATCCTCAGGTGGAATTGTTGTTTTGAAGAGACCCGATGACTCATCCAAAAAGCAAAAGGTATAATGGCCGGCTAGCTTGTCCATCAAGTGGTCGATAAACGGAGGAGGGAAATGATCTTTCTTGGTGTCCTCATGAAACTTCTTAAACTCGATCAACATCCTCCCTCCCGTTTTAGCCCTCGTGGCCAAGAACTCTCCTTTTTCGTCCTCGGTCATCTTCTCGTCTTCCACTATCTCCTTAAACTTTAGATTCAAATGCCTTTGAAATTCTCAAGGTGGTTTGGCATCATCCTCCAAGACGAGTTTATGTAAGTGAGTCCAAGGGATAGCTCCCTTATTAACTACGGGTTTCCAACCAATCGCACCCTTACGAATTTTAAGCCCTTCAATCGACCCCTCCTCTTCCTCTCGGTCCGAATTTGCAAAGATGGTAATCGTCTTGCTCTCCTCTTCCTCCAAATAGACATACTCGAGGTAAGATGAGAAAGGCTTAGGCCCGGGCCTGTGCCTCCCCCCGACCTCGTTGGAGGCTAACTCGAACAAATCACCGATCCCTTCAAGGTACTCTTCAAGCTCTCCAATCTTATCATCAAAAATCTCCACCTCCCCCGCCAAAAATTTGTCGGTGCCCTCAACGACACAATCACAATCTCCTTCACTCAAGTCGTTGGCACATTGAAACACAATGGACTCGTCATTATGAACAAGGGGCTCATAATCCTCACAACAACTTTTAACACAAGCTTCCGAGTCAAACTCATCCTCAATGCTCATTTCCTCCATATAAACTTGTTCGACCAAATCTCGGATCACATCCACATGTAACCACTCTTCAAAAGATATTATTGAAGGAGAAGGCATAGGGGATTTAGAGGTTGGTGCCTTGTACGGGTTCAAAGACTAGTGGAGGCCATCGGGAAGTTCCTTTGCTAACGTGGGGTCCATGGGGGTGGACTCGAGAGGAGTAAGGACACTTGGAATCAAAACCAACTTCCTCTTCCGTTAGCGAGACAACCGTATTATCAACTACCCCACACTTATCAAGGATCACGACCGGAAGAGTATATGAAGGTGGACTTGGCAATTGTCGCATAATGACCAAGAGATCCAGAGCAGAAGGTGGAGTCGGGTCATGCACCTGTACAAGTGGACCCACGTGAGGAGTAAGACCCGCATATGTGTTGGCATAACCAAAAGTCGGATGCATGTGGTTGGTAGGAGGGTAAGGAGGATTATGAGTCGACGGTGGAGCAAAAGATGAACTAGCATAACCGGCTCCCACTTGATTCCCATAACCTCCATACACATCCTCCGAATGAAGCATTGACATATTAAATGAAGGAGTTGAAGGACAAGACGTGGTACCGTAACCAAACATTCCACACGATGCACATAGAGGATCCAGGCTCGGGCTAGATAACTTAGAAATTTTAGCCTCCAAAGCCGCTAGTTGCTCTCAAACTCAAGCACCCTAGAGGAAGAAACTTTACTCACTTCATTAGCACTATAAAATATTGCTTGGGAAGACTTTAGATCGGGAGGAGTAAACACCCCCAAAAAGGGTTTGTTAACATCTCCCATAGTGCGGATGGGGGGCCACTTGCGATAATAGAGCTCGGACCTCCAAAGCCCGATCCGTATGAGTTGCTTGAAATTTTAAGTTGTCTCCAAAAATGGTTTGTTCACGTCTCTCATTATGCGGATGGGGGGGCCACTTGCGACAATGGAGCTCGGACCTCTAAACAACTCATACGGATCGAGTGTTTGAGAACTATTGGTGGCACCAATTGGGGTATGATTGAAATTATAAGCATGAGAACTTCCATACGGACCGGGATTCGAAAATTTGCCACCCACATTCCCATTCGGACTCCCATAGCCACCATTATACATATTTGTGCATTGATTGGAGCATTATAACCACCATATGGACCGGATGTCGGATTATGTATATTCGAAGCGTGATTGGGAGGACCATATCCTCCATATGGACCATTCGTACTCATGTAGCCACTAAATCAACATGGTTTGTACCATACTCTTTCATGTTGGGTTGTGCACAGACGAATCCACCATTAGCAACGTGGTTTATACCATGCCCTCCCACGTTGCCAAATCCATTATAACTCATTCCATTCCAAACATGGTTTGCACCATGCCCTCCAATGTTGGGAATGTAACCTCCAATGTCATAAGTACCTTGCATACTTAACAAAAATGTCAAATACAAAAAAAACAAGAAACACAAAGAAACTACTAGCAAATCGAAAACCTTAACTAAGCCGAGTCGCAACGGCGCCATTTTGAAAGTATAGTGGTGAGTATTCCTGCCTGTCAGGCGGGTGACCCGGGTTCGATCCCCGGCAACAGCACCATTTTGAAAGGGTAAGTTTAGTGGTGATGAATATATCAAGGGGTTCATGGCTCAGTATTATCGGAATTCAATTCGATTATATGGATCAATGCATTTTTAGCTTTAGGAATATAAATAAAAATGAACATAAAATGAAAACTATGAAAATAAACTAACTAGGAAATGTAAAATGCAAGTTGGTCGGATGCCTCGTGCGTATGCCTATATTGAAAGTGCAAGAAATAATGAAAATAAGTAAGTAAAAGCAGAGTTTCACTAAGTACAAGCATTAAAACCTAAGGTACAACTATGCATTCATGATCATAAAAACTCAAATAATGCAAATTAACGAAGATCGTAAGCACCAATGGAAGGACCAATAAGAGTTGACGTGAAAGTTTAAATCTTTATGAAAAATAACAAGAAACGAAGCGTAAATCTAGGATTTAACAAAAAAAAAAACCATGCATGAAAATAAAATCCAAAATAAAGCATATGAAATACTCAACATAAAATCGATCTGAGACTCGATCTATGATCTTGGTGTGTCACTCACCTAGATTCCATGGACGATTCACAAGATCTAACAAGAAATCTATGAGCTAAGGCAAAATTCATAAATGAAGAACAAGCATGAAATACTCAAAATAAAGACGATCAAGGACTCGATCTAAAATCAAGGTGTGTCACTCACCTAGATTCCATGGACGATTCACAAGATCTAACAATTAATCTAAGAGCTAAAGCTAAAAGCATGAAATTAAAGAAAACTTACTTGAATTAAGAAGAGAATACAAAAGCTTGAATGAAATTACAATCGAAATAAAATCCAAGGGAGTACTTGAATCCTTCTTGAGCTTACAAACCCAAGGAAAGCTTGAAATTAAATCTAAAATCTAGAGAGAGAATTTTAATCCCAAATCCATGCCTGGGTTGGGAGGAATGAGTGATGTTTTACAAAATGAGAGTAGTCTCCTATAAATACTAGGTTTAATTGGGTTTAAATGGGCCAAATTAGCCAAAAAGGCTTGTATTTCCCTTGTTTAACCAAATTTGACCCAAAGGCACATTCCTAGCCACTTGGCTACCCTTTTGGCTCGATTTGGCTCAGGGTGGCTCGAGGTGGCTCGACATTTGGCCGAGCCAGAGCGCGCCTAGGCACTGGTCGTCGGTAGGCTGGGCGAGGCTGGACATGGTGCTGGGCGTGAGTTCGGGCATGGCCGGGCGCTGATCTGAGCGTGGAAACGGGCGTGGCCGGGCATGGACTTAGTCACCAATTTGGGCACTGGGCTGGGCGACACTGGGCGCCAGGCAAAGCTAGGTGTGGAAATGGGAAAGGCTAGGCTACCATTCCAGAATGTTAGCCATTTTGAAGCTTGCTCTTGGCACCGATTTGGGCATGCAAATAGGCAAGGCTTGGCTTGAGTTTTGGCCTCCATGCCTTAGCTTGAATTCAAGTTATTAAGCCACCTATTAAATGAGAATTTTGAATATCAAAACTCAAGAATTACATCAAACCTCCAATTAATTGAAGCCATTTAACCCAATTAAATATAATATTAACAAGAAACACGAAAAACAACAAAACGAGAAAACAAACGAATAACCTAACGAAAATCGATTAAAAATAAACTCTAATTAAAAATTCGAGAAAAACACCACAATTACATTCAAAACATGTACCCGTTCAAGAGGTGTCTTTGCAAACTAAAGAACAGTGTGAAGAACAAGGCGAGTGTTGAAGAGTCGATAGCAAATACATATCTGGTTGAAGAGGCATCAACTTTTAGTTCAACTATTTTCAAGATCATGTGGTAACTAAAAGAATAAATTTGCCTATAAATGAGGACGGTCAGGATAGTGTAGATGATGCTGATGAAGTTCCCTCAGTCTTTAAAGATATGTGAAGACATTTGGTTCAAAGGGAAAAAGAGTTCTCATTGAATAAGAATCCAACACCGCAAGGATATATGTTTTGCTAAATTGCGAAGAGGTCCAAGAATATGTTAGGTACGAATACTATTTTTACTATTGTAATGTGTGTATATATATATATATATATATATATAATGTACTAAAACTTGTTTACTCAGTTTTCTAACAAATGATGTAATATTTACACGGAGAAAATCCAACGTCTCCAAAGAAACATTACAGATGATAGGGTCAAAAAAAATTTAAAAAATGAATTTGCCAATTGGTTTAGACATTACATAAGCTATTTAATCTCGAGATGCATGTTATTTAACTATTGTATGTGTTTATCTAGTATATTTCCTAAATTCAAAATGATTTTTCAACATTATGGGCTAGAGATCCTTCAAACAATGTGATCGACATGAATATTAGGAGCTTAGCAGAGGTTCTATCATGATGTGTGAAAATATATACTAGATGTAAGATAAATGGATATGGGTTTCTCACAATCGAGCATGGATCTAAAAAATCAACATCGAGCAGTGGAGTTTGCTTTAAAGGATAAACTATGGGGCAACCGAGTATGATTATTACAATCGTCTCATAGAAATTGTGAATCTCAAATAGACAGGGCAAATGGAGAAAAATACAATATTGTTCAAATGCGACTGGTTTGATCAAACACCTATAGGCCAAAAAGTTCATCCACATTTATAAGTTTGTAGATATCAATCACAAGCGTAGATCTAATCGATATGAACCTTTTGTACTTGTTACTTAGGATGTACAAGCACACAATTGTACGTACCCAAGTTTGAGATATGACAAATTGGACTGGTGAGCAATGTGTAAAACCTATGCGAGATTAAATGTTGAGTTCATCGAGCCACTACCACAACAGTCATTTCAAGAGGAAGTTGTAGATACAAGTAATCCAATACAATTAGATGATGTCGATTTCTAGTTTCATGACCCCACTGACAATGACTTAGTTGAATATGGTGATGAGGCAGATGATGATACTGAAAAAGATTACTCATCGATCAAGACATGAACGAAAATGAGGTTGGTGATAACTTTAATAGTGAAAGTGTCAGTTTAAATGATTAATTTAAAAGGAAGTTTTGTTTGAAATATTATAAGTACATTGGGGTCTGAGTATTTGGATGTTAAAGCACATTGGGGTCTAGATCTACGATCGATTATTCTTATGATATCATAAGTAACTTTAGATCATAATACATTATCTATTTTTTTATTTAATGTTAATTATTTGATAATTTCATTTGGATTCAAGAGCAGGAGACCGGTGAGCTGGTCACTACGTATCAGGTTTTTGTACATACGCACCAAAAGAATGATGGTGCGTGGATCGATACGGGATCTAGTTATACTAGTGGAAGTCTCTTTTTATGTTAAATAGTTATAGCTTAACTTGTTTTTTAGTTTTCATATCGAATTTACTAACGACTTATACTTCAGGAGGAGTACCAGCGACGTCTGGATGAGGCACGTGCTTCTTCATAGGATCCAGATAACGAGGTAGGCCCTGAACTTGTTTATCCAAACATCGTTGGGTTGATTAAGGGCCAACATTATGGCACCGACTGCTTTGGGAAGTTGGTGGCTTCTACGAAGGGTTTTAGAGGTAGCAGTTCTTCTTCCTCCTTGCACAACAGGACTCGGGTGAGGGAGCTCCAGATGAAGCTCCAGGCGCAGGGGGAGGAGCTAGAAGCCATGAGACGAGATCAGCAAGCGAGGGAAAATAGGTATAATTGGTCTAATCTATTATGTGTGCAGCAGCAGTAGCAGCAGGAATTTTAGGCATCGATGAATGCAAAGATGGCCAGGCTATTAGCTCAGTTTCAGCATTACTCGCCGCACCCCCACCCCCGTCACATGAGTCCATCTATTGGATGTTTTTATAAACTTTTGGTATTCTAATATTTTTGTTGAACAAACTGAATCATTGTAAATTTTATAAATTTTATATATTTAGTTAATTCATTTGCTTGGTTATTAATGAATTTTTTTCATGTTTTGTTTTTAGTTTGTGAATTTTTGGGTATTTTAAATAAAAATAAGGATAAATAATATTTTTTTAAAAAAAATGAGGGAGTTACTCCCTCGGAAAACTGAGGGCGATATACTCCTCGAGAAAATCGAGGGTAATAGTGCCCTCAGAAAAACCGGGGGAATGCCACCCTCGAAAAACTGAGGGCATTGTTTCCCTCGGGTTTTTGAAGGGCGGTACTCCCCTCGATTTTTTCAGAGGGGTATATCGCCTTGGTTTTTTACAAGGGCAATCAGATTCAAGTTTCTGAGTAATAATGCTTGATGTGTCGTGCCTTCACCACCTCGAAGAAATTCCTAGATTTGAAATCAAAATTTATTCATCCCTAATATCTGGCCAAGAATTCGTGGATACGTCTATTGCCCTTTCCCACTATAAAACTGAGTTTTTTTCTAGTGGAATTTCGGGCCTTCTTGACTATATTCTTCTTCGCAAGTAGTCTTTTTCTCAATCAAGCACACCCCATCTCAATCTCTTTAGACGACAAACTGATGACTGGAGCAACATTCATTTTATTTCTTTTGTTGGAAATTCTTGTTTTCGCCATGGAAGATGATAATTTCAGAGACGCTAGTTTGTGATTTATCGAACTCTGAGATAATGAGTTTTGAAGATGATATTTGGTTTGGGAGATTTTTGAGGATTCTGATTTGGGTCTATAATTTCGATTTGTGAAGAAACAAACTTAAAAGAAAATCACTCGTCTTTCAATAAAGGCGCTTCTAATGGGATTAGGGTATATGGTACGACAACAGTAACAAGTAATAAAATCACATCCCAAAAATATTTAATTTTCTTAAAATAACATTCTCACTCTAATTTGTTAGTAATGAAAAAAATTAACTCATAACGTAAAATTAGAACATTCTCGGTGTAAAAGTAGAAGTAGAAAAGTGTAAAAGTAAAGCAAAAAAGTTACGAGACAAAAGAGAGGCGGAGAATGATTAGGGTTCACATTAATCAAGGGGCCCTTTATATAGGGTACCAATTACACAGTTCCATAATTACATAAGGCTAAAGAATACCTAAATTACCCTCATCAATAACTTATTGACGAAGGCACACTAATTGTGTTTTTCCTTCAACACTCCCCCTTGTGCCAAGTCAAATGGTGACATGGTGTTTCATTGTTGCCTCGTTAAAACCTTTCCAAGTAACAAAACCCAATGGGAAAAATAAAACTTGGTCTAAGGAAAAAGAGTACAACACACCTATGTTGAGACTCCCCCTAAAGTGTACACCATTCTCTGATATGTACATCTATCAAGAGAACTTTGAAATTCTCCACTTCCTCAATTTACGTGATTCTTAAGAAAGTGTATAATTGTTGGTTTTAGAATAGTTGTGGTTATATTACTCATATTATCATATTTTCTTCAGTGATAGAGTTCAAGCCATTATCATCAGATATATGAATGATCATAACATTTATCGTAGATACTCACAAACTACTACATGTATAATAATGATCTCTTTACATGGATTGAATGAGTAACCAACATCAACGATACTATTTGGTGTTTCCCAGTAGGAAGTAAACTCAACATTTTCTATAGGGATTACAAGACCATCTGCAGTCCCAATTATATTTATGAATGAGAAAAATAAACTCGCGTCAATGGTTTATTTTAGGTATCAAATTATATTTTGATTCCATTCTAGTGACATTGAGCTTTCTTGAGTTAAATCAAGATAACGATTTTGAGAAAGTAATATTAGGTCAAGTGTATTAGCAATGGTACAATAATGCGCATATCGTACGTAGGTAGAGAATTTCAGCTCCCACCAGTTCTTCGTTTTTCCATTGACGAAATCGATATTTTCTTATATCTTCACTTTGACCAATCATAGGAGTGCTAACATATTGCACTTATCCATATTTAATTGCCTGATAATCTTTTGGATATATGCCAACTGTAGAATTTAGTATTCCACAAACTCGTTTTTAGTTTAAAGCCTTAACATGATCGGGTTTTCCCACGATGCATTATCTCAAATTAATAATTTCAAATAACTAGCAAATTCTCTTATTTCATTAAGAGTGGATGTTATGTTCCGTTCATCGACATATATAATTATAATCACAAATTTGAAACTTATAAATACGCAAGGGTATAGATTATCTTTTCTCAATCAAGTAGTCACTTAGACGGTTATACCACATCTGTCTTGATTATTTTAATCCATAAAGTGAGTATTTCAATTTAATTTGCAAATGCACTCCCTGTCTTAGAGTCACTTGCCTTGGCAATGAAAAGCCAGCAATCACTTTTGAATATATCTCTAAATCATGATCCCCATAGAGATATGATGTAGCCACAGGTATAAGCTGCATTCTCAGTTCTTTGGAATTAGAACATCTATTATGAGAGAGTACATATCCTCATAGTCAATTCCAGGGCATTTTGAGAAACTTTGTGCTTCAAGTTTAGATTTGCATCTCATGGCTTTATTTTTCTCATTACGCTTTCTGACAAAACTTTGTTTATGTCCTACAGGCTTTACACTTGGTGAGGTTAGCACTACCAAACAAAACAACTATCTTGTTGTCAGTGAATTTAGTTCTACCTGGATTGATTCTTTACATTTAGGTCAATTTGCTCTATATTGATATTTCAATAGAGCGTGGTTCGATACTATTGTGCTCTATGATTCTTTGAGCAAAAATGTATATATCATCAATGTGTATGAAAAGTCTTTCCATCAACTTATATAAACTCTCGTTGTACATTGAGATTTCTTTATTCTCTGGAATCATATTAAACTTCGGAGCGTCCTCCAGTAA
Source organism: Phtheirospermum japonicum (assembly GCA_014905375.1). NCBI lineage: Eukaryota > Viridiplantae > Streptophyta > Magnoliopsida > Lamiales > Orobanchaceae > Phtheirospermum > Phtheirospermum japonicum. Next base: position 16,884 of record BMAC01000294.1, on the reverse strand, counting down.
TGATTCATGAACATAAGTATAATCAGAGATAATCTCATGAGAGTCATTGTCTTCATTGATGATCAATTAAAGTTGTACCATACATGCCCTCTTATTCTTTGGGCGAGTATTGATCGAACCAAGTGACCTCCCCCTGTTCCTTTTGGGAGTCACGACCTCAACCACACCTCCACTAAGTTGGTTGCAATGACTTAATTTGTGACATTGTGCCCTTCACTGGGACTTTTAACCTTGCAGACACATTTGCAGCTTGTATATATATGATCTCGTCACTTTAGAAATTGAGTCTTCTATACTTTGAAGATCAATTGTTCACTTTACTTTTCTTTCACGTTACATTGTGAAATGTGGGGATCATAATGAGACATAGTATGAAACTATTCCTGTCGTTCCATTAGAACATGCCTTTTCTTATCTCCCCCTAACGACGGAAAGATTGTCTCATTGGAGTGACAAATTCGCTAATTTAGCGATAAAGAGATCGTCTGTCAAAGTTTTCAAATAGCGGATGATTTTTGGAGACTGATATCCAACATAAATACTTAATCATCTTTAGAAACCCATATAATGCATTGTGGGGGCGCAATAGGCACATATACTGCTTAATCAAATATGCGTAGATATGAATTATCAGGCTTATATCCAGTTTTCAACTAGTACGCAAAATATCTGGTTAGCAGGGGTTCATAAATGAATAAGTAAGAGTTGCGTGCAATATTACATAACCATGTGTAAAGACAAATGAGTGCGCATAAATATTGCCTTAATCACCATCTATATTCTTTTTTACGGTGTCTTCTTTGAGACCTTATTATATATGCACATTAAGTTACAAGATCCAGTACATCGATCTTTATTAAAATGTAATAGATATCAAGTACTTTAGATGTAAACTCTCTAGCATTATAAGTTTGGGTGTTTGATAAGGGTGGTGAGTCCTCAATCATATTAAATGTGCTAGAAGTTTTGCAAATGCAACATTTCTATGGACAATACGTGCCGAAGCATCGACCAAAACTATAAAATACTTGAATTATCCACATCTTGAATGGTTATGTCCATATGTATCACCTTGGATTCTTTGTAAGTGTGGAATGTTTTGCTTTGTATCTATAGCATAGGAAGGTTTCGATCCTTTTTTTTTAAAGAGCAGGCTTTGCAAAATGAGTGATGTGCCTTTGAGATAGATATTGAGGCGGAGTGAGATGTAGGTAATGCATCTTGTGCTTCAGAATTTATTAGCTACACTTGTGCAGCAGTAGTACCAACATTGGGCAGTGCATCGCGTTTATATCCCACTTTATGAGTCGCTCGAAAAAAAGGATGTCCGTGTGGGTTTTTCAAAAATACGGATCATCATGTCACGACCAGGATGTCCAAGATAGTCATGCCAAATCCTATATGAGTCAGTGTCACATAGTTCGTTATTGGTGATGGCATAAATTCAATAATACGTACAGTAGTCAGGTATAACCCACTAGATTAACTCATCAGTTTCTCTAAGATGTGTTTTCTTCCACATTCATTAGAGGTAATATATATATATATATACATATATACATTTCCATTCTCACAGTGAGTTTTCCAAGTGATAGACGTTGGCACGGATATCTTTAAAACTCAACAAGGTTCGATTTGCTCTAGGTGCATATGGAGCTTCTGTGACTGTTATCATTGTGACATTAGGCATCAAGAACTTGGCAGTACCTCGCCCTTTGATTAGTTGGGATGTCCCAATCATCATAGTCACAAATGAGTTATAAGGAATTAATTCAATAAATAATTGTCTATTCCTTAAAATTGTGTGAGTAGTCCCACTATCAGCTGAGCACTCTATTTCGCCGATCGACATTTCTTGCAAAAGTGGTGATAGTGTTATGGAAAGAGTTAGAGGAATTTCTCTAATTCATTGGAGTGTTGTGGACGATCTAGAATGATATACTTCTCATTCGAATATGTAGCTCTATGCATAAGATGTATTTTTGCACATCTTATTGTTGTATTTGAACCAAGCACATAGTTTTGTAAATAATAAAGTCGAATACATTCAATATTTTAGAATGAAATTTGAAATTATTGATAATCCAATCAAATAAATGTCTTGTCCAAAGTGAATCTAATTCAAAAAAATACCAAACTCCATATTCTCAATAAAATGAGGCAATCATGCCTTCACAAATATCTTGAGATATAAGTAAATAGATGAAGTAGATCACTCAAAATCAGAAACATCAAGTGACTGAGCAAGGTTCTTATTGCCATTGAAGTCCGCAATCGTGAGTTTGATATCAGCGTCAAGATCTCCATTTTCCACATAGTGAGTTTCTTGTTCTTTAGACTCTCTAATTTTTTTGTAGATGGCTGCCACCTTATCACTTGCGTGACGGTCTTGGTACCAATGCCCAGTGTCACCACATCTATAGCAAGATTCATTCCCAACTCTCTCTCGTTTTTTCTCGTGTGGTGCCTTGGTTTTATAACCACCGGTCCCAATATTACCATGGCCACTTGGGGAGATACCACCATCTTTGTGCCATACATGGGGAGAGCCTCCACGGCCCCTACCACGGCCTCTACTACGGCCCCCATGGCCCCTGCCTCGTGGTGCATAATTATCACTTTTAGGGGATTAACACGTCCAGTCCCCTTTGCTTTGGGGTTCTTTCCACTATTCGCTTGACCATAATTAGTTTCGGGAATTTTCTTTGTCCCGGTAGGTCTAGCATTATTGTTCAAGAGAACCTGGTCATGCCTCCCAGCTACTTGCAACATATTAATCAACTTATTAAAAGTTGTAATCCTTTTGTTATCATTCTCGAGCCTATATTGGTTCGCTAGTATAAGTGCTGAAGTAGGAAAAGTGGATAGAGTTTTTTGTATCATATCATCTTCCGTGATTTGATTTCCAAAGAAGGTAAGACGTGCTTTTAAGCGCAACATGTTCTTGTTGAAGTGACTGACCCTCTTATAGTCAAGTAAGCGGATTTCATTCCACTGAGCGGTCAGTTCTGGAAGCAAAGTGTCATGTATGTTTCCAAAACGTCCCTTGAGGGCATCCCACAGTTCTTTGGGTGTATTCAACTGAAGGTACTCCCAGCGTAAGCTTGGGTCAATATGACGCCGCAAAAACATTAGGGCAGTAGCTTTAACTTTATCAGACGGTTCTTTGTTTGTTGGATCGGTGGATGGTATGATCGTGGATGTGAAATCCTTTCTCATGAAAAAAGTTTTCACATCAGAAACCCAATGATGGTACTCAATTCCTTCTGAGTCCAGTATTTCAAATTCGGGACGAGTGGGTTCAACCATCTTATAAAACAAGGTTGGAGATATTTGGATTACGTAATTGTAATGATTTACAAATTTTTTTTTTTCAAGAACATGAATTAGATTATAAGAGCGTAGGCCACATATCACGTTTTTCGATTCTTTGTGAAATTACTTTTATCACATGACAAGTTTATATTATTTTGTGTTACTCATGAATTTTCATTATCACGAGAATACACACCTAAATTTTACTAAACAATCCTCTAAAGGATATTAATAAATAAATAATACGCAATGTGATGCATTTCTTAAAACAGGAACAAAACAGTTATATAAAAACAAAAACAGATACAATAATTCTCAAGCCATAGGTGTAGAAGAATGGTCGCAGTATATAAACGTGTTAAACCCAACCCTGGTTCGATTCTGACCAGGGGCAGATTTTTTTTAATTTTTTTTTCAAGTAAAAATAAAAAATAAACAAATTGATATTAAGAGTACATGTTACATCAAAAATACAACTAGTTCGATGGTGAATATCTTGTGCATGAAAAACATTGTTACCTATCGACCCAGGCTCTATCCTGACCAAGAGCAAATTTTTTTTCTTTTTGTTTTTTTTTTCAACAAAAGCGCACAGAATTACAGATAGAAATTCAAAAAAACTCACAGCAGATGAATTCCAATATATATAATATATACAAATAGAGCAGATTAGTTCCAATATATATATAATATATACAAAAACAGAGCATATCAATTCTAATATAACAGAGCAGATGGCTCTATCCCGACCAAGAGCAATTTTTTTTTCTTTTTGTTTTTTTTTTTCAACAAAAGCACACAGAATTACAGACAGAAATTCAAAAAAACTCACAGCAGATGAATTCCAATATATATAATATATACAAATAGAACAAATCAGTTCCAATATATATAATATATATAAAAACAGAGCAGAGCAATTCTAATATAAGTCAATTCTAATATAACAGAGCAGATACGTAAACAGCAACAGATGAATTCTAATATATATAATATATACAAACAAATGAATTGTATTCCAATATATATAAAAAGATGAATTACGTGAATATATACACACAGAAATTCACAGAACATATTTTTCAACAGATTCAACAGGCAGTACATATATTGATACAGCCCCATACAGCAGATGAACAAATGCGTGCGAATGAATTCCAATACTGAATATACAAAGGCATAATTCAAAATAAATAGACAAAATCATAAAATACCTTGCAATAAATAGACTGCCCAAGAATTCTTACGAGTTGCACGGTCGTCCTTCTCAATTTTTATTTTTTTGAGAGCTACTACGTGCTGATAAAGTGTAAAAGTAGAAGCAAAAAAGTGTAAAATTAAAGCAGAAAAGTTACGGGACAAAAGAGAGGCGGAGAATGATTAGGGTTCTCATTAATCAGGGGCCCTTTATATAGGGTACCAATTACACAGAATGATTGGGGTTCTCATTAATCAAGGGACCCTTTATATAGGGTACCAATTACACATTTCCATAATTACATAAGGCTAAAGAATACCTAAATTACCCTCATCAATAACTTATTGACGAAGGCACACTAATTGTATTTTTCCTTCGACAATAGTAATTAAATAAATCTTAGCCAAACGTAAAATTGGATTATTTTATGAAAGAGAATAACTCTTGGCATTTTCTCTTAATTATTTTCACAATCAAAATATTTTAAAAGTGATAGTAGTATACATATATTTGTTAGAAAAAATCTCATGATTGCAGGCTTGTATAAATATCATATGATCTAGACACACTCTCTTTATACTAAATCACATTGATTAGTTAAATCATCAGACAATAACATTGGAATTGAAATGTGAGCACACAGTTGAAGAAAATACGTCAATAAAAAATTTGATATGCTTAGTGCATTAAATCCGAATCTTTAAGTTTATAGGGAAATTTCACATGAATAATAAGAATGTTTTCTAATACGAACTCGTCAATACAATTACAGAGCACAGGGAAACTGAAATGCATAAAAATAATAATTTGAACCATGTTTTCCTTAAAAAAGACTTGTTACTTATTCAGATTACTTTTCGTCTCCGCCGAACTAAATATTATGATTGAATAATTATCACCAAAATGTAAGAAGCCAAGAGAATACTTCAACCAATATGCAATGTTTCAAACTTATCCAAATATGTGGAAGTGTGTGGTGAGTGTTGAGACTTTTACCTCTTTTATATAGACCAATTACAAAGCCTTTCAAGCTTGCAAATTAAGATTACATGTTAGTGGTGTAAATTAAGCAATTCAAGATATAATTGAATTAAATTTAATAAAAACAATTATCTTAGATTTAGTTTTATTATTTATACAAATACCATTATAAATTAAAAGAATTCAAAAAGATTATATAGTTTTTCACGATTTTCCAGCAATATTTGGAATATGCAAAAATAATAATAAGGTTAACCATCGGTTATTAACCGATTGACCGGTTACAGTTAACCGTTGATCAACAGCCATGGTTAAAACTGTAACCGTCAACCGGTCGCCGGCGGTTAGGTTATGATTTACCTGACCGACTAACCGTAACCGTCGGTTAACCGACATTTTTTTAAAATTAAAAAAAATCGGCGGTTTAACCTCCGTGGTTGAGAGCCATTGAAGATCAACGGCTGAGATTCAAGACAAAAAGTATTCGTTGGCGGTTAACCGCAGTTAACCGATTCAATCACTGGTTAACCGGTTAACGGCTACTTTTTCAAAAATAAAAATTGTTTTTTTTAATAGATTTTGACACCTATAAATACCCCACTCTCCAACACCAATCCTCACACCAATTCATCTCTACTATTCTTTTTCTTCTCTTATATTTTCAAGCTTAAAGTCAAGTTTCTAATTTGTGCAAGAAATATATCAATAATATTCTTATTCTTCTTAATCTCGTTTTACTTAATTCTCTTTTATAATATTACTATGGCAAGCTCTTCTCGTAATGTCAATACCAATACTCCAACCTCTTCTCGTCGAGGTCAACGATCTCGATGAGAATCTTCGGCCGTTACCGGAGATTATATTTCCGATGAGATGACGGCGGAAGAAATTGAAACCTATATAATCAAATCAACATCAGTTCGCAAAATAAAATCAATTTTGAAGAGGAATTACCTAGCTACGACGAATTGAAGTGTAGATTTTTAGTGGTGATGAAAATATAAGGGGTTCATTTCTTGGTATTATCGTAATTCGATTCGATTTTGAGGATCAATGAGTTTATAGCTTGAGACAAATAGAGGAAAATAAGAATAAATAGAAAATAAATCAATTAAAGCACGTAAAATGAGAACTATGAGTAACTATTAAAGTAAATGCAAGTAATTCGTATGCCTCGTGCGTGTGCCCAACTGAAATCGCAAATCAATAATAAAAATAAACAATAAAAAGCAAGGAAACAACAAGGTACAAGCATGAAAACCTAAAGTACAACTATGCATGCATGATCATAAAATTTGAAATAATACAAATTAACAAAAATTGAAAGCACCAATAGAAAGAGCAATAAAAGTTGACGTGAAAGTTAAAAACTTTACGAGAAATAACTAGAAACGAATAGTAGATCTAGGATCCAACATAAAACTATGCATGAAAATAAAAACAAAAATAAATCATATGAAATACTTAAAATAAAAATGATCAAGGACTCGATCTCTGATCTTGGTGTGTCACTCACCTAGATTCCATAGCCAAATCACAAAATCTAACAATAAATCTAAGAGCTAAGGCAAAATGCATAAATTGAATAACAAGCGTGATATACTCAAAATAAAAATAATCACGATCTATGATCTTGGTGTGTCACTCACCTAGATTCCATAGCTAAATCACAAAATCTAACAATAAATCTAAGAGTTAAGGCAAAACACATAAATTAATGAACAAGCATGAAATTGAAGAACAAGAAAGAAAATTAAAGAAAGCTTACTTGAATTAAGGAAAGGAATAACAAACTTAAATTAAATTGCAATTCAAAATAAAATCCAAGTGATGACTTGAATTCTTCTTGAGCTTACAAACCCAAGGAAAAGCTTGAAAATAAATCTAAGATCTGGAGAGAGAAAATAAAATTCAAACCCATGCAAGGGTTTGGAGGAGAGTTCTTTCTTTACAAAATGAGAGATGTGTCATATTTATACAAGGTTTGATTGAGGTTAAATGGGCCAAATTATCCTTTAAGTCTTGGATTTTCCGGGTTTGACCAAGTTTGACCCCAAATGGTCTTGCTAACCACTTAGCTCGACCCTAGGCTCGATTGAGCTCGAGGTTGGGCGTGCTTGGGCGCGCATGGCCGGGCGCTGGATTCGCTTGGCCAGGGGTGGCAAGGCATTTGGCGTGCAGGCTGGCGTGGATCTTGGCGTGAGTAGGCGCAAGGCATGGCACGGGTTTTGGCAAGGCGCTGGGCATGAGCGGATCTTGGCGTGGCGCTGGGCGCCGGTCTTGGAAATGCGCTGGGCGCTGACAGGCAAGCGTCGATCTTGGCGTGAGCAGGCGCAAGGCATGGCGCGGGTTTTGGCAGGGCGCTGGGCGTTGCTTGGGCCCCTGAAATGGGCTTTCCTAGGCGTGTGCATCATGCGCCAAGGGTGCTGGCGCGGATTTTGGCTTCGCCTGGCATACCTTGGCTAACATTCCAAAATGTTTGTCATGTTAGGAGATTGCTCTTGGTGCGAATTTTGGCACGGCTTGACTTGAGTTTTGAGCCTCAATGCCTTGGCTTGCATTCAAATCATTGAGCCACTTATTAAATGAGAACTTTGAACATAAAAACCTAAGAATTACACCAAACCTCAAATTAATTGAACTCATTTAACCAAATTAAGTGTAAAGTCAAAAAGAAGCATGAAAAACAACAAAACAAGAAAAACAACCTAATAACTTAACAAACTCAAATCGAAACCACAAAAAATGACACTAAAACCTAATTAAAAACACGAGAAAAATACCAAAATTAAATGTAAAACAACCACCCCACACTTATCGTTTTGTTCGTCTTCGAACAACGAAAAGAATCGAGAATGTACATGCAATGAACATAATGTAAAAAGAGAAATCCTTGTACTTATCCTAATTAATATGATGAAGATATCAACATAAATTCGTTGTTGTCAAGCATTGCTCGTATTACTCTTTCTCTAATGAAAACCAAATCATTGACTTCCTCTCAAATAGGATTTTAAGGGTGTTTTATATGGGACGTGTATACACTCAAGTCAAACAATGCATGCACCTCGTCAATATTTCACATATTAGAAACTCAAAATCCCCCATTGTACATGACAAAACAAGAATCGAAAGAGGTCTTTATTTTGGGTTGTAATGTTGACTTCTTGGTAAGGTATGGAATAATTGGATATAGTGGCTAACACACTATCAAATGTGATCAATAACAAATGAAGCCCTAACTTCTTGAACCCGAAGCTTATGATCGCTTCACCCTTCCCAAATTACCAAACTTTCATTCGAGACCCTTTCGTACACTCGCACACTTTTCCAACTTTATTTCACAACACTTAGAAGCTTTTTGAATTCATTTATTTTTACCAAACTTAACCTTTTTAAACATTAGGCTTTTCACTTGAATGCACAATTTATCACTTTTCGTGATTTGTGTTGGAGTTTTATTCTTTTTTTTTCATATACGAAACTCAAAACCCCAAAATCCACAATTGATTTCCCACACATTTCTAGTCAACTAACAATATACACTCTCATCTCACAATATATGAAGATATAAGAGCTAAAATCGAGTTCGGCTAACAAGAAACGGGGCATAGGCTCAAGGGGGCTCATTTAGGATATTTAAGTAGCTTATATATTTAGATATGACCGGAATAAGGGTGATATATGTGCCTCGAGGTCATGTCCAAGTTCAATCATGTACGAGCAAAATCAAGCCACCTCAATGCAATTTCCATAAAAATGCAAGCAAAATCGATAATTCACACAAGGCTACTCACTAGTTTGCACCGGGTTTTGGAAACAAAATCAAAGAGTTTTTAGAGTTTTGTAATCTTTTCACGAGTAAATATTTATTATATATATATATAGGCAGTATTTGGACGAAGCACAAAAATTCAACTCCTTACACAAGAGGGCATAAACATGTAAAAACCCGACAAGTAAACTATTCAAACTTCCAAACATATGGTGATTGCTTAACAATGTAATAAAGACACAAAAGACACAAAAACGACTCAACCATATAAATGCGCAATTAGTAAACGTCACTTCGCCAAAGCTCAAGTTAAGAAAGACAAATCATGCTTTGTAAAACCCAGACCCTAACCACCTACCCACCCCACACTTAAACCGTGCAATGCCCTCATTGAGTTTTAATGAAAACAAGTAAAAGGAGGGTGAAATAGGAGCTTCCTTAACCGAGCGAGTTTGGGTCGAGTTCGGTGGGGTCCACTTAAGCATTCAAGTAATCCACGCGATAACCGAGCATGGCTTGTTTCTCCAGGCTCTATGAACGCTACCAACTTATCAATTCGGACCAAGTTGGAGTCGGAAAACAACACACTATAAAAGAAGATCACACAAAAATCAAAACATAAGAAAACACGCACATGAACCAAAACAAGACGAAACAAGGGTTAAAAAGAACCAAAAGCTAACACATCTTTTTTTTTAATTTTTCAATTTTTTGAATGTTTTTGGGTTTTTATATAATAATAAAGAAAGAAAGAAAGAAATGTAATGATAAAAGAAATAAACGAAAAGCACATGGTTTGCCTCCCAAGAAGCGTTTGTTTTACGTCATTAGCTTGACGAACTCCCTTATTGGTTCATGGTGGAAAGAGAACGAAAGGATCCACTGAATCAATAACCTCCTTATCGGGAGGTTCCAATCTTCGAACCATTTCTAGTCCATTGCATAACTCAAATGGCACTCGACGAAAAGCAAATGTTCCAAAGGTCATCTTGGATTGATCTTCGGGTGTAGTGGTGGTTTTGAAGTGACCCAATGACTCATATAAGAAATAAAAGAAAGGGAAAAAGATTGTAACCATCCTGTACTATACGCATTTTTTGGGTTTGCATCCTAACGTTTTTTTTTTGTAATTTAATGCATCCTGTTCTATACAAAATTTTGAAAGTGCATCCTGTACTATACAAAATTTAGAAAAAAACTAGTTTTATTAAATAAAAACTCGAATTTATTAAATAAATATGCAAACCATATTTTATCCTAATGTTTACCGGAACTAGTTTTATTAAATAAATAAAATTTATTATTTATTTAGTAATAAATTCGGTAATTTTTGCATATTTAATAAAATATGCCGGAACGAGTTTTAAATAAATAATAAATTCACCGGAACTCACACAAAGTATATGGGTTTGAAAATATGCAACCTCACTCGCGAGACTAGGTGAGTTTCGACGACTTTGGACGAGTTGATTGGTCGGAGGATGCACTTTCAAAGATTTTTGAAGTACAGGATGCATTAAATTACAAAAAAAATGTTAGGATGCAAACCCAAAAAACGCGTATAGTACAGGATGGTTACAATCTTTTCCCCTAAAAGAAATAATGGTCGGCTAGTTTGTCCATCATTTGGTCAATAAATGGGGGAGGGGAATGATCTTTCTTGGTGGCCGCATTTAAATCCTTAAAATCGATCAACATCCTCCATCCCGTTGTAGCCCTCGTGGCTAACAACTTTCCTATTTCATCCTTGATAATGTCTTGTTGTCCAAGAAACGTGAAAACTATAAATAGGTCACCTTAATCCGAGTTCCAAGCGTACACTAGACCTAAAAACCTTCCTAAAAACAATCCTAGGGTTGAGAGTCCGATTTTCAACAACTTAGGACGAGTTTATGAGATCTAAGATGAAGAACGAAGATCCGAGCGACGAAACGACAATTTTCCATCCGAGATTCGAATCTTCAGCGATTAGCACCCGTTTCCATCCGATTTCCAGAAGCACTTTTAGCCACTTTTAGTTATTAATAAGTTCTCTAAACTTTAGTTTAATTCTTAGTTTTTAGGTTTTAATTGTTTTCGTTTGAGTTTTGAACCGTTTAGTTATTTCGATTGATTTGAACGTTGAGTCGCTGAAGTTTGGACCTGAGATTTAGTTTTAATATTATTATTATAGCTGCTGTGTGTATTATCTTGTTCATGATTGGTGATGAGATTTGTTCATGTTAGTTTAATTATTGCTTTAGTTTTGATAATTAGTTGATAATTGATTCATGCTATGTTATTGCTTGAGAATTGTGGATTTGATCTTGTTCTTAAGGAATCACGTGCTTAGATTTAATTCGTGGTAGTTTATGCATGCTAGTTAATTAGTTTTGAATTAGTTATTTTTAAATCCTTAGAATAATAATTAGATAATTGATTAATTTAGAATTATTTCTAGTTGCTTAAAAATTCTTAGATTTGTAATTCTTAGATTAATAATTCTTAGATAATTTAGTTTCATGCTTAGGTTAATTAATTAGGTTAAAATATATAGTTTAAGATAATTAGTTCTTGATTTTCAATTAAGTACTTAATAAATTCAAAAACCAAATTTATACAAGTTCGCGTGTTAAGATTGTGCTTAAATAAACATTGAAAATCCTGAATATCAGTCCTTGAGAGACCGACACGAGTCAACGTACCCACCTGCAAGTGAACCTATTCTCTTGCGAGCAAGATTTAAACGTTTTGACAAAATTGTTTATAAAAATAGGTGCGTTAAACTTGAATCAAGATTTTGGTGCCGTTGCCGGGGACTGAGATAGGTCTTGATAATGTTTGTTCGTATTATTTGATTTTCCGTCTATTTGTATAAAGGTTCTTTGTTTGCCACTCGATGCATTGATTTTTTGTGTTGTTGATGCATGGTCGTTGTAGCCTTCGAAACGGATTTGCTCCATTTATAGACAACATTGAATGAGTTGGTAGACCAAGAAGACTCTTTCATTCCCCCGACGCTAATAATCGGGATAAAAATTCGGCCAACATGTCAAATACTACACCTATTGGAGGCCGAGGACTGGGAGGAAGAGGGGGAGGACAAACGAATGGTGGCCGAGGGCAAGGGAATGACAATATTACCCCTCCACGCTACCAACCATATGGAATGCCACCTACCAATGCTCAAAACTTTGAAGACCCCCAGGACGACATTCGTCATGAAGATCCACTACTTAATGATCCTAACATCAATCAAGTACATAACGAAGGGAACAACCAAGAGATCGTTAATGATGAGAACCAAGGAAGAAATGCGATCCTCAATGAAGCAAACAACGAGGGACTCCAAGACCAAGACAATCATCAAGTCGCATTTCCAAGGAACCAATTCAACCATCCACATCAATTTAGGAATCAAGCCAAAGCTCTAGCATACCTTGCACGGGTCAATAAAGAGATTTTACGCAATCAAGTTGGTAATTACGGGCCCCTGCCCCCAAACAACCAACAAAATAATGACAACCGAAATCGGGGGCGAGCACCCAACCGTTTCCAAAATAGAAGAGGTGGACGATATAATTGGCAAAACGACTATATGATGAATGATGGATATGAGGATCGGTACGAGGATAATGAATTCAACGAGGATGATGAGTAATATGAGAATAAAGAGGACTTCGGAGGTCGTGCAAACTTTGGAGGGAGACGAGCCCCTCGGTATCAAAATGTGCATAGATAAGGCGACCTCGCGTGCCCAACCATTGGACCATATAGCTCACCAATAGTCTTAGGGCAAGCGGCCCAAGACTACCCCTTAAGGACCGATGATTTAAACAGGCTGCCCTCTTTTTACGGCTTGCCCAATGAAGATCCACTCAATTTCATTCGGGAATTTTACCAGAAACTATCGGGTGCTCAAGCTAGAGGTCTAACAGTGGGACAACTTTGTTGGGAATCGAGGGTACCGTCGCGCAGCGGAAAACAAAAATTTTTAAAATTTTAAATTAATTGAATCGAATTCAATTGACGACGGTCCAATTTTATAATCAATTAATTGAAACAATATTTTAATTACTTTCTTTATAAATAGAAATAATTCAATTTTCGTAGAATCAAATAAGCATGATCGGTTTCGATAAACATATATATATAACAATTATATATATATATATATATATATATATATATATATATATTAATATATTAAACATATATATAACAATTATATATATATATATTAATATATTAATTAAATATCTAATTATATATTATATACATAAATCAAAAACACATATGTATATAATAATAATATTCTTAGAAAGCATATATATATATATTTAGTACCACATACAGCATAATATATATATATATATCAACATGCACTATCATCCATAGCACACACATATAATCAACATACAGCATGCACACATACATTATATATATCAAACACATATATAAACTGCATACATCAAACACATATATCATAAATATATTAACAACAAGTACAGCACACACATTATTCTTATATATATATCATATATAAGTTGCACAGCAATGTACCTCACGACACGGCGGCGACGGGCTGCTCGCAACGGCACGGCGGCTAAGCGTCCTCGGTTGCGCTGGCGGCGAAGCTGCGGGCACGCAGGCGGCAGCAGCGTAGTGTGTACGTTCTAGGTTCAAGATAATCCGTTCGTGTGTGACTTAGAGAAACACATTTCTCTAAACACCCCACTATCAGCTCTGGCCAGAGACTCCGAGGATTTATCAACCA
>BMAC01000293.1:1048019-1078713 GCA_014905375.1 Phtheirospermum japonicum | reverse complement strand
GATTGTCTTGGGTCCTATAAATCCTAGGTTATCTTTCATCTCTATTTTCCATAACCATGCTCTGATTGCTATAGTAATTTAGTGAATTTGCAATATAAATCCTAGGTTATCTTTCATCTCCATTTTCCATAACCATGCTCTGATTGCTATAGTAATTTAGTGAATTTGCAACAAAAGTCTACGCCTAAGTTATAAAGCCAATAGGGTGTATGCTAAGTACATTAATATATTATATGTAATGCTAACTACATTAATATATTACATGCTAAGTTATAAAGCCAGTAGGTGGAATGCTAAGTACATTAATATATTCCTCTTCTTGCATGAGGATCGCTGAGTTTTGGAAATAATATATTAATTAACTTAATTATACAATTAACATATATTAATTATTATGTATATATGGATAGGATTTGATTAATTATGGGATATTTAATTAGAGTAGGAATAATTACACTTATATCCTTCTCTATTAATATACTGATATTAATTATTTAATTCATGCAGTTGATCTTGACCGTACAACATATTTGATCTAGTGGATCATGTGGGTTCCTAGTTCCCACACAGGGAATTGGTTCCCACATGATCTCATTCCTATATATATATATATATATATATATATATATATATAGAGAGAGAGAGAGAGAGAGAGAAATCTATATATATTGCCTCTTTAGAAGCAGTATTTTGTTTTTATTAATTTCAATTATATATTTTTATAGTATATATATAGAGAGAAATTGATATTAAATACTAATATATATTTATTTAAACAACATTTAATGAAAATTAAGGTAATAAAATATTGCTTCAAATCTTAATTGAATTAAAGAATGTTATTATGTTACTATTTGTTTTATTCCGTATTGTAGAATTTTTAATCTAACCAACCTTATGAATTATTAGAAATGATTACGGTGCCTTCAAGGTACCATACCATCCATCTTTTAATATTTATAACTTTAAATTGATCCAACGGTTGATAATAGTTGAGGAATGGTCACGGCACCGTAGAACTTCCCTGAATTATTATATATATATATATATATATATATATGTATATATATATATATATATATGTATATATGTATATATAGATGTATATATGTATATATAGATGTATGTATATATATCATACTTATAAGAATTATAGCTCATTCGAAATCAGAATTATTGATATCAATCTAAACGACATTTGTGGTGTAAAGATTTGTTAGTTGAATATTTTGTTATATATATATATAACTATTATTCCAATTGTACCAAAAGAGAAACAGTTCTAATTGTTTGGCTTAATTTCGTATACGATAATGATTTTGTAAATGTTTCTTAGTTGTTGATATATGTTTGTTATAAAATCAAAATCAACAAAAATCTCATATTTTAACGTTTATAATTTTTAAAAATTAAAGTAAATATGTGAAAGATTAACGTGGAATCAACTTGAGATAAATTGTATTGCCAACATATTATAATGTGTCTGAGATACATGAATTATTGCGCAAACAATATTTGTATATTAATAAATTATTACGATATCAATAAATATATTCATTAACGGTATCAATAAATACATAATTTATACGGTGTTTAAGGTAGTTTAAATATACAACAGTACTTGCGGTACATTTTTCATTTTATTTAAAAGATCATTATTCAAAATTCCTTAGCTACATTTAAAACATGGTAATATTTGAGTTTTGATCAAAACAAGTATATATTCATTTAATTTTTTGTTAATTTAGTTTAATATTCAATTTTTATCGTGTTTATATTTTTTAGATTTAAATATTTTTTTAGTAGGGAGATGTACTTATTACACTGTTTTTAATTATAATTACTAATTCTGAAAAGTATTTATCATTTATTTAGACTTTTTCATTTGATGGAGAGATCAATAATCACATTTTTTTAAATCTCAATTAATAATTTTAATTGAACACTCAAGTTTGTTTCAAAATAATTCTATATTAATTTAGGTACAAATTATTTTTATATAAAATAAAAAATATAATTAATGTGAAGATATATATAATAATAAAGTGTAGTTAATATTATATTTAATCTCAATAAAAATATTTAAGGTGCCATTTGTAAAATTAATATTTTTAATAGATATACTATTTTTTATTTTATTCTGGGTTATTGTTTTACGAGATTAGTCACACTATGTTGGATTCTATTATTGTTTCATGTTATCTCCAAAAAGAGATGAAGTACTTACTGTAATATTTAGTGTAAATGACTAGATTTGAATAATGTATATGTATGTTATTAAACTTTACTGTTATTTATGCATAATATGACTTCGTTAAGTTTTTTGCAATAGGAGTTTACAATTTGTTCAAATTTTTACTTTTTACATGACTTTGGGTTTGAGGTTCACGACTTATAATCATTATCTTGCAATTTTTATATATTTTAATTAATAGTAAATAATTGCTATGGTCTCAAATCTTATTATTTTATTTTACTGCAGGATGGAGAATAGCGTGTGAATGTTTTATACAACTAAGTATTTTATAATTTGTAAACTACATTTCAACGAATAGTAATCTTTTTATAAACCATGTTCAACATTTTTTTAATAATATTCTATATTTTAAAATAATTAGATGGTTTGAATATATATTGCTTAACTGTAAATATATAATAATTGTAAATTATTTCACACGATCTACGTAATCTTATAAATATTATAGTATTCATATACATAGAAATGATTACACACACACACACACACACACACCATTTTGTTAATAGTTTTAACTATTAATGCTGAGGTGTCGAAAGGAGAGCGTTTCGAGGCTGTTGTGGACCAATTAAATTTTTCAAAATATGAAGTGTCGGCCTGTGGTTCATAGGAGGTCTAGTTTGGAGGAGGCCAAAATCTTGACCAGGTATAAATAACAACTTTTTTTTATATTTTTGTAAATATTTTTTTTGTCCAATTTTTCTCGCCTAATATTCCTCCGGATCTCCAATTTCTTGTCCAATTCTTCTCACCTCGAACAATCTATGAAATTTCGAACTTCGTAAAAAATCTCCAGCATAATTCTCCATTTTTTTTTAGATATGATCCTATTCGATTCTAATTGATCTGATCGTATTTCTGTTTGTAAATAAATTAAGAATATAACGAATACAGATAATATACATTCAAAATAACAGTTTAAAATGGAAACAAGAATTTTGGTCTTATTTTTCGCATCTCGAATGAATATGACAACCTTATCAAATATGAATTTGATATCACTTAAGTGGTCCTTAATATTTTCACAGTTATCTTCGGGTTTGAACGTCACATTAAGGGTAATTTACTATATTTAACAACTAATCCCATGGATTGCATGTATAAATGCCCTCAAACACTATTCATTATGAAAAATGATGTAATATAAATTGAAATATACCAAAACTTGAATGATTTTTATATTGGAACGATACGCCACATAAGTTTAAAATACAATCATACTTTAAGATTTTTTATTCTATTTTTATATCTATCACAAATCTTCCAAAGTATCATTATAAAACTCGCGTACAATGCACAAATCATCTTTATTCACAATATTGATAGTTAAGAGCATATAGGTTGGGAATTTTTTGTTGCGACGAAAATGATATCATTTTAAACAAAACAACTAATGTAGCATAAAATTTTTAAAATATAAAGTGAACAACATTTTTTCTTTTTGATATAATAATTCACATTCTTAATTATTATTTTGATAAATTTCATTTATTTTATATTTTTTATATTTGCCCGCGATTTTCGCGGACTTTCACACTAGTAATCTTATATAACAATGTACTCGTGATAAATATAATATTAAACATACTTTTTATACAAATAATAATATTGAATGGTAATTTATTTTTCGTATTATAATATTATAATGAATATACAAAATACACATTTATTTTATTCCGTTAATTATATATATTATTTCTCATAATTTGTTGAGGCGTCAAATACCCTCGGTATTACTGAGGGCGTTATATCGAGAGTATCTGATTCCCATATGTACTTTCGAGGGTTTTATATTACTCTCTGTATTATCGAGGTTTTTTTTTTCGCTCGGTGTATTTTCCCTCGAAAATCCTTCGACATTACCTTCGATAACAGTGACGGTAAATGTTGGCGCCGATTTACTCAAAGTTTTACCGAGAGTGTCGTTAATGAAGGTTTAATCCATCGGTAAATCTCTCGATATTACCGAGGGCAAATATGCTTGGTAATCCATTATTATTATTATTATTATTATAAATTTTACTTCATATTTATTATATTTTTAATTTATAATAGATAAACAATACAAATTGAGATTACTAATAGCCAAAACAATTAAGACATCAAATTTATGATTTATAATCTTGTATGCAAAACTACAAATAGACATACTATTTTACGAGTCACCAATCAAAAGTTGGTGGGAACGACAACTCTACGAATATAATAATCAATATATTATATACCAAAAAATGTCAAATAATACGTACTTAGTAATTTAAATGATTAGAATCAATAATAACACTAATATTCAGTTTATATATTTATGCACCATCAGATCCGTGCATCGCACGAGTATAAATTACTAATTTAATAAAAACTAGTGGTTAAGATGGTCCAGCACCTAAACAAAGACTAATCAAAGCTAGACAGGAATATCTAGAACAGTGATAGACATAAAAATCTTCCATTTTACTAACTTGAGTGTTTATATTTTGAAACTCAAATTATAGTTAAAATTAATAGCATTAGGGCAAACAAAATCTATTAGTTATTATTTATTAGTTTATAGATTTTCAATAAACACAATTGTACATTGGTTTCATCGTAGTAAGCTTTGGTCAATGGATAACATGGCTCAATGAATTTAGACAACCGTTGGTTGTTTAAGGCGCTCAAAAATTGCAAAATCTAATCAAAATGTTGGATTTTCGTAATGGAATGAATTTTGAATACTTCTTAAACAACTGTAAAGAAAAATAAAAAACAAAAAACTTAAAAGATGTTTTATTATTATTGTTTTTTCAGTACAAGCAAAGCACGGGCCTGAGATTTTTACAAAGGTCTTACCACCAGACTACCAAGCAACAAGCTTTTCTACTAAAACTCCGTCTTACGATTAAATCGTCATTCACAAACCAAGACCAGATTCGTTGTGACAATTAAAAACGAGTCACGAGAAAAGTGGGAATCTCATCTCACCCGAGGCGTACGAGATAATGTTTCTTTTCAACGGTGTAATATACTGAGCTCCATGAAATGCAGCAGCACGCAACACGTTTAAGGGTCCAAAATCAACAGAGTAAGCCTTCTGAAAGCCATCCAACACTGCCATCATACCCAAGTTTGCAGGTTTCCTTTCCGTTTCATATCTTCTTAGCAGCGATACCTGAGAGTCAAAACGCACTTATCTTTGTTTTTCGTATTAACTAAAAGTGATTGGAATCTTATTAATTGCTCAAGTGAGCATTAAATAAGAAAGCAGGATAATTACAAAGATAACCCCCAAATTCAGAGAAGGTTACCAAAAAGAAAAATTAATAAATGAAGCTCGAACACATTGTTTCGTTCAACATAATATAAAAAATCCGGCTTTTCAAGCTTGACTGAATTATAATTTTTTTTTTTAACACAATTTGTATAATTATCAAAGAACAAGTACGAAAGTCATATCGTTCAAATAAAAAAAAAAAACCCATACCTCCCCGATATCAGATCCAACCGCAATGCCTTCAGCAATAACCTTAGAGAGGGAAAACGCATCTCCAAATCCCATATTCACGCCTTGACCGGCCAARGGATGAACAGTATGTGCCGCATCACCAATAAGAACAACACGCCTAGACGAATACGAATTAGCATGATTTAGAGATAACGGGAACACCATTCTTTCGGACCTTAACTTAGTGACCTTCGGTGGGACTTCAAAACCCTCATCGGCCGAAGGTGTCGTTGCATCTGCGGTCAGCCAAGAGAATGGGCCCGACAGTCGAGGTTTTGGATGCGGGCCATACCCGTTGTCAAGAGCACGATTCAGTTCTGTCACGAACTCAACCTCAGACATCGATTTCCGGCTCGACGACTCGTCGGGGCTCATTGTCCAAACGATATTGCTGAAATTGTCACCTATTGGGAGAAGCGCGATCGGCCCGTTGGGCAAGAATCGTTGCCATGCACATCGATTTTCATGTGTATGTTCTACGGTACATATAATGGCATTTTGTGAATATTTCCAACCAGTTGAGTTTATTCCTGCTAACTCCTTGACGCGTGATTTGGACCCATCTGCTCCGACCTGTGATGAAGCATGAAAGAACAGATTTTTTTTCCCCACATAATGAAGCAGTATGCACGCTCAAGTTAGATATTGAGATTTACCACTAATTTAGCGTACAAGCTATTCCCATCGCTTAGTTCCAGCTTTGACAAAGATTTATGAGGACTTGATGAAGAGCTTGGTTGCATGGTCATCGAGCTTAATCTGGAAGGATATATCTTTTGCTGGAAACCTGCATTCTGTCAGAACGGAAATGTCACACAAAAATGATGATACGTTTAATAGAATCTATTTTTTACATTAATGATGATTTATGAGTACTGGAAAATTTGTTGAAGGCTTCTAACCGAAAACCTTATTCCAGGTTTTCATTACTTTCCAGTAAAATATTAATTTTTCCTTCTAGAAATAAAATGCAAATATTCTTGAGCATATAAGTACCTGCACACTTGATAATAGAGACTTGTGAAGGACTTTATTCTCCACAACGCACCTAAAATAAAATCCAAACAAGTATTATGAACAAAACGGGAATGTAAAATTGTAAAAGTAGTCACACTGCAGCATCTGCTCTTACCCAAGTACTTCTTTGTTAATGTCTTTCGCATTGTACCTTGTATACCCAAGACCAGTGTAATCCCATACCTAAAAGAAGACGTTCAAAAAAAACTCAGATTAATTTTATTTGAATTTTTTCCCCAAAAAAAAATTGAGTACATGCCTCACCTCATCCGAGCAAAATGCCTCGTATCCGCCTTTCGTTTTTTAAAACATTGCCTTAAGAATTAAGAAAGCCGATTTTCTAATGACAAAAACCGGTTTTCTCCCTGCAAGAGCAGGGGTTTGTTGTAGTCTGTCACTTTGCCTGACCAGAAAATAGCTATGGAAGATTGTTTTCTCAAAACAACTTCTAAGATTACAAATTTTATTGGTTCGATTTGCATATATATAAACACAGGGGATATATCAAGTCAATCATAAACACACAATCTTACACTGTTTCCAGTAACATTACCTGCATCTTACCAAAGTAAGCATGCCGATGCTGTTCAACGTATTTCCATGCACCCATATCTGAAAGGAATAGCTATCATGTTAGAAGAAGCTTATCTAATTTTTAATTTAGGCTGGAAACAAATGTGTGTGTGTGTGTGTGTGTGTGTCCATAGTTTAGGTTACACACAAAAAAAAAAAATCCCCCTTTTAATTTACTTCTACTTATGACTTGGATCCATATAAATTGTCCATGTCATGAAAGCCTATCCGGTTTGTGTTTGCAATCACTTATGTTTCCAACAACATGCTGTAATTAATCATTTGGTGAAGTCACTATGTATCAAGTTCAACAAGCGTAATTTTAATTAAATTATAACTGAGAAAAATTCAAAAACTCAAATTAATCATAAAACCGCACATGCTTTTTATTAATTCGTAATAAAATAAAAAGAAGTCATAAACTCCATTCAAAAGAGGACAATAACATACAACATATTTGTGATAAGTGTCCTTTGGAATTATCGATCATAAGAAGTACTCCCTCCGTCCCATTCTATCTATCGCATTTTAGATTTTTTTTTTTTTTTATTTGTCTCATTCTACCTGTCACATTTACATTTTCAAGAAAGAATTAATGCTACTTTTTTTACTTTCCCAATAAGAATTAAATGTTACTTTACTAATTTTACCCCTCTCTTTATTATTTCACACTTTTAGTTCTTCTAAACAAAAGAATATCATGGTCATTTAATACCTATAATTATAACACCAATCATCATTCTTAATCTACGTGAAATGGTCAATCACGACAAATAGAATGGGACGGAGGGAGTATATTCGAGTTCAGAAAGAATTTAAGTTTCATTTGGAATTTTTAACCTTTATGATCTTCTACAATGACACACTAATGGTTTTGACAAATTTTCAATTTCAAATTTGTTTCTTTTAGTAGAGCAAGATGATGGGAGTATGAAATTTGTTTCAACAGTGCCAGCACAGCCTGTCTATTAGTAGAGCAAACGTAAAAAGATTCTAAATTTGAAATATTGGCATAGTGTCATTGAGGAAAAAAAAGAAGAAGAAGAAGAAGAACAAAAAACACCCGGGCTACATTTATTCGTTAACCACCCAAAACAATCACATTTTCAATTCATTTTCTCAAAGTAACCCCTATATAATCCACATTTCAGGATGTCTTATCTCCATCACTAATCAAACACTCAATTCATGTCTTGCATTGGTTTATTCTTTCAGTAATAATCGAAAAATAATTAAACATCAGCAGAATTCCAATGTTAGATAATATCTTCTGATTTAGACCTCCTTCAGATGAAAAGGCAACGCTCAAGTTTAAAACAACAATAAACAGTGGAAAAAGAAATACCTCTAAAGCAACCTATAGTCGCTGGTGTGACTGTACTAACTCTTGGATCTGGGGGATCCTCTTTCTTAATGCAATCACTGCTAAGTAAAGCTGGATTGCTATCAATAATAGCAACATTTAGCTGGTTTGTCAATGGCTGGTGTGCTGCAAGCATATAACAATAAAATTCTTGTATTACTCAAATCTGAACGCAATTAAGAAAATTAAGCCAGAATGAATTTCCAGTAAATTATGCTTCTTGTACAGCATCATAACCCAGTAAACTACGCAGCATAAATTTGTTTAGAAGCCAATATAACAAACTAATAATTACCCAGAGAGCAAGCTAAAGCCATGCCAACCATGCCGCCTCCAACAATAGCCACGTCATGCACGGGAAGATTACTGTGCAATTCATGCTTATCTGCAGGCTCCTAGGTAAAATAATAACAATTTAGGGGCAAACTTAATTATAAATATTTAAAAAAAAAAAAATCTCTAAAGCCATCCAATGTCAGGAAAAACGAGATAGAGAATAGAGGATAAAAATATTACACTACTAACTTGATTACTGACTGCACCAGGTAACTTAACACCTGCACCACCGCAAAACGTCCTATGTGCCAATTTCAAGGCATCGATATTAAATGTCACTCTTCTTGCTGTTATCCTAATCCAAACCACAACAAACAACCAATAAAGAAAGGTTCAATTTATAAAAATGTAATTCTTAAGATAAACTGAAAAATATTACGAACTGACCAGATTACACCAGCACCGAATAATAATCAGCTCAATGATTGAATGAAAAATTACTTCGGATAAATAATACATATTACTGTGTTGCTGGCATACGCACAAGACAAACAAAATTATGAAACATTTTTCCAGGCCCTAATTTTTTCATTGAACATGAATATGGTCTGATTTTCAATAATCGAAACTAAAATACATAACAGCATAGTAGAATCTCAAAACACAAAACCTGTTTAGAATTATAACGCCATATTGCACTAAAAATGGAGTGAAACAATCAACTACAGTATTCATTCTTTTCATCAAGATTCCAGTGTCACAGGAAAAAAAAATTAGAAAGTAATTCAAGAAAAATTAGATAATTAACAAAAAAAGAAGAAGAAGAAGAAGAAGGTTAGTATTTAAGGAAATTAACACATTAATTTCTTACCTGTTCATTTTCTTGGGGATCTTTTCCAGGATTCAAAGAGAGAAATAGGAAATGAGGAGAAACTAAAATTACACAAAGAAAAAGACGCGAAATTAAAGAATTTGTACTGTGGGGTGTCATTCAAATCTTCACAGCGTACATGTTTTTACTGGGTATGCGTCGGATACAGGATTTGTGAGTTGGGGCGAACTACGGGTGTCAGCAACTCAAAACCATGGGTTTATGCCGCTTGCTCGTCGAGCCAAGTGTTCTTTTCTTAATTAACTAGCTCAATACCTTAATATTACAATATTTAATTTATATATATATATATATAAAAAGGTAAAATCTCAAATACTGTAATTATATGGTGTAGAATTTTGTTTTTTCAAATATATAACAATATGATTTCAACCATTTTACTACCATTAACTTTCAATTTCAATCTATTTTTTAGCAAAGTCAAAATTTTTACCATTAAATTTCACTACATATTTTAGAAAAATACATAGACAGAGACAAAATAAATTATTTCAAGAAAACAACAACAGTCAAATACAGTCGTAGTTGTCAGGAAAAATAAGAATATTTATTATCGGACATTCTCAATATAAAAATACATCAATAAAAAATTATATCAAGAAACCGTTTAAGCATATTTTGAGTTCAAAATTCCAAATAAAGTAATATTCATCCACTATATGAATTATATTCGTCACAGGTTTTAATAGGAAATTTATTTAGTTATGTTATGCGTGTCCAAAATTTAAAATCAGTATCAAAAATTTATTATTGGTTCATAATTGACTTAATATCAAATTAAAATTTGTATGAAAATTTTATTATTTGTGAGAAAATTAAATATATATACTTTTACCCATAATGATATTTATTTATAATGAATATTTTATTATAAAATAACGGCTATAAGATAGTATATAATAAAATGGGAAATAACGAATAAATAAAACTTTATGATAACATATAATAAATTGTCAAACTTTTATAAGAATATAATCAAATTAATCAGTAACGTCTATCATGTATATCAAATAATATAAATGAAAAAAAAAATGATATCAAAGAATTAGTAAAAACCAGAATTAGTAAAAACCACGAATTGCTAGAAGTTGGATAGTATCAATTAACGTCTATCATGTATATCAAATAATATAAATGAGAAAAACCGGTATCAAAGAATTAGTAAAAACTACTAATTTTAAAAATTGATAGTTTCTATTTATATGGAAAACAAAAATTATTTTCTATTTATACGTAGACACCGATCAAAATGTCTATCAATTACATAATATAAATAAATAAAATTGGTGTCAGAAAATCACTTAAACACATTAAAATTTTCTTATTTGCGATAAAATAATGGATGCTATGGTATCTTACAATTTCAATTATTCTTCTATTTATACGTAGACATCGATCAAAATATCTGTCAATTACATAATATAAATAAATAAATATAATTATAAATAAAAAAATTGGTATCAAAATATCACTTAAACACATTAAAATTTTCTTATTCGCGATAAAATAATGAATGCTATCTCGTAGAGGGAAGAGGGTATCTTACGGTTTCAGAAAATTGATTCAGAGTTTTCCCGCGAATAAGAAAATCTTAACTTTCATTATTATTAATGGTGTGTTTAAGTGATTTTACATAATAAATAAAACTGGTGTAAAAAACTTACTTAAACACACCGGTATTTTTTATATAAAATAATTATATATTTTTGTGAGTTATTCTTAATATAGTGATTAAGTAGGTTTTTCAGAACACGTGTTTAATGTGAAAATTGTTTCTATTTTGATGTATATCAACGTGTAAAAATGATTGTTTTATGCTTGTTCAGATTTTAAGTTTTTTCATTTATCATTATTATTTTTTTGTATTTTTATATGGTTTGATTATGAAATTTGGATTTGTGTCAATGTAATGTATATCAACATGTGGGGAGGAATATTACAATTGTTGATGCAATTCATAAAACACAATAGAAAACATCGAATAATATAGTATATAATAAAATGTTAAATAATATCTACAAACAAATAGTCAGATTGATCAGTACCGTCTATCATTTAGATAAATAATATAAATGGAAAAAAATAGTATCATAGAATTAGTAAAAATCACTCATTATTAACTAAAGTAGGATGGTGTGGATGGTTAAAATTCTAGTTATATGGATACATCATCAATTATATAATAGTTAACAAATTAATGAAAATAAATATATAATAGTTAACAAATTAATGAAGGTAAATATAATATATACAAACACACCGGATAAAATGGAATAAAAAAAGAAGAAGAAAGAGATGGGAAACGTAGAAATAAAGAGGAGGAAAAATAGGGAAAAATTAAAACAGACGGAGAGAGAAAAGAAAAGAAAAGAAAATTGAGAAAAATAAAAGAAAAAAAAAATCGGTAGACACATGAATTAAATAAAATCAGACAACGAACCACGTGGAAGCAGGATACAGTTGTACTTTTAAATAGTAATATAGGGTGGATTTTATTTATATGTATGCTAAATTTACAATAATCTATTTAAAAAATAATTCAAAATCGAGTTTGACTCGATGTAAAATAGACAGCCAGATATCGAGTTCGAACCAATTTAAAATACTCGAGCTTGAGCTTCATGATTTTATTAAATAAATAATATATTTTTAATTAAAAATTTAAAAAGTATTACATTTTCCAAAAAAAATGATTTTTTGTGGCGGGACGCCATTCCCAGGCGCATCCCGCCCACCGGGACGCTATTTCCAAAAGTGTCCTAAACCTAAATTTACAACACAAAGTTTTGGGTACGAAATGAAAAAAAAATACTGGGGGGTGGGACGCCTTTCGGAATGGCGTCCCGGGTTTTTTTTTCATTAAAACAAAAGTTCGGCCCTAGCCCTAACACACATATTATTTATTTATTTATATTATTTATTCTTTAGGTTTTTTATATTTATAATTTATTTAAAAAATTTATTAAGTAAAATAAATAAACATATCATAATAATATTTTAAAATTATAAGAAGTTTATTTGAAAATAAAAAATACAATAGAATAATATAAATAAATAAATGACAAGAAGTTTTAATTCCAATTTAAAAATACAATAAAATTAAGATACAACAACAACGAAGATTAAATTAGCAATTACAGCAACTTGATATTACACGGATGCGATCACATTCATAATGGCGGATTTCCAATGAGATTGTAGTATTGACAAATGTAATTTAAATAATTTTTATTAAATACCAAATCCATCAAATCGAATAAAGATTCTACATGCTTTAGATATGCAGCAGTAAACTCAGCATCGCCTGCTACGTCGTTCCAAAACCGTACTAGCCAATCTGGCGCTTGCACTTTGTTGGTCTCATGATCCCAAGTGCAATGTTCATTTCCCAACATCATATGAAAATGCCTGTATCGTTTTTCTAGAAGTTGAACTCGAGCGGTTATGTCGTCCATTGTGAAATCTTTCCCAAACGCACCATTGATTTTGTCCAACAAGATTTACGTGATACTGTTGCGTAATCCTCTTCTGGGATCATAGACACCATTGAGCTTACTCTAATGGAGGTCGTCAACAAGTTTAGTATCCATATGGATGCTCCACTCAATTAAGTTCGTATTGTAGAAAAAGAAATATTCTTCGAAGTCAAAATATGATACATTGTTAGGCTGATTTGAACTCATTTTTTCTTTTTGTTATGAGAATACTTAGATGATGGAGAAAACCAAAGGTGTGAGTGAGTGAATTGTTTTTAAAAAATTTAGTCCAATATTCCAAATTTATAGATGAGTTACAATTTAACAAGTTAGTTGTATTGAATGTGTTGTCGTTGTCACAGCTAAAGATGAAGACATAATACTTATGGTGTAGTCTTGTCACAAAAAAAGTTGAAAAACGTGTGGAATAATGTCAGGTATTGTCACATGAAAAGTTGAAAAACCTATTGATACATTTGTAGTATTGTCATCAGCAATTCTGGATAAACATTAAAAAAAATAATTTTATTGAATAAGGAAAAACAAAAGATTACACATTTGATTAAATAAAAAACTAGAGGACGTGACAAATTCAAACATTACAAATTAAACATAGTGCATAGTTGCACACTCAAACTAAGGTCATTTCCGATCTCATTTTATTACACATTTGAGTCCTAATACATTGATAACGCATCAATTGAAAGTTGCTTCCATCTTCTTCCATAATGGTGGCACGTCATACAAATAATATCTCCGTGATGCATCATCACCTTATTCCTTTATTAACAAAAAAAAAAAAATTAGTAATTGAAATGAAACCAACACAAACCACATAATTAGTTGTAGACAGATGTGTGAACTTTACATAGTATGGAGAGACATTATTATTAATATTGTTATCAATACAGATCAATCCACGTTCTTCATCCAGAAAAACACCATCCTCAGAAAGTGTTGTCTTCCACCAACTGTACCTCATCTCCATTTCTTCGATCCTGTCGTAAATTTCTGGAATAGTAGGTGAAAACATGAAACGACTCTGAAGTAGACTTTTTACCTGCGGGACGCTCAATATAACATATGCTTTTTTTGCACCTCTTTGAACACTTTCATTCTGAGCGCTGAAAATTTCCAAAATGACTTGTTCCATCTCCATGGTCCATGGGGTGAGTGTAGGATTGTAGTAATCATTGTTTATTTTTAGAACATGTGGACAGTTTTCGTCAAAATTAGCCATTATTAGCTAGTATAGTTTATATTTCTTGGTAAGTTTGTCTGTGTATACATATATGTAGATTCAGCTTTGCTAACTATAATTGTTGTGCCATTGTATTGTCTTGTAATCCGTTACATTGTGTCACATAATACAAATAAATTGCTGCCCACACCCAAATCAATGAGATGTAGCTTTTCCAGCTATAATTGTTGTGCCATTGTATTGTCTTGTCATCCTGTACATTGTGTCATAACACAAATAAATTGTTGCCCACACCCACATCAATGAGATGCAGCTTTGCCAGCTATAATTGTTGTTTGTCTTGTCATCCGGTACATTGTGTCACAGAACACAAATAAATTGCTGCCCACACCCACATCAATGAGATGTAACTTTGCCAGCTATAATTGTTGTGTCACTGTGTTGTCTTGTCATCCTGTACATTGTGTCACAGAACACAAATAAATGGCTCCCTGGCACTGCTCTACCTGTGTGGATTCCATTTGTGTTTTCATTGTATAATGTTTTCGTGTTGTTGTACCGACAATACTCTATTGCTTAGGGAATTACGTTTATATTTTTCTATTGCTCTATTGCATTCCTAATTTTGTTTGTGTTTTAATTCTGTAATGTTTTTTGATAACTACTGAGAAAAATAAAAATAGAAAGTGAACCACGTTTCTGACTACAATTAGAATAATTTACACATCATGAAAAATAGTGTAATCCCATGCTACATTTCTTTTTCTTATACTTTAGATCGTAATCATGTCCTTGTGGGGGGAGCTGCTGGTTCCTGAATCGGCTCTTCCTCATCACTGTCGTTACCACGCACCTTGTGACCCCAAACTTGATGTGCACGATCCGCATTTTCAGTGGGAATCAACATCGGAATAGGTATCGTCTGGAAGTCTGACTCCAAGTACCTTACAAACATAGACGGTTGAACATCAAAACTAAGAAATAGTTAAATTCATTGAGTGGGAAAAGAGTGAATAAGATTTGTTACAATGGCCTCGTAAACGCCGACGTCCGAAGGCTGGTATCCTCCCTCTGCATGTCTCTCCAGAGGAGTGATAAAACGTTGTGTATTCTGCTGATACCAACTCTGATATCCGCTCGCCGCATCCGCATCTCTCTGAACTAGAGGGCCTTCTATCCTCATGGACCATCGTACCTCTCATGCCTGCTGATCCGAACTTTTTACACCTATTTTTTTATTTAAATTAAAAAGCTCGTCCGCAAGAGAACGAAACTATTGTAGGTGATAAGTTGGACACGAGTCGATCTCTCGAGAATTGAAATTCGGAGTTTTCAACGTTTGTTTAGTCACGAAAATTTAAAACACAATATCACGTTTCTTGGTTTTTGTTTTTGAAAAATACATCAACGACGAATTCAAAACACAAGAATTAAAAACTCAAAAAACTGAAATTAAAACGCTGAATTAATTAACCCTAAATTATTAACTAAACTTGTAAGCATAAAATTAACCAAATTAAAAACCTAAATTTAATTATTAATTAATTAAAAACTCAATTAAAGTTTAAATCAAATCAAGAACTCAATAATAAAA
Source organism: Phtheirospermum japonicum (assembly GCA_014905375.1). Lineage (NCBI taxonomy): Eukaryota > Viridiplantae > Streptophyta > Magnoliopsida > Lamiales > Orobanchaceae > Phtheirospermum > Phtheirospermum japonicum. Next base: position 1,062,583 of record BMAC01000293.1, on the reverse strand, counting down.
ATAAAACGCAGCAACATATAAATTCAGAAACTCAAACGGTTAACCTAAACGAATCTAAAAGCATGAATGAAAATCAATGAACATGAATAAACGACAAACTTGAAACTTAAAAGCAAGTAAAACATGAAAACTAAATCGCATGGACATTATTAACCAATCCAAGTCTCCAAAATCCAAACATAAACCATAAAAACAGAATAAAAATAGAGAATTAAAATCATGTAACGTTCAGCGAATTTTCAGATTCAAAAACGAACTTAAAAACGTAAAGGCAAACTATGATGCAAAGCAAAAAAAAGCAAGAAAAGAACTAGAAAACACGAAAAAGAAGTAGGAAACTTATTGAAAATAGTAGATGCAGTAAGTTCTTCGAGTTCTCCACGGAAACACGCTGAAAATGGACAAAAATGGGTCTGCGACGTCGAACGGGCTCCAGAACGCGTTTTCGTCGAATCTTCGATCTCCTCGTCGTTCTCCGTGTTTTGATGTTAAAATCCGAATCTAAACCCTAGGATTATGTTTTTGGTAAGTTCTTAGGGTTTGTAGCACACTGGAACTCGGATTAATACTTGGTATTTATAGATTTTTCGATTCTTGGGCTGCAAGTTACGAAAGTCGGTTCTGGGCCCGCTAACGGTAAGGTAACCGTTATAGTAGCTATCGTTAAGTCTTCAATTTTGCTTCTTTGGGCCTTCAATAACGGTTACAAGTAGCGGTAGGAGTAACCGTTATAGTAGCTAGCGGTAGTAGCTACCGCTAGGTTTTCAATTCAGCATTTCTGGTTAGCGGTAACGGTTATAAGGTAACCGTTATAGTTTAGCGGTAGCAGCTAACGCTAAGTAACTACCGCTAGTCTTCATTTCTGCCTTACTATAACGGTTCCAGATGGAATAACCGTTATAGATAATCTGTAGCTTCAAATTCTTGCTACTTCTTCGTCGAAAAACTCGTTTTCTTCTCGTTATTCCAATTCCTCAACTCGAGCACGCTTAAATGCGTCCTTTTGCTGGCGTTCTTCAACTCATTCTATTACTGTTAAAGAAAATTAAACGCAATTAAGTTGCATCTTACGAAATAAAGCAGAAAACATAATAAAAGGGATAAAAAACACGAAATACTAAAAAGAAGAAAATACGAAGAAAAGAAAATGCAAAACATACGAAAAACACACACACAAATGCTCAAATCATCTGGATCCATGCATGGTGACGTACAGTTCAATGAACGTGATGCTCCTGTGCCCGAGAGACATTGTGCAATGCCTCCACGTCAACATCTATACTCGCTGGTGTACTCTGACGTATGCCGAATTGTCGGGTCACCCGATTGGGAAAATGGTACTCGACAATCGACCAAAAGATAATTACGAGATCTGAAAAATACTATCATATGAGTAATTGCGAACTACTCTAGTAAAATTTCAAACTACACTGCAATTAGAGTCCGTAAAAATCTAAAATATAATTGAGTGATTCAGAACTACTTGATTGCTATTAATAACTACTCCCAACTAAACTGATAATTTAGAACTACTAGAATAATTTGTTAAATTATAAACGACAACATAGGAAACACATTTCTACATGAGTAATTTCAAACTACTTTGTGATAATTACGAAAGAGAATCCCGAGTCCACGTCAACTACGAGCGTCTCCCCACCACAATTACATATAATAATTATACCTCTTTAGTTAGCCAAACCTACATAAATTAGTGTTAATATTAGTCAGTTCAAAAAATATCCGACCACAAATGTTGTCAAGATATTATGGGATAATAAATGTAGTATATAATTAAATTTGACTCCATACTACACATATAACTATGTTTTCTACGTTGTAATAAATTAGATTATTATTTACGAGTCGAGACCTTGTTCCCCTTATAATTGCTAAGTTGTTACAAAGTGTAGTTTATAGCTTACAAAAGTTACCAAGTAGGGATCGATTTGAAATGTAGTTTACAATACACAAAAGTCGCAGTTCGTTATACAAGGAGGGATGTTATTCTTCCGAAACACAAGAAATGAATGAAAATAATGCTTGAACAAATGTAGACGTTTATAATCCAAAAAACATGTTATGAATTTCAGAAAATATGCTTGAAAATCAATTCTAAAAAGTGTTACTTTCACAAAAAAAGGTTCTAAAAGAGAATAAATAAAATCTATGAAAACATACTTGGATAGATCTCGCAATTTTTAATTCACAAAAACATATTTTTACTCCACCAGAAAAGATGCTTGAAAGTCAATGGAATCACTTACTTGTATCGGTCTCCATCTTTGAAAATACGTGGGTTCGGAATTCGTATTAAGGATTTTCTCTATAATACTTAATCAAATATTGCACATGAAGAAAAATAGAACTATGTATCATGTGGAGAAATTGGAAATTTGTACCCAAAATCGGCTCTGGAACTCGTTCAGAATAAATCTGATGGCGTGAATCATGCTCCACGATCGTGTAGATCACTATGTCTATTCTTCTTTCCATCGGGGGATTCGTCTATCTGTTCAGTTTTCAGTCAGGGCAAATTTGTCAATCCCATATATAATTAAGATTATATGAGAAATATTTGTATTAAATGAGAACAAAATGATTGATATGATTATATGGGAATTAGGTTATATTCTATAGGATTATCTGGGAATTCTCCCTTATTAATTATATTATATTTTCATGTGCGGGTATCAGTTTATTGTATGAAAATATGTGATGATGATTGGTGTGTTTTAATTATTTTATATTTTTAATTGAGCAAGTTTAGGGGAAAAACATTTTTCCGAAATATCGTCTTTTATGAACTATATTTTTACAGGGCAAATACTTGTATTAGTCCATATTAATAGGTTATGACCTGTTAGGTCATTTGACTCGATACTATAATGTATTGATTTTTGTATTGTGATATGTTGATTTTTATACTCGAAAGTATTAATTTTTCATAAATATCTTACCCGTACTACGATGTATTGGTTTTTATACTATGATGTATTGGTTTTTTATTATAATGTATTCGTTTTTGCATTATAATTAGGGGTGACAATATGAGGCATGACACGATTGATCTACACGAACACGGCATGAAATAATAGGGTTTGGGCTGAGAATTATTGGGTTCGGGCCTTATCGGGATGGTACGATAAAGCACGTTAAGAAACGGGTTAGCCCGATAAATACGATAAGGCACGATAATATTTTAATTTCCACTTTTTATATTCATTTACTCATTGTTAGTATTTGTAATCTTTAATTTATCATTAGTACATTTGTCATATTATAATTTTAAATGTAGTTGACGACTTGTATTGATAATTTTATAGATATGTATTGTATTTATTAAGAAAATCATGTATTTTATTAATTAACGGGCCTAATGTGCTTAACGGGTCGAATTAAATAAATTTATCATTTTTGCTTATCGACCCTATCGTACCGTGCCATGCTTTTTGTATTTTTATCGTGTCGTACTCGGATTTAGATTATAGGCCCGATAAACTTACCGTGTCGTGTTCGTGCATGTGCTTATCGTATCGTGTCTTATCGTGTCGGCCCGATAAGAGCTCGCCATGACCGATTTGTCACCCCTAACTATAATGTATTTCTATGAAATTTTGGTTTAACGGATGATTCGTTAGTCTTGCCTAACAAGAGTGCTGCCTTTTACAGGTTATCTTATGAGTTATTATTTAGCATGTAGAGGATTATAAATTTTTTTCTTTCTTTTTTTAATCATAATTAGAACTTCTAAAATGTTAAGTTTTAACTAGTGTGCTAGTTAATGGGGGTGATAATTTGAAACATAACACATAATTCTGACATGAACTTAACACCGATATAAATGGGTTTGATTGATTTAAGGGAAAATTATTTTTTTCAATTTATACTATAGGCGTTTTACGCTTTGCAACCTAGGTTATTTTTATTGCCGATTGCAATTCCATAATTTTATCGACTTTTTACTTCACCCGTACTACATGTGATTTGTTAAATGCAACCTCTGACTCTTTTTCCATCCTAAAAGTCACCGGACTCGGGCGCGTGTAATTCAAGCGGCATTTTGGTTGCTTAAAGACGGAATATTAGATGGAGGTTGCAAATAACAAATCATGTATAGTACGGGTTATTTTTTGTGACAAAAAATACTTTAGGTTGGAAAGTGTAAAACTCGTATAGTGTAGTTTGTATATAATTATTTTTCCAAATTAAGAAAATAAATTGATGGTATCCTTATTTTTATTTTAAAACAATCTTTATAATTTTTAGTTGTCTATTTTATTTTTTGATAATAATATATTATATATTCATATTTTAAAAATATCACATCAACATGTTTAATAAAAAAAAACATATAAATTAGTTTTAATAAAATTTATAAAATTAGTTAAAATAAATAAATAAAAAGTCTAAAGTAAGTTCTAATTCATCATTTAAAGTCTAAAATATCAAATAAACAAAAAAAGTAATAAATAAATATTTTAAAATAATATTAAAAACATAAAATAGATAAATAAAATATAATAATTTATAGTTAGATTATGAATACTTAGTTAATAAATCCGAAAATTAAAATAATGATAAAAGATATACTCCTTCTCTCATTTATATAATATAGTGTTTACTCTCACAAAGATTAAGAAAGTATTTTTAATTAACAAACACTAAAAAAAACCCGAAAAGCCGACGAGAATTATCGACGGGAGGAGTCCGTCGGTAAAAGTCCGGCATTACCGACGGCTTCTTCGACGACACAAATTACCGACGGACTACTGACGGAACACTACCATCGGTGTACGTGGCCGTCGTCAAGTCCTCGGGTATTAGGCGGCAAAAAGACTGCCAAATATGTCGACGGGAATTGTCCGTCGGCAATATTTTAAAAAAATATAAAATAAATATGATATTATTTGCCGACAGAAATATGCTCGTCGGCGACGCCGGTTTTCATTTACCGACGAAATACTGTTTGTTGGTATCACTGGATATTTTACCTGCGGAATTACTGACGAGTTTCTGCCGTAGGTAAAATTAGTATAAATAACTCCCCCCCTCCCCCCAGCGGACGGATTCATTCCACCATCATACAATTGAAATAGGGTTAGGGTTCGAAGAGTCGCCGACGTCGTTGCTGTCGGAGCTGCCGCCACCGCCGTAGGAACACTGTCGAAGTACTGTCAACACCATCTATTAAGGTATCTAAATTTTTTAATTAAGCTTTAATATTTTTTTTTAATTTAGGGTTCGATTTAATTTGATTTGAATTTAGAAATCATGTTTTGAGAAATTGAGTTGGGGTTCAATTTATGAATTTATGCTTGATTTATGGATTTGTGAATGATTTAGATTTAGAGTCCATTTATGCAATTAGATTTTATTTTAAAGTTTAATTTTTAATTACTTTAGGGCTAATCATGCTGTGTTTCATGTGCCTGGTAATGAGAAGTTTATTGTTTGGCAAGAGGACCATATAACCTTTATGTAGCCTAGGAAAATCCCAGCTATGCTTCTATACTGGAGCTTGTTGGATTTGTAGGGTCTCATGTAAGGGAAACACTTACAGCCAAACACTGTGAGGTGATTGAATTCAGGTTTGTTTTTAGTGAGGACTTCAGGAGGGCTTTTGTAATTGAGGTGCTTAGAAGGTGTTTTATTTATCAAGTATACAGCAGAAGTGAAAGCTGAATCCCAGTGTCTTTGAGGAGTATGAGAGGTGGCCAAAAGTGCTAAACCTACTTTTATGATATGTCTATGTTTCCTTTCAGCTAGTCCACTTTGTTCAGGGGCGTAGGGACAAGACATTATGTGCTTAATTTCATGATCAATAAAGAACTTAGAGAGGGCTATGAATTCCCCTCCTCCATCACTTTGGAAAGCCTTGACATGCTTGTTATACTGAGTTTCAATGAGTTTGTGAAAATGGACAAAAGTTTGGTGTGTGTCAGACTTGTGTTTAAGCAAATATATCCAAGTTTATCTAGATGCATGATAAATGAAACAAACATAGTAATTGAAACTATGGGTGGTAAATCGGTCGTATCGGGCTCTTATCGGGCCGGCACGATAAGGCACGACATGATAAGCATATGCACGAACACGGCACAATAAGCTTATCGGGCCTATAATCTAAACCCGAACACGACACGATAAAAACACGAAAAACACGGCACGGTATGATAGGCACGATAAGCAAAAACGCTGAGTTTATTTAACCCGGCCCGTTAAGCACATTAGGCATATTAATTAATAAAACACATGACTCTCTTAATAAATATAATACATATTTTTAAAATTATCAATGAAAATTGTCAAATACATTTAAAATTATAATATGACAAATATACTAATGATAAATTAAAATTAGCAAATACTAACAATGAGTAAATGAATATAAAAGGGGAAAATTAAAGTATTATTGTGCCATATCGTGTTTATCGAGCTAGCCCGTTATCAACCCGTTTCTTAACGTGCCTTATCGTGCCAGCCTGATAAGGCCAGGACTCGATAAGGCTCAGCCCAAACCCTATTTTCTCTTGCCGTGTTTATGTTGGTCAATCGTGCCGTGCCTCATATTGCCACCCCTAATTGAAACCACTGAAAGATTTTGTGGGTGCTGGCCCCTACAGGTCAGTATGAATCAAATCAAACAGTTCATAATTAAAATCAGCTTTAGGAAAAGGGAGCTTATGAGCTTTTGATTGCAAACAAGGAACATACAAAGATAGTTTTTCATTAACATAGAATGGTATATTACAATGAGTGAGAGCTCTTCTAACAACATCAAAAGAAGGGTGGCCTATTCTAGAATGCCATAGTTCCAAACTTGGCTTATTCTTAACATTTAGAGAGTTAACAACTAGAGGGCATTATTCATGAGTCTCTCAGGTAGGTGATGAGGTCTTGGCTTGGAGTTAACAAGATTGAAGCTGTAAAGTCCATTCCTAACAATCCCTTTGAGTAGAACCACTCTTGTTGCTTGATCCTTCACAAGACAAATATTGGGATGAAATTCAAAGAAAACATGATTATCTTTGGCAAACTTACTAGCACTAATCAAATTTTTTGTTATGTGAGGAACATGGAGCAAGTTTTTAAGGATGAATGAGTGAGGAAAATGAGCTTCAGAGGATTGAACAACAGAATCGCCATAATGAGTGATATTTAAACCTGTGCCATTACCAATCTGCACTTTTTCTGCTCCTTGGTATCCAGCTGCAATGTTGAGGTTTCCAAGATCATAGGTGACATGACTGCTTGCTCCAGGATCTGGATACCAATTGAAATCTACAGATGACTGTGATTCACTGCCTGTAATGCTGGATACATTCACATTATGATTACCAGCTGATCCTTGGGTGTAGTTTGATCTATACAAGTGTTGTTGCTGTTTATGTTGGCTGGAGTAAAATTGAGGTCAGTTCTAAAGAAACATTTATCTGCAGTGTGGTTGTTATAGTGGCAAATCTGACACCTTGCTCTTGAGCTATCATATCCTCTTCCTCTTCCTCTAAAACTACCTCTGCCTCTACCTCCTCTATTTCCTTGATTAATACGACTGTTTCTACCTCTTCCTCTGAGATTGCCTCTACCCTCTTGCCCGTGTGTGATGAGATTGACAGAAAAGGCTCCATTATCATTCATATTGCTGTTATTGTGTGTTTACGTTCCTTCAATTCTTGTCTCAAAGCTCAATAGGACAGAGTAAGCTTCCATTAGGGTGCAAGGTGGCATTTTTGTGGAAAGGGACACCAACACTGGGTTTTAGTCTTGAGGCAGCCCAGAGAGGACATACAAAAGATGATCTCTTTCACTCACTCTTTCACCTGCTGATCCAAGAAGATCACAACAACCTTTGATCTTATTCAGGTAATCTCTTATTGACATGTTTTCCTTTCCTGATGGTCTGGAGTTGCAGCTTATATTGCAAGATCTTTGCATCATTCTGACTAGCAAAAGTTTTCTCAAGGCATTGCCATATTTCTTGAGATGTAGTCAAACCAACTGTGGTGACCAATATGCTCTCAAATAATGAAGATAAGATCCAAGAAGCAAGTAATTGATCTTGTCTGCTCCATAATAAATATGAAGGATTATGTGTTGTGGATTTAGAAGATTGTTGGGTAAAAGGGGATCTGGAGGGGTAATAGAGCCATTTATGTAGTGCTCTAATCCGTACCCTCTGATAGCAACAAGAATTTTTTGTTTCCAAATGAGACCATAGGAATGAATACTATGATTCACGGTCCGATCGATCTTTTGAGGCCAATCCTAAGAGTGAGTAGACAGACGGGCCTTCTTCTTCGGATCCTTTATCGATGTGTCTTCTCCAAAATAGAAAAAAAAAAGTGGACTGGAATTTGTTCTCGGCAAGAGTTCGTTCCTGCGGATTCGTGCGATTTCAGGGACGAGCAGCGACTCCTGTGCGGATCTGCTCAAGGAAGACATCACAACCAGGGCTATAACTGGCTTATTGCTCTTATGGTATTTTAGTCTAAAGAAGCCTCCAAAGGGGAAGGTTGGACGAAGTCGAATGAAATGAATCAATAATGATTTAACTCATTTAGCTTTACACTAATTAATTGGGACTGGAGAGAAACATGTTGGGATATTTGTGTGGTTACATTTGAAATAACAATATGTGGTTTTGTTGCCATGCTTTAAAAGGGGAAATTGTGAAGGATAAAATGAGGGATCCGGATCAGAGCTTAATAGATCTGATACCATAACAAGAAATGTGCAGTCTGCACATGTAAGAGAGTAGCAAAAGCTGAAAGCTTTAAGCTTGAAAACGACATATTTCTTTGATCATGTAATCTGTATTAATTGCTTGAAGGATACAACTCACACCCTCTCAATATATAGGGCGACGCAAGACACGAACTTAGGATGCTACAAAACACGTGTCTACATACAATAGGTAGAATAAAATCCTAGGCGACTAACGTCTCCAAACAAACGGAGCTAACTGTGACAGCTAATAAGACAACTCCATTCATACGGCTACTGGCAAGCTTGGCTCTGGTGTGCTCCTGTGCATGGGACTGCATGGGGAAGCATGTGATCGATTCATTCTCTTTTCAGTTTAGATTTTGCATATTAAGAGCTCAATAATTCTTAATACAAGAGGGTGGAGGGTATGGTGCCGTGAAGACACCGTAGTCATTTCTCATAAGCTCGTACATGATTCTTCACGAATACTCAAAAGAGATAAGAATTGAAGAAAATTCCTTTATTTTGTTAATAATAATAATAATAATAATAATAATAATAATAATAATAATAATAATAACCACCCCATACAGTTCAATATAAACACTTTTATACTAAGTTTGGAAAACATTTAACTGTACAAGTAAACTCCTAAAATATAACAAATAATAAAATAAGGAAACTGACTATGGGTTCTTGAAGACACCACACCCTCACTCCCCTATATTTACATTTATTGATGTCCTAATATTTATAAATTGAAAGTAAGATATAGACTATCCTCATGGGTGAACATAATTTTTAAAAACCGCCCGAAATCGCCCACATGTACCGTACCTTAATAGAGATTCTTTTATTAAAATCGTGATTTAAAATATTAAATGGAAGTCGCACCGCCTTTTTGGTGCGATTTTTATTTTGAAAGTAAACCGCAGTCCACTTGTATAGTTTTAATTTTTTAATAAATTGTTTCTCTTCTTTCTTTATATAGTTGAATGAACAAGAATTAGTTATTAAAACTCAAATATATAATAACTAAATAAACTTAGACTCACATATTCAATCCCAAATAAAATGTATTTTACACGTTTCAAAAATGTTGCGAAAATATATTATGTATGCAATTAACATTTCCAAGAAGATCCGCGGCTCGATCTGGTTTAGTATCAAGGAGATTGCTCTTGTGATTCGGAATGAAGCTTTATCGTGTAATGTATTATAAAAATGTATTATATTTTGAATGTAATTGAGTAAAAAATAATGCAATGTATATTTTATTTGCAAAATCAACTTATTTTAAAAACCGACCGTTCGAACTTACATACTTAAATTTATTCAAAAAGTCACAATTATAATTAAATTTTTAACAGAACCATAATAAAAAATTTGGTTTAAAATTTAATTAAATCGTCAAAACCACACTGTACCTACCCCTAAGTATCAGCCCAATAAATTAATTTTGTTGACACCTTGTTTAGGTATTAACTATATATTCAACCAAATGGCATGTGTCATATTGTTGTTTAGTGAATTTCTGATTTGGCAATCCCACATTTTTTTGAATAAAATCCTTTCTTTAATAGAATTCTTCCAGGTTATAATATATCACTTTTTTTCTTTCATGTTTTCATTTGTTTTGTTTTGTTATATTTGCTTCTCTCTCTCTCTCCAAAACAGCTTCCACTGATCTTTTCCCCTATCTTTTCATTAGCCTTTTTTTTGTATGATTGGTTCATTGATTCTCTCAAAAACCTAATACTGCCGTTTAGAAAAATTCTCTCAGATTTCAACACAATTAAACGACTGTTAATCTGAGATGTTGCTACCAACTTTTTATAAAGTTGTGATTTTTCCGATTAATCAATCCATGGTTAGTTTTCCGATTTTTTTTGTTCATTTTGCTAATTTATTTGTTCATGTTGCAACCCTTTTTCTTCTGTTTTTTTTTTTTTTTTTAATCTTGGCGATTTGTTTTCGTTGCAACCCAGATCTGTTGAATTGCGATCCAGATATGGGTAGTTTGCAACGAAGATTTGTTTGGATAATATGCGGCATACCATATTTTAACCCACATCCAGATCAGTTGAATTGCGATCTAGAAAACTTGAAAACTGAAATATGGTATGCCGCATTATTTTAACCAAAATAGAGAAATGGTCTAGGTGCAATGGTTAATGTTTTTAGGTGTTTTTCTAGCTTCACTGGGTATGCCGCATTGATTCCTTTCTCCTTTTTTTTTTCTTTTTTTAATAACCGAAATATGGATGCGGGTTATAGGCGAAATAGTTAAGGTTTATAAGTTGTTGTTTTTTATAGATTTTATTGATTAATTGCTTCCCCTGGGTCAGATTTATTTCAGCGATTCTATCATTTCTCATTATATTCTCTTTTTTATTCTTTTTAAAAATAATAATCATAATTAAAGAAATTGCTGAGGAAATATAACTGAGACTCCTGTTCATTATTTGTAATCAACGGCAAATATCCACCATCAGAATAACCACTGGATTGTTGATATACTGCAGGAATCTGATAGAGTCTACCTTAAAAATGACTGCCGAGATTTTATATCTTTCCTCCATCTCAAGTTAGAAACAAAACTCGAATTTAAACATCTCCAGTTACTAGGAATTTCTTTTGAGCCTCATTTGGTTTAATTGTTTTAGAGATTCATTTGGTTCTTTGTACAGTTAATAATTATATCATCAACTTCTTTGATTTCTTACAATGAACAATAGATTCCGTCTATGGTTAATTTTCAAATCAAATGAATTTTTCTGTTTAATATTTTTCAAAGTGATACACAAATATTTGAATAATTATTATTAGTGTACTTACAACATTATTATTTACGGCAATAGTTGATTAATTATCAAAAGTCAATAAAAATAATAAACATGTTAATAAAAATTATGTGCGTATAATTAGACTAGATTTTTCAACAAGCTTAGTAAATCTTGCTCATTGTTATAATTCTATTTGTAGTTATTCATATAGTGGTAAGACTTCATGACTAAGCTAAAATTACGCAAATCAATGATCATTGTCAAAACTATAAATTAATACGAAACTGCAATTAATTAGAAATCTGATTCTCATTGCACATTGTCTAAAGTCATTACAGAAATGTAGCCACTAAATCTAATTAATCGTTTAATATTTATGGAATAAAATTAATATAATTCTACAATATTTTTGTTAATCACACGATTAACAAGAAAAATAAGGAAATCAATGATCATTGTCAAAAATCTTTGTAATTTAATGCAAAACTGAAATTAGATTAAATAATAATGTCATTGCACGTTGTCTAAAATCATTACATAGATGTAGTCACTAAATCAAACTAATTGTTTAATATTTACGGAAATCAGTTAATTAAATTTTATAACATTTTTGTTAATCACCTAATACATAGTCAACTTTTCTTTTTTTTTTTTTACATCTTAAATTAACAGTACCATTATTAATATTAAACATGCCATTAATTTAATAAATATGTATACCATATATAACGACTAATTCGCTTTATCATAATGCCATATAGTAGTTATGGTAAAAATTGATCTAATGAATTGAGAATATAATCGAATTCATTCTATAGCAAGAATACCATAATATAATCTTATGATCATATAGCATAAATATCATAACATAATCTTATGATCATATATATTCTTACAAAAATAATTTAAATACATTAGTATAAAACCCGTAATATTATCATATTATGGTAATATTGTCATATATAGCCATTAACAACAGATTGTAATAATCATATCGAACAAGATAAAGAGACGAGAATGTAACTGAATTAATCCTCTAAATTCGATTAGTTTTGATTATGGTTACAAAGTAATTATGGAATATATTAATACGACCATGCAATCAGTCTTACAATTTTTATATTAATTAGAATTGATTGTAGATCTTAATAAAGATTCATTATTTTATTTGGTAATTCAATCTTACTATATTAGTATATTGACATATTTTTTTTTATCATATTGATGACCAAAAATTGTCTTTGCCATGTGTAGATTTCATTAATTACAATATTCATCAATTAATTCCACATTCCATATACGATTTTTGGTTCATTTCAAAGCCGTTTTTGAAATCAATTATGGTTGTCATTATTATCGTATTGATCAGTAACAAATTCCCGTGATTTGATATCATTAATTACAATATTCATAAATGAATTCGATTAATTATTCCACATTCCATATGTCTTCTTTTTCATGTTGTATTTTGATTACAAGGTTTAATCGATTTTACGAAAATATCATATAGTATTCTACGTTGTGATTTTGACTCAATTGAACATAATCATTTACCGATGAAAATGAATAAAACTTTTACTTATTATTGCTACGTATTTTCATGTATTTATATTACTTAAGAATTTAATCTCTATATAAATAATAATGATCATTTTTTGCTACATATATAAAAAATTATTTCCATAATGAAAAAAATAATATTTTGAAGTTGCATCCACTTCAAAACGACAATGTCGATTGGGAAAAAAACCGTTAATACAGTCTACAATGAGTTTTTCAAAATTTAAGTGTATAATATCTCTTTTTTTCGGTGTATTAATAATTCGAAATTTGAAGTTGACAAATTATTTCTCAATATTCGGGTTATTAATAATATAGTTTATAAGGTATTTTTTTGAAATTTAAAGTGAATTTTTTTTTACTTTTTATTTAATATTTACTTTATGAACTTAACAATTTTTTATAATAAAAATTACGTTTTTATATTTTTCTTAACAATGCCTGCGTAAACGCAGGTTACCGAATAGTTAACCTTAATTTAGGTTTATTCATCTTTCCACCACTATTCGAAATCCAGCACATTTAAAATAAATATATATATTAAATGTAGTTTGCTGGCTAACATAATTTTGACAACTAATAGGCCGTTTGTCAATTTTATCCTACTACTCATTGTACCAATATTTTGTGCGGAGAACTGAAGATTACGGACAACATTATTGTGCCACACTATTATGATTTATGAGTACAAAATAACACTTTATATCAACATTACACGCGCATGGTACTCTCTCTCTCTCTCTTTTTTTCCCACCTTTAATATACTTTAGAAAAGCATAATCAAGTGCAAAGGTAAAAAACTAGAATAAACTCACAAACACACGCTTATTTTAAAAACGTATAACTTGGTCCTGTGGATCACTCTCATTTTTAAAGCTTGGAACAGACCAACACAGGTTCAAAACTTGTCCAGCTCTTTTCTTAATCTTTCAATTTTTACTCTCTTTCGTTTATTTTTACTTTTGCCTTCCTTAAAGTCCATTACTTTTCCTTTCAATTCAATCGGGTTTTCTTTTTACTTTATTTTTTCTTACAGCCAAGTAGCTTTTCTTTTCCTCCATAATATTATTACACTCTTATTATATTATATTCCCAAATTCATGTCATTATTATTTATTCTTTTTTTCTTGACAATTGATTTTACTTTGACCGACAATTCTCAGACTCCTATCTTTCTCTCTTTTATAGAGTCAAGTTCTAATATTTGTGAATTTTATAAATTTTAATATACTTATAATCTAAGTTATTTTCATCATAATTGATGTATTTGATTTATAATTTTGTTGTCATTTGAATATATTTATAATGTAAATTTGGGGTTCTTAATTGGCATTTTGTTGCCCACTTGAAAATTAATGATATATTTAAAACTATTAATAATGAATCTATTTCAAAATATTTTCAAGCTTTAGGGTGTATGAGTATAGCATAATAATTTGTAAATATTATTGGAATTCGTTAATACTATAATTAGGTAAAGTTTTTTTATAAAAATCTAACTTCAACAAA
>BMAC01000293.1:1013888-1046188 GCA_014905375.1 Phtheirospermum japonicum | reverse complement strand
TGAACTTAGGGTCAACTATGAGCCTTATATCTAATTAAATGGATGGATCCAATTCTTTGTGTATTTCCTTATTTATTTAAAAGTATTATGATTGTATAATAAAAGAAATATTGGTGTATATAACTAAAAATAATAATAAAGTACTGTGATTATATAATAAAAGCACTGCCTGTATATAATAAAAGTAATAGTTCGCATGTTCGCATACAATGACATGATTCTATTTGAACTCATCCATATATATATATATATATATATATATATATATATATGTGTGCGCGCGCGCGCGCGTATGTGCGCATACGTATGCGTAACGACTATGTGTACAATGATCAAGAAACTATGCGGTGCAATCCCCTCATGGAGGAAAGTTCTTCCCATATGAGACATTAATTTATTTAGTACAATATTATATTTATCAGGCAATATATAAATATATATATATATATATATATATAACGAAACATTAAAGTGAAAATTGACAGGATGCATTTGCATTGTGCATGGTTTAATAGGAAATAGGAAAAGGAAACTACAATTCCAAATTAGAATTAATTATTAATTTAGTCCTTATAGCATGCCCTCATTTTTCTAATTTATTTTAAGTTTTATTATTTGTTTTTGGTTGCTTTCACCAATTTTCACCTTACTAATGAGTGCAAAAGCACAAAGGAAAAAGAAAACTACCTCTAGTGGATGATAGGCATGAACAATATTCATGATTGTATTGCTATAACCGAATCTAAATTCATCCATCTTTCCCACTTTACTAGTCAAGCCCATCAAAAGCCTCATTTAACCCCCATAAAATTTTATTTAAATATGATTGAGTTGTACCCAACTAATTATATTATAGTTTCTTTAGTTTAGATGATCTCCTATATATTTTATTTTCTATAAAAGTCTTTTGTTTCAATACATTAGATAAATATAATGTATTCTGCAGATAATCTCACGCGTAAATGTAAATACACTTAAATCGTGTCCATTTGATAGACTGATTTAAAGTTAAGATTTTCTATTTTACTCTAAAAACCCCTAATCAAAACTGACTATTTCATTTAGTATTTCAACTTACTTTTATGAATAGTGTGAATGTCAAATATAGATATATTTATTGGAATTTGGCTTCCAAAGCAGTGATAGAGGGTATCTTTAAAATAAAAAATGGAACATATATATATATATGATATCCCAATTGAAAAAAAAAAAGAAAAAAGAAAAAAGCCCATAATCTTGATTGTGAAGCAAAACTCCAATCATAAGTCATGGACATTATTGAAAATATAAAAGATGAATGCAGCAAAATTTCTTCATCACCTCCAATATCCCACATGCCCTTCTAATAATTAATATAATCTTGGCTCGTGAACCAAACGGTGCCATCACAAAAAAGGAAAAGAAAAGGCATTGCAATTGAGGATTAAATAATCCTGCCTTATCCTGGCGGCCCCGGCGCACAATTACAAGTGCACCTCCCTAATGTGCTCATGTTATGTGGCATCAAGAAACTCTGATAGCAAAGAAGAAGAGAGCAATAGGATTAATAGAGAAGAGTCCATTAATGAAGATGGGGGATTATTCATCATGGATAGTGAATCCAGGATTATGGGCAAGATCAAGAGGAATAAAAGCATTGCCTCAAATGGGCAGCCCAGTAGTAGTGCACCTCTCAAGAGTAATCTCAAGAGGAGTGCATCAATGGTGGAGATTAGTCCCAAGTTGAATCAAGGGATGAGAAAAGTTAGCTGGTCTGATGCACATGGCAAGGACATTGCCCATGTTCAAGAATTTGAACCAAGGTAATATTAATTAAGTGACTATGCCAATAATGTCACTAATTATTATACATATTCACAATAATTTTTTTTTTACAAATTTAATATCAATAAGAATTGTGTATGATGAGTTGTTTGTGTAAGCAATTAGGAAAACATGTAAGGTGATGATTATTAAGACAAAATCTTTCATAAATTGAAATTTTTTGTTGTTACATGTTCAATAATTGGCAGTAGGGACAACTTAAAACACTAGTTTCCTGACAAAATAAAATGGTACTATTGAGTATATTATTACTGCAATTAAGTGTTACTTTGGTTAAACATAACATGTTTTTTTATTGGTGTTTTGGCTGAGATTTATTCTCTAACTCTTGTCATGCATGTATATTTGCAGTGAAGAAACAGAGATAGGAGGTGTAGGGAACTCTTGTAAATGTGCCATTCAATAACAGAAGCTTGAAGGTAAAAAAAAATCTAGTTTTCAAATTTAAAGTCATGTTTTATATCAACCATGAACTAATGGTCCTAACACATTGTATGTTTGGTATGGGAATTAATACAAAACAAAGTTATAGTATCAAATTATTCACTCTTTAGAGTCTCAGGCTCCGTTAATTGGAGTAGAGGATTTGAAAGAAATGACATCAATTCATAATGACAAATCCATTCAGTTTATTTAGATACAATGAATTATAAATTCTAATTAGGCTCCTATTTGGAGTCATTTGAAATTATTCCTCCACATCCTCTCATCAAATTCAAGTACTCTCATACAAATGTGGCTATATACAATCCCATGAATTTTTAGATTTAAACCAGTGAACTTTTATTTAGAAACTGATAAACTATGAATTTTCGGTCATACTGATGGGCACTATATTCAATGGATAAATTTGTATTCAAACAGATGAACTTGTGTGTTGGGTGCACATTATCACGTGCACTCGAGTGCATGGTATAACAAATATAGAAATAAATAAGCAAAAAGAATGCATGTAATGGATCCAGTTCCAAGATCCTGTTCTATTTTCACATTGTTCGATTTGAGACATTACAACTGCCATTTGAGAAAAACAACGCCTAGGATAATTAAAGTCACCCATTAGGGCATAGGGTCACTGATTTGGGGGAACGACTTAAGTCTTCTAGAACACTTTATGGCTCTGACAAATTCAAATCTTAAGGGCCCAATTAGGATATAGGGTCATTGACTTTGATGAAAGACCGAACCAGTCGACAGTTAGATGGTGATATTTCCAAATAAAAAGATTTTTTAAAAAAAAGTTTCAAAATAAGCTTTTGTATCTAATGACAATAGTATTTATATATGAACTGAATATCCTTAACGTTTGTGTTTTAATTAGATGTATACCTACAAAAGGCTGATTTTGTAAAGCAAATACAAGTACAATTACAAAGGGCCTAGAGTAATTTTTGAGAGAGAAATTTTTTTTTTTTTAATAATTAAGTTGTTCCACTAATTGTGCTCTTAGGCCACAGGGACTTACTTATTCAGAATAGCTTCTGGGTTTAAAGCATTCCTGCACCAGAGGTGATATCTGCTTCGCAACACTGCTCGTTCAAATCGCAATACGATCAAATTAAGAAAATTTGCGACGATGGAAATAATAAATATACAAGGTCCTTTAATATGTCAGTAAAAAAGGTAAAAGAAAAAATAAATAAAAAATGGCAGACCGTCCACCCAAACATTGAACAATTGTCACAAAGATTACAAAAATTACAATTTCGAATTTCTATCAACCCCCCACAATGATTATACCAGATCCAAACTATTGTATTGCCTCAACAATATATGTTGTTTTGTCTAAGTAAGAAATCAGATAATCAACGAAAGAACAGTATCAGTGTTTGGTATATGTAATGTAATGAGCTCGTTTACCAATATCAATCAATCTCAGAGTGTCATTTCAGATTGTTGCTACTTCTCGTTTTTCACTTTCTTAGATTTGTTCTTCTCCTGCATCTTTTTCTTCTTTGCTTCGGCAGTAATCCAGGAATACTCGGAAGGGATCGCAAACGGGTCTTGGATATTTTCAATCCTGCTGCTCGACCCAGCTGTTGAAGAACCGGGACGTTGATAAGGAGATTTTATCCACTGGAACCAAGACGAGCTTGAAGAAGACGGAAGCAAAGAAGGGCTATCTTTGCCCACAGCAGTGGGACTTGAAGGAGGTGTTGAAAACTCGTCCAGTGGTTGCAACTCTTCGAATTTCGTAAACGTAACCATCACCCTGATGGTGGGGACCACTGGAATGGCGACCTGAAACACACGGAGACGAGTTATTAAGAGTGAAAGGACATCAAAGGGAATTGAAGATATCAGATGCTCGTTAATGCGCACCAGCAAGTGACTACTTTACGATAACTTATCCAGTTAAGTGGTAACAATCAACCACAAACTGGAAAATGTACTAATTTACAAACTGGGATTTCATATCCATTTTTCTATTTATAAAAGCAGTGTTATCACAGAAGGGTCTTCTCAAGCAAGGCATTCCAGTTTAAGAATATCGATCATGCTACTATGCTAGGAATGCTTATTACATGAAATGTACAAACTTTGAACTATCATGTTTAAATATCCAACCTCTCTTTCTTTTTTCTTTTTTTTTTGGTTTAAACAAAGAATCAAAAGAATGCTTTTAACTAATATGTGCTCCTAAAATGTGCAGCTACACAAAATATTACTACTACATCTGATCAAATCCCATAGCCTCAAGATAAATAAATGAAGGAATACACATACAAAATTTGTCAAGGCGACAATGGTATTCTCCACTCTAATTCCAACTCAAATTCTAATTTTGCAATGAATCAGGAGAGGCTTTGTCCACATGTTGATAAGAATGTCCATGTGCTAGGGAATTATTAACCGAGCCATTTGTTATATACTCAAACATGGAAAAAAAATAGAATTTTTTTTTTTGAAAAGTCCAACAGAGAACTCAACTACTTACTTGTAAGTGATCCTTATGTCATAAAGTAAACCCACCCGATCATATTAGCTTCTAAAAGCGAATTCAGATTTTTCTCCGTCTTGCTAATTGCAACATCACAATTACCCATTGCAGCAAAATATTTATAAACCTGATAGTTTGAGTAATATCTACATAAAGGATATAAGCAGTAGACCACAATAGAGCATTCAATTCCCGAGACACTCAAGATTAACTATAACATCAACCGAGAACAGTACATCTCCATACTCGACAGTCGACATGATTATGGTGTGCATGATGAACACACAAATAATTCCACAACAATTGACATTATGCATCTAATTTGGCAATACACTCGTGTAAACCCATGACATATACTGACAAATATATAACGCCAAATGCAAAATATGATCAGTGATAAGATGTTTTTAAAATATTAAAATAAATGAGAGTTCAATAAGTCGTGCATATAACTAGTATAAAAAGAATACCTTGACAGGAAAGGTCCCCTTGGGTAGTTTCGTTGTGAACAACTCTCTTAGTCGCCGTATTGCTTTAACTTTGTTTGCCAAAATGTCAAGCAATGGAAGGAGCTCTTCTGTACGTAACGGAAAATCTGGAGAAAGCCAAAGAATCGGCCTCAAACCTTTCTTATACTCATTCTCCTTACTCCCATCCTTCCGTCGATTCCCACCGTCAACATTCGATGACGAAGGAGCTTTACTGTCTTTTCCTCTCTGATGCTCGTCCCGTTTAACGACCACCTCGACAGAGTGCCTACCCGGTCTAGTTTGACTAGTACTAGGAGATTCCTCTAAAAGATCGCTAACTTTTTCTTCCACACACAACGAGCTTCTTGGTGGAACAATCCTCTTCTCATTTTCTAGTTTATTATTCTCCCGTCTCCTCCAGCCATTGAACCACCCTTTCTTCTCCTGCTTAGCTTCTCCATTTCGAAAACCATTGACGCCCTCGATCGGAACATCCCTTTGGTCATAACAACTATGACGGTGCGCAATGACGCCCTCACCGTTTTCGTTGCTCAAATCCGACGAGTCCATCTTAAGAGCAACCTCAAGTTGCCTTCTCTCTTCCTCTGTCAACACATCGCCAAGCTCGTTCTCTGTTTCGTTTTCGTTCGAAGAATTAAAGAACTCATCATCCGTCATTGCCCCTGGGACCCGCCTGGACTTGATACTCACCACCACGTTATGCATATCGTACACTTTAGCTTTCCAAGGGCCCACCATCTCCGATTTCTCCTGTCTCCTCCACGTCGTCTGCGGTAAAAGAACTGCTTCAGTCACATCAATACCTGGCCTGAATATATTGGTCTGAGACATTGCAGTAACCTCTTGCTGAACCTCGGCCTCGCTAGCCGGAGCACCAGCACCATCCAAAGCATTCATTATCTCCTTATCCTTATGTGAAATCATGCAGAGCGATCCCGGAGGAACTTGACCATCCTCAGAGCCATCGCCGAGGAACAAAACACTCTGATCAGAACGTTGTATTCTGAAACCGTCGAAACCTGCCAACGTCATATCCGCCCTCAGATTAGCGCCCCTTTTCCAAATCTTGTAAGTATCGGACGGAGCGATTCTCGAGATGAACGGGATGACCGAGCTCTCAAAATGAAACGTCATCTCCATGTAAAAATCCCTCATCCTTCTCATCGTCCCGATCAGCCGAGGCAACCTTCTGCACCATTTCGCCCAGGCCAACGGTTGGTAATGGCGGACGATTATTTTCGCAATCCCTTCTTCTCGATTACATATTGCTTCCTGTAGTGCACTCCAGCCCTGTTCGTTCTGCAAGCTCCAATCCGCGCCTGCGAGCATAAGCATCTCCGTGGCAGCCTCGTCACCAAGTTTAACAGCCAAATGAAGGGCGGTGTCTCGGTTAGGAACATCACGGCGATCGATTACAGCAGCAATGGCATCGGCCTTAGCTTCCTCCGCGAGTGAGACTGATTCTGAATGAATCTCGGACGGGTCACAAAGACGGGGAAGGCCCGAGATGATTCTCCTGAGACCAGCATAATCCTTCAGGATTATGGCCTTATGAACAGGACTGTGCTGGTATTTGGATACATCAACAGATGACATGTCTCAGGAGTATATAAGGAGCAAACTATGTTATGCTGCTTGCAAAGCCAATTCAATCATCCAAAGTTCCAGTAAACAATGAAAGCCAATTAACACATCTCCCCCGATTGACAATGAATGATTAATAAGACAGCGTCTTGCCAACAAAATAACTCCTCAAACCACTGAACACAAAAAACAGAAACGACCCATATCATCAGTCATGAAATTCTGAATTAAGGAAAGGAATTCATGAATAGAAAAAAATTGAAATTATGTATGATTCAAAACACCCATATGAGATCAGAAGTAAGAACAAAAACTCCACATTTATAAATTAAAGTGGAAATAGAATTCAGAACCTTGAAGGGGTATAAAGTCAAAAACCAAAGTCAAAAAGTTTTCACAAAGTTGGTGGCTGAAGACCCTCAATACCAGCCATTAAAAGGATTGAAAAAGTAAACTGATGTGAACAAATAAAATCCTTGTGAGCCAATCAAGGTCATAGAAAAACAAGATGCAGATTGGTGCAAGATAATGATAAAAAGAAAGATAATTGAGGAAAAAGCAACACACTTTCATAAACAACAGAGAAACTGAGAGAGAGGTAAAAGTACCAAAAAGTGACGGTCGGAATTTCCTCCTCTTTTATTGGCTAAAGACATTAACAGAAACTAACACAAACCTTACAAATAAAGCAAAGGGCAAAATAGTCGAGCCTCAGAGTAAAATGAAGTATTCACAAAAACATTGTATCCCATCATTCAAGGATTTCAATTTTCACCCTTGCGGATGAAGAATAAAAGAGATAGCTCTTCCATTTAGAAACTACACAAATTTAACTATTTAAGGGGAAAATATAACACTGTGGTTCTATTTCTTGCTTAGTCATTGAAATATGGAATGGAATAACCAATTTATCAAAATCCCTAGAAAATGAGGGTAATTTTTTGACTGACCAGACCAACGTGGAAGAAAATTTGTTGTCTTGCTGGTGTTTTATTATTGGATTTTGGCTACCAAGATAGGGAGGATATGAGTTGGGCAAATGGAAGGATGGCTTCATAGTGGGCCCAGGGAGCTTCCGCCAACCTTCCTATTTTTCATATGAATACACTGTTCTTTCCCACCTAGGCGCTGAGCTCCCCTTGGGAGCCTACGTTTTATTTCCGATTAGACGCCTCCTAGTTATATTTATACTCTGCCTAGCCCCACCAAAGCACTAGGCCTTCAGATCACTGTATGAATTAGAACTCATAGTGCCTATGGGAACTTATAATAATAGAATATTTCCCTTACATTTAGGATGAATAATAGTTTGCATTCTTAAACTAAATCTGATATATCAGTTGGCAACCACAAACCATAAAAATGTATAATTTGACCCCTCAAAATATAAAAACAATAAGTTGTTTTCCAGTTAATCCCCTTTCGAAAACACTAAAAAATATATTTGAGCAAAAACATTGAAACTTTAAAATGATTTATTGAAAGTAACAGTACAATATTGAGTCACAAAGTATGAAGAAATTACCCTTCCACCAAGTAATTTTAAGCCCAAACAGTTCAAGAATCAAAACTTACCTACAGCTCCAATAACAAAATTAAGAGAAGAATTCATTAATAAAGATTGTTACACCGCATGCATTATGAGTGATCTGACTTGAATGAATGTAACAACTTTATTTCCTGGTACTACATCACAATTTTCCAATAAATTGATATCAACTGATATTTTGCATCATAATTCAACCAAAACTTATCGATTCCTTGAATCTGTAACTTCAATGAATGTTCTAAAACAGTCCTAATTTGACCGGACAAAACACCATAATGCTGAAATTTAACACATTTGTAAGCATGATACAGCCTCAGACCTTCAATAAAACTTTAATGTTCTGCGAAACCCCCAAATATACATTATTCTCCAAGCGTCAAAAACTCCACAGTAATTCAAAAAAAAATTAACATCAAAAACTCGGAACAAGTTACACAAAGCATAAAGATGACAAGAATTTGTAATCGTGAGCAAGAAATCATTAGTATTGCATTAACTTAAAAGAAATGCAAAGATCGCAAATTTTTTACCCTAAACAGTGCCAAACTCGAAAATTCATAATAAACAGTAGAAAAATCGCATTACCTGAATTCAAGTGGCAATGAAAAGCTTAAGATGTTGGCTTTCAAATGAAAATATATCCCTTAAATCAAACCACCGGAAGTTGGTCAGATCGGGCCGTCGAAGTAATCGTGAAACTAGGGTTTTGGAAGAGGAATTGGAGCAACAATATAAATTTGTAGAGATGTGTATAGAAAAGCAATTTGGTTGTTAAATTCTTAAGATTGTATATGATTCTGTGGGATTTTGTTGATTTATTAGCGTAGGGAGAGAGGAAAGAATATGGAGAAATGCAGAACAGAGACTGCGTGGATGTAAGTTTTGTGTGTGCATACATTATGTATGTATGTATGTATGTATGTATGTATGTGTAATGCATGTGGATGATGGGTGATATCTCCAACTACTCACTTTTTGACCCCTCAAATTATGAAAATATGCATTTTCCCCCTCAGACGTTTACTAGGGCCTAGGTTTCCTCCCTTTCTCGTTTCAACTTAACATGTCAAATTGTCAACGGACTCCAGTCTTAATTTGTATAATATCCTTCCAGATTTATGCATTACTTCTTTAGATTTTATGCTAAAATCTCACTTTATAGTAAAATTTTATTAAAAATGGAAATAGCTTTGCAAGAATGTTAGTTTTCTACAATTTTGAAATAATTTTCCATAAAAATCCTTTCTTTTTTCTCAATTGAAATATTGGTGACAGTGCATGTACATGAAAAATTCATTGTCATAATTCTCTTGTTAAAACGCGGTGCCGTTAATGGGAAAATAGTGGTTTTTGACGTGTTTTTTTGTTTGTACTATTATACTTTAAACATGATCTTTGACAACTATAGGGACTTTTTGTTTTACCACCATTTTATTGAGAGAAATTCTTTTTGACTTTATTACCAAGTTCTAACATTCTTAAGCTTTTTTGATACCTTTTTATTATATATTTATAGAAATGTATAAGGTTAATTAATCAAGCATTTACATTTTGGATATTCTTGTCATCTATTTCAAAATAGTATTTTATATCTTTTCTTAAAGCAAGGAATGAGAATGAGAATTAAGGTGGTGTTTGATATTTATAATATTTTTCATTTTGATTTCTCATTTTTTGGAATAAATCATCACCTATAAATGAGAGCTATCAAACTTCTTAATTCATGTAATTATACACATATCATTCCCAGACATGTCTCAAACAAGGTTGATACATTCCCTCATTGCTATAATAAGGAGTCAAATCAATTAAACATGCTCTCATTATGTGCGATTAAATTTGCACAGTATAATAAGACTCGTTTGGCTGCTTTTCAATGGTCTAGTTCTGGCTTGATCAAATATTTGTCCAGCATCCCAATAATGAAAGTAATATTCGGACGAGTACATACCTGAGCATACATCAGACTCCCTACTGCTGAAGCATAAGGGATCCTCTGCATTTCTTTTTCCTTCAATTTATTTTTAGGGCACTTTCGAGACTATATTTGTCTCCCTTACTCATAGGGTTACCTCCTGATTTACAGTTCTGCATGTCATACCTTTTAAGAACCTTTTCAATATAGCTCTTTTTGATAACCCCAAAGTAACCTGAGGACGATTTCAGCGTATTCTATTCCTAACATAAAAGAGGCGCCACTGAGATCTTTCTTCTCAAAATCCTTAACTTGAAATCACTTGGTGTCGTGCAATAGGCCTGTATCATTACTGGCAAGAAAAATATCTTCGACATACAAAATCAGAAATATGTATTTGCTCACACAGAACTTAGGGTATACACAATGATCGACCAAATTCATCTCAAAACCAAATAAGATGATCTCTTGATGAAACTTGAAATACCATTGTCTAGATGAGATGGACTTCTTAAGTTTACAAACCATATTCTTTGAATCTTCTGAAACAAAAATTTCAGGTTGCACCATATAAATCGTCTCATCAATGTCGCCATTGAGGAACGCTGCCTTTACATCCATCTTATGCAACTCAAGATCAAAATGTGCCACTAATGCCATTATAATTCTAAAAGAGTCTTTCGAAAAAACTGTAGAAGAAGTCTCTTTATAATTGATGCCTTCTATGTGTGTAAATCCCTTTGCAACAAGACGTACTTTGTAATTTTTTTTCACATTGCCTTTTGAATCCCTCTTATCCATTTGCAACCAAATGGTTTCGCACCTTCTGTCAATGGGACAAGTTCTCACACGTCATTATTCCTCATGAACTTAATATCATCATTCATGGCATCTATCTACTTTTGAGAGTTTGAGCTTTCAATGGCTTGACGGAAGTTGATAGGATCATCTTCCATCACTCCAACGTCAGTCTCATTTTGTTGGGAAAATGCAATCTAATCATCTAAAATTGTACTTCTTCTTTCTCTAGTGGATCATCTTAATGACATAGGTTCTTGTGGTTATAAAGTTAGTTAATTTAATTTGTGGAACGGGAGGTTCTCCGACATTATCTTGATTTGTATCTTGAACAGAGTCAGGAATGAAATCCTGAATGCCAACAACACCCGTGAGAATATCCACATATTCCTCTTCAAAGACTCTATCTCCCCTGCAAACTCAACATCCTCAAAGAACCGGGCATTTCCCATCTCAAACATTGTTTTAGTTGTGGGATCATAAAACTTGTATCCTATGGATCATTCATAAATGAGATATATGTAGTCATATCTAGAAAATCGTTTATGAACGTTATAAAAAATTGTTGACCATTCCATGCAACTGTAAGGAATGGCCTATAAATATCCGTATGTATAAGTTCTAAGACGATTAAAGTCTTGTTTGCTATAAATCTCCTTTTATTGGTTTGTTTTCCCTTTATACAATTAACACAAATGTCATGATTTGTAAAATCTAAAGGATTGAGAATTTCGTTAGACACGAGTCTTTCAATTTTTCTTTTAGAGATATGACTCAATCTCTTATGCCATAACATAGCTGAATTCTCATTGGTAAATTTTCTTTTCATACATTGCGTGTGTAGATGCATGGGATTTAATAAATAAAGCAATAATATCTAGCAAGTAAAGTTTATCATAACTTGATAATGAATCGGAACCAACCAATCTTGAATCATGCAACATACTAAGTTTTTCACTTCCAAATGAACAACAATAACCAAATTTGTCCAAAATAGAAATAGAAATCAAATCTTGTCTAAATGACAAACAACAAATATCTCATCAAGATCCAAATAATATTTTTCCTTTCACAATAATCTAAATTTTCCTATTACTTCAACTTCAACTATATTGTCATCGCCCACATAGATGTATCTTTCACCATCACTTGGCTTTTGGCAATGGAGGCAACTCTGTATAGGCATACTGATGTGATTTGCACCGGAATATATCTACCGTGTGTGTCTAGGAAACAAAGTTAAATTAACCGTAGAACAAACCATATTAAGCGGCATACCTTTCTTAGCACGCCAAACGTGATAGTTGGTACACTCCTTCTTCCTATGCCCTTCACCTCCACAGAAGAAACAACTCGTACCAATACCAGAATCGATATCGTCTATTTCACTAGGTGCTTTTTATTGTTTCTTTTGTGGTATTGTATATACAACTTCATTATCCTTCTTTTTCTTTAATCCATTGTCCTTAAATTTGGAAGTTGAGGCAATATTAGTACTTTCAGTCTTGTCTTGTTTCAACCTTTCCTTTTCCTGAAAACAGTGTGAGATGAGCTCATTCAGAGACCAAGTCTCTTTATGACAATTATAGCTCACATTAAACTAGTTAAAATATCCTGAAAGAGATATTAAAACCAAACGCACTAGCAAGTCCTCAGAGAGTTCAAGTTTGAGTGCTCTCAATTTGAAGCAGTATGAGATATTTCCATAATATATTCCCTAATATTGCCTTTACTTCCATACCTCATTGAGATCAGATTTGTCAAGAGCATATTAATTTCAGACTTTTCGTTCTTGACAAACCTTTTCTCAATATCAGCAAGAGATTTTCAGCTGTAGTGGTTTTCTAAATGCTTCTGGAATGACTTTTTTCATAATCATCATATAAATAGGCATGCAATTCAAAAATGATAGTAGAGGATTGAATAATGCATAGAACCCAATTACAGAACATCCAAATTTATTTGAAGCCCAAAAAACCTCATGAATTAAATAAGGAACATGATCACCGTTCAGATTTCATAATAGACAAACCACAACACCGAAATCTTATACACAAAAAAAAATTTCTTAATTATTCTTAAAGAAGTCTGAATCCATAAATACAATTAAATCTCAAAATAAATTTTATTCACAATAATTCAATATGATTGGCTCTGGTACCACTTGTAGTCACCGCTATAATCGAATAATTATCGTATTGAATTATTACGAACCATAAGTTAGTTTATGGATGCGTACCTGAATCCATAAGCAATTGAATTTGGGGTTTGACCTTTTAGGGTAACACGTATCTAATCCTTTCAGAGAACCCTTTAACTTTCTCTATACGCTCTCTTCTGACGATGGGATACATCATATAATTGATGATGATGATGCGTATGACCTAGGGACCATAACCCTTATATATTTGAGTCATATTGAGTATACATAGTTTAGCCCATCATTAAAACAGATAACTATTAAGTATCTACACATCAAAGGTCCATATCCTATTAGATACATTAAAATCAAAACCTTAAGTTTTATTTGATCACTTTTAACTGGACTTCCTTATTTGACAGTTCACGACATATAATTATTTCACATATAAGCTCAAAGTTGGATTAAGGATCCAACATTGAATTGTTGGTAAGAGCCGATCATGGTGGTTTAATGGCGAGCCATAAGTATGAATGGAGGCCTCGCTACTTTGTCTCCATTCACATCTTTGTGTTTTCAACGACATTTCTTTTATCCCCCACTCTGTTTTATGCTTCACATTTGTTCACATGTAAGATTATGTAATTTTAAGGATATAATTATTAGTATTTTATTGACCTAATATTTTTCACATGATTTTTTTATTTTCTCTATTCTTTGAGAAATATTACGTTTTTCTTGTATCTGTTTTTTTTATTAGGAAATGGTAGATGTTTTAGTCTTTTGGGGGCAGGAGCGTTCACAAGCCTAATCGATCAAATCGTGTACTATTATTTAAAATAGATAAGTGTGGAATCTCCCTTGCAATAGGACGGGATCGATTATAGTGTGGCGAGTTCTTGTCGGTCGTGTCTCTCGAAAAAGGCTAATCGAAAATGATTTTTGTGTTTGTAACACGAAGTGGGAAATAAAAAGAAGGAAAAATATATATTAAACATGAGGACACAAAGTTGGGAGTGTGGTTTTAAAACATATTATGACAAGAATTCAAATTAAGAATAAGAAAGTAAGGGTGTAGGGTACGGCCCGCTTGCTCCTCCGTATGCCCGATTAGCATCGAGTTGGAATACGACTCAAATATCCAGTTGTGCATTTTGATGGGGTGGTGCTTGCTGTTAGAATTGTGCTTGTAATGCTTGGATTTGTTGTTGGAGTTGGTTGACTTGATGGTTCAAGTCGACCGGAATTTTAACCATCTCTCCTCTAAATCTCTTGAACTTGTTTTGTCTGCAAGTCGCTTCGATCTCAGGATCAATAGTTCCAAAGGTGACCCTTTAGAATATGTGCGAATACATTACCCAAAAACCAATTAATTAAAACTCTAATATAAACACAAAGTATAACTAATGTTTAAAGTTGAAATAATTCCTAATCTAATGGTTCCCTGACACTAGCACCAAAAACTTATTCGCATTTTTATTTTGTATGTTTTATCTAACCGTAAATGTACGGTGTAGATATAGTATACGACGACTAAGGTTGTATTTCACAAGGACCAAGTTGATTTAGAATTCAATAAGTAATATAATATAGATAATTTAAGTTTATATAAACTAATAGAAAAGGTATGTATTGTTGTGTCATTACCAACATAAAATAAATAATTATATATATGTAATCAAAATTCACGAAAAAAAATAGGATGAAGTAAGAATATAGGTATTCAAATGATAAGAAGATATTTTGGGACTTAGGGATACAATGAACTATCAATGTTAATCATTTTCAATCAATCAAGTATTGTTACGATTCAATTTACTATAAGTCAATCACAAGTATAGTTTAATCCCTTTTTTCCAAATGTAATTAAACCGTGGATATTAAATGCGAGACACATTGTCAAGATCATACTTAGAATTTCAAAAACTTTAAATATTTATATGACTTCACTAGTAATCTCAAAACCTCTCGATTTTATTGATTATAATGTTTTATGTTTGAAAGCCTTATTGATAAACCTCGTATCTTGATTGTTGATTCAACAGAGCTAATAATTATAAAATATTGTCAATCGGTTACAAGTATATAAGCATGATAGGGCGCCAATCAATTATGCAACAATGAAACCAAACATATAGTAAAGAGATCATACTTGACTAAAATAAAGATTAAAATATCAATTATTCATTGTTTTAAAACCCCATAAGATAAAAGAAATAGCCAGACGTAGTCAAATGATTATCCAGATAATTCATCGAATACATGATGTTTATGAGAGAAATTAAGAAAAGATGAAACCGTAGGGTTTATGGTGGATCCTTCAATCTTTGGTGTTTCTCATCTTTCTCTTCCGAATCACACTTTAACACCCGTTCTCACTATTAGACTCGTTTCTCAGCTGCTGAGACTTGATGTATTTGGATTGAATTCTGGCTCTTTTATAAGTTCAATGATGAAATCAGTTATTAAAACCGAATAAGTAGAGGTTTGTGGGCCATTCGCGACCTAGTCTACGAGTGCGAATTGAGTCGCGAATGGTTGCAGTGAAAATAACCTGTAGTATCAGACAAGTTCGTGACCGCGAATGGTCATGAATGGGCTGTTGGGCTCTATTAACTTGTTGACTTCGTGAGCTTGCTCAAAACTTCTTAATGGACTTTTCATTCTTTATATTCAAAATCCTTCATCTTACGATCTCTCATGTTTCTTTGAGCCTAATCCATCCAGATAGTTACAAAATCCTACAAAATTCATACAAAACAAACGTTGTTCAAATAATCCAATATATGGCTAAAAGAAATGTACAAACAGTAATTGAAATCTAATCAAATAAGTTTCAAAATGTACATATTGAAACCTAATCAAATAAATTCCAAAATGTACATAAAATTCGTGTTTATCACTTATTCGAGCCTTTAACATTTTCTTTGTACTTTCATGAATATTTTAGTTGAGATTTTTTTTACGTATTAATTAAAAGAAAAAAAAAATTAGAATCTTATGAATTACATGACAAAATTTTACAGTCATAAAAAGTTTACAACAAAACTATTAAAAATTTCACAAAAACTACCAAAATCACAAGCGGAAAAGGTCCCAATTAAAAACGAGTAATTCACCAGACTTGTGAAATGAATTCACCTCGCAATTAAGTCTACGTGGAGAAATTAGAGACAAGAACGACTTGTCCATCTCATGGTCACATGGAAGAGATAATATTATTATTATTATTATTATTATGTGAATATGATGACATAATTTTCAGAGAAAAAAAGTTCTCGCAACAAGAAGTGCACACATACGATATGTGTTTTTTCGTATTCTCAACCCCTACCGCTGCACCCTCTCACAGGCATTAAATCAAACACTTGCTGCTGAATAATGATCGCATGCTTTTCACTGAGCACCGTCGATGTTTCACCGGCCAGAAGCTTTCAGACAACCTCCAGACCAAGTTTCACTCCGCATGACGCGCTAATATACCTCCAGAAATGCGTAAATTCCAAGCAAACGAAGCAAGTCCACGCGAAAATCATCCGGAACAGTCTCCATCAGCATCAAATAGTCGTCGCAAGTTTGATTCGCCTTTATTCATCATATGGGGAGTTGAATTACGCTACTTTAGTGTTTCAACAGATCGAAAACCCATCGACATTCGCTTGGAATTTACTCATCAGAGCGTGCACCGTCAACGGCTGCTCACGCCGAGCTATTCTTTTATACAATTCAATGATTTGCGAAGGTGTTAGCGTGGATAAATTCACGTTCCCATTTGTTATGAAAGCCTGTTTAGCTTGTTCCTGCGTTGAGAAGGCGAAAGAGGTATATGGGCTTGCTGTTAAAACCGGGTTCCGTGGGGATGTATACTTGGATAACGTTCTGATTGATTTGTACTTGAAATGTGGGGTTTTGTATGATGCCCTGAAGCTGTTTGACAAAATGCGTGTGAGAACTGTTGTGTCTTGGACCACTGTGGTTGCAGGGCTTGTTTATAATGAGAGAATGGATGTTGCCCAACGGATGTTCGACAAAATGCCGATGAGAAATGTAGTTTCTTGGAGTGCAATGATTAATGGCTACGCGAAAAGCGAGAATCCCAGCAAGGCGTTCCAACTGTTTGCTGAAATGCAGCGCGATAATGCAAAGCCGAATGAGTATACACTGGTCGGGCTTTTGATGGCTTGCGCTGAATTAGGGAGCCTTAAATTGGGGCGTTCAGTTCACAACTTCGCCATGAAAAATGGGTTTGAGATTGGGGTTTTTATCGGGACGGCACTCGTTGACATGTACAGCAAATGTGGTAGTCTGGAGTACGCGAAACGGGTTTTCAAGATAGTGGAGATTAAGAACGTGGCCACTTGGAACACAATGATCACTAGTCTCGGCGTTCATGGGCATCATGAAGAGGCCATTGCTTATTTCGAAGAGATGGAGAGGATGAAAATAAAGCCCGATGCGATAACTTTTACGGGCATCCTTAGTGCCTCTCTGCAGATGGACGATATTGAAAAGGGTCGTAAATATTTCTATTACATGATCGAACGTTATGGTATTAAGCCTATCGTCGAGCATTATGTTTGTCTGTTTCAGATGTATTCCCAAATGGCCAAGTTGCCGGAAGAGATATAGAAAAAGAAAAAAAAAAAAAAAAAGTCTAGTACAGAGGGAAAACATGTCAGCTTTTATAATGTAATTCTGGTCAGTAGATTTACACTTACAGATTCATTAAGTTGACTGTCATATAGAAGAGCTACTTTATCATTGTACCTAATTCAGAAATTTGTACGATATATCTGTCTTCGATTGAATGTGTGTGGGTGTAAAAGTAAATGACCAATTCTTTAGCACAAAGATGCTGTTTCCTGGTCACAACAGTGTATCTCGGAGTACACGTGCCAGTACACGTGAAGATAACCGACTGAGCACTTCGGGAAGCACTTTGGCAGAAAGTCCAGGCAACACTGGAAGTAGCTCTCGGATCACGCGAGGCACGTTCACACCCTATAGAATCACAAATTAAGTTACCTAAGATGTTAATCTTTTAAGAACCCTATTTACAACTGATACGCACAACCGAAACTTTTGCTTACCTGATTCGATGAAGCTGCAGTTCCAGCAGCTAAGAACTCGATGATTTTCTGAACATTGTTTAGTATGACTTTGTCTTCCTCGGTTATTGTGGGAAGAAGTGCAGATGTCCTGATAGGTCCGAGAGTAGGAACCAAGCTAAAAACTGGGGTTACATTTCCAATCCCGAAAATTGCCATTATTTGCACCAGCTGTTCCCTGGTGACGGCATCTATACCCTTCACAATCTGTTCGCAAGTCAATTAAAAAATAAACAAAAAATCATAGTCAGAACAGCGTAAATCTGTCGGTAGAATTAACGAAAATATTTCAGTTCTTTTCACCCAATTATCCCTCTCTCTAGTCCACACATGTATAAAGAGTTCATGGAAACTAGATATACCTCGTCTAACAGAAATTCTCGGAAAAAATTCCCCTTATCAGATAGTAAAAATCCCAAGGCTGCCCTTGTTTGGATCGGCTGTGCTTGAAAAGCACCACTCGTAAAATCGGGAAGCAAATTATTTGTTTGATTTTGTAGAATCCCAAGCTCAGCCATTCTTCCATTTAGATTTTCCCCACCTCCACTCTTTGCTGCAGTTATGAAATTCTCAAAAGCTTGCATGACATCTATAAATCTCTCAGCATCAAAAACTCCAGATTTCCCATATATCGTGTAACGTAAGGCAGACCTTAGACGCGGGGATTCATCAGTGAGTAGCCTCTAATATCCGCAAAGAAAAAAAAATTATTAATCCAAATAATACTTAAAAAGCAAATGAAGAACTTCACACTATAGGTTAAACTAACATTAGTTCAGGTGGAATCATTAAATCAACATGCTTAGCACATACATGTAAAATACTGAGGTATACTCATGTCAGGCAGCTTAACCGTAACCGTTAGGCAGGTCCCCTAAAAAAAAAAACCTATAAAAACTAAATTAAAAGAAAAGAAACCCTAAAAAAAAAAATCCAAAATACACCCCCAACCCCACCCCCCAAAAAATCCTAAAAAACAGTACAACCCTTAAAAACCCTAAGAAAAACTAAACTAATTAAAAACCTAAAATTTGGGCCCTGCCTAACAGAATACAGAATGTACTCTGTTAGGCATACACAAGTTCTTGTCAAACTATATAGAGTTTTTGTGTACCTGAGCAATATATGGGTAGGCTTCATCCACAATGGCAAATTCAGGATTGCCAACCAAAGCAATGCCCTCGAGCACCCCAATTGCTCTAATTATAAGTGCAAAATAAGGCGGTATTCTAAAAGGATAATCAAATGTTATTTGTGCTAAATCTGCTGCCAACTCCTGAAAGTTGATATTTTTCGCTCCCCCGCCCTCGAGTGCCTGATCGAAAACCTTGGCCAATACAGGCAAAATGGGCTCTAGATTAACTCCTTCTGGAATAAATCCAAGCTTGACAAAATCTTTTACAATAGCAGCATAATCCCGATGAATGAGGTGAGCGATAGCTTCAATCATGCCATATTTCTGATCATCCGTCAATTTTGTAGTCAAGCCTGTCATGTTCAACACCAGTCAATATTCAACGTTTGAAGCTATGCTATCAAAGATTAATACTAATGCATAAGTATCTCACCAAAATCCAGTATAGCCAGCTTTCCATCAGGAGTTCGAATTAAGTTTCCTGGATGTGGATCAGCATGGAAGAAACCCGTGTCAAGCAGCTGTAGATTCAAATTGAAGTGAGTTAGATAAGATAACTACTTGAATAAATTTCTTGAATGTTAATAATTAATTACATCAGTAATTACCTGCTTCAGGTAGCATATGACTCCGACATTTACAAGTTCTCCAACATCACTTTCTGTACTTTGTGAAAGTTTTTCTCCTTCTATCCATTGAGTCGTAAGAACCTTTCGTGCTGTGTATTTTTGGTATGTCTTTGGCACAACTACCTACAAACCAGATTTAAAAAAAAAATAAAAAATTTGGATTTTTTTTTTTACTATATTAATAAATTTCTTTTCAGCAAAACTACCTGAGGAAGGTCCTTCTTCATCATTTCAGCAAATAATGTCCCGTTTTCTCCTTCGTTAACATAATCAAGCTCCTCGAAGAAACGTGCAGCCCATTCGTCCACCAATCCGACAACATCAATAGAGACCTGAAAGAAATTTAAGAAATTTAAACACCACAGTTCATTATCTCTTTCACAGGTAACACGAGACAACAGTAAAAAGGCGAAATATGTACCTGAGGAAATTTACGAAGAACGAGACCCAAGTTCCTTATTATAAACATATCGACGGTCACAGTCTCGAGAACGAAAGGTCTCTGTACCTTCACAGCTACCAAATCCCCATTTTCTTTTAGTCGGCCCTTATACACCTGGCCGAGGGATGCTGAGAAAGTACACAATATTTAGTAGTCCGATTAAGTAAGAATATAAAATTACACATAAGATAGTATAATGCTTAAAATCCATTGAGATTACCAGCAGCAATAGGAGAAGGAGAAAGTTCAGAATAGATATTTTGCCATGGCTGTCCGAGCTCCTCTTCAAGAAGAGCCATAGCTACATCATCTGGAAACGATGGGACCTACAAACATAATGGAAGAGTTTAATCATGCAACTTGAAATTTAATTCACGAAATATAAAAATATCACTTTGCCACCTTATCACAAAGCTTCTGTAGCTCAGTCATTGCACTAGGCGACAATATATCGGGTCGGATGCTCAGTGCTTGCCCAAGTTTAATGTATGCGGGGCCCAAAGAGGTAACTATCTCCCTCAATTCGATAGCTCGAGCGACCTCATTCTGCGTAGAAATTCAATTAATTACAATTTTATGTAGTGAAATTCGATCAGATAAAAAAAGATTGATGTAAAGTGGTAGATAGATGATGCTGAATATTACCTCTTTTATCTTATTATTTATAAGATCCCAAACAAGACGAGACAGAAAGCCTCCAGCAACAGACATTAACTGAACAATACGGGTAGCAACAGCACGTGGGCGTTTTCCCCAGTAAGCAGCAATGCTATCAGGATCATACACAAGTGGTAAAAACTCACTGCTCTCGTCAACCTGAAACGGTTCATGTCATCAATATTAAAAGTTTTAAATCGAGCACATTAGTTTCAACAAATAAAAGAATGTGAAAAGTAACATTGATCATATTTTAATTAAATTCTTTAACAATTTAAAATACTCTGAGTATTACTAGGAACACTAAGTGTATGATATATGTATCAAAAAGCATGGGAAATTGATGTTTTGCCTAAAAAGAAAAAGAAAAGAATATGTGAGTATTAACAGGGTACGACGCATCATCATCACCACCATTGTTTCAAATTTCTTACACAAGTGAGCGTACGATTCTGGGAACTAAATGTCACTGCATATACTTAAAGGAACACAAGCAATGACATACGTTTACCATGGACCAAAATATCAATGCAGGTTGATTCAAATTGAAAATATTCCACAGTTACAATCAAACCAAGACACTCTATCTCCTAGATAATTTGAAGTATTGAACTTGATAATCAATAACGAGATTCATAGCGCAAAATTAGTGCTAATGATCATTAAAAAAAAGACAAAATCGACTTATTTGCGGTATTTGAGTCATCAGTATGGTTCGTCCATTAGACATGACACACTCTTTTGAAAGTATAACAAAAGAAATAAAAACAGAGACGATCAAAATAAGGACAAAATTAACGTGGCCAACCTCAACTAGACGAAGCTTGATATTATTGTCCGCAAACAACGTGTCATTCAAATTTTGACCCCGGAGCCCTTGCATAAGAATAGATAACTGCTCATTTTCTTCCATTTGCGCCCTCACTCTTTTGATCTCTTGGGAAACATCTTGCATTCTCTGCCAATTACAAGATCATAAAATGGCAAGAAATATCACCTCAACTGATCACCAAATGCACATAAACACCAAATAGCCTTTTGGTTTTCATTAACTTAAAAAAAAAAAGGAAAAAAAGTGATTACTTTTATCTGAAATTCAGAGTTGATCCTAGCTTCCAAGTTCTTATTTCTCAAATTATTTAAGTTTCTTTCTTTCTCTTTTTTTTTTTAAGTTTTTTCTTTATCAATTTTAGTGTCATCGTTATCACACAAAAGACTCAATTATGACATTCTTGAATTATATCAAGTACAGATATATAATGTAAATTCTGCTTTTTTAAGCCTCTACCAAGCTACTTCATTTTCCAATAATTCAAACTAATGGAATAGTTAAGAGTTAGAGTATACGTCAACTCTCAAGTCAGTATTGTTGACTTATACACCAACAGTCCGTAAAATTCCATCAACCAGATTTCAACAAAAAGAAAGGGAAAACACATAACAATAAATAAATTCATCCAGTCATCATCATTGATCATGATTTCCAAACAAATATATATTCATTTAATTTTATAAATAAAAAGTCGATTTCTTCAAAAATAACTAGCTTCCTTAGACAAAACTTATCAACACTTACAGTGGATGCACCGTTGACCGGCTTGTACGCCGCCGCTTTGGGGGAGCCATTAATGACTTTAGGCTGCTTAGTATCTGATGGTTTAGGCTCGGTGGCAATGGCTCTCACGACGGCGTTTCGCTTAATCCTCGGAAAAACCCGGCGATTCCTTTTCAACGGCGAGGTGCGGTACAGAGGATCTACTCCGCAGTAGACGAGCTGCGCAGCTGCGTCCATGGCGGATGGACCTTTTGAAACAAAGAATATCAATTAAATCGCAGGCAGGGCGAGCTTGTTAATGGAGGATTTGAAGTAGAAACGCAGATAGTGGAGCAAAAGAAATGGGGGAAAAAACAAATTTAACTGTGCTGTGCGTGTTTTATGGTCACTCGCTGACAGTGTGATGAATAAATGAGCAGTTCAAACGGGCTGGGTAGGGGCTGAATTGCAATTTTAGTTCTTTAATATTTATACGATTTTTTTTTGTTGTTGTTGTTATTTTGTTTTTCTAACAATATTACGAGAATAAATGAATATTGGAATAATCACTTAGGATTTAAATTGCAGCAAATTATAACTTGTTCGGCCAAAATTATATAGAGTTAAAATTTAGAGGACTAAAATGGCAAAATCTTACGATATATGTAGGTCCGAAATTGTTAGATACTCTTGGTTTATAACCGTGGACGGCCAAACGGTGGTCAACATTAAGTGGTAGTTGGGACGTTACGTGGAGAAATATAGAGCGAAGGAAAAATAAAATATTAATTCTGTATGATTTCAGGCTATATATATATTGGCGCGTATTTAGGCAAGCCTCGTTGCCGTTCATTTTTTATGTACTTTATTTAGGTATATTTGTTTTTTTGTATGGCCTCACGATTTATGGATGTGCTTTTGTTTGGTTGGCTTCTATTTTTTCCTTGCTGAATAATAGAAGTGTGTAAATATATTGAGGGCCTTGGATTTTGTACTATTTTATTTTGGCATATAAGATACTCATGATTTCTCCTTAGGGTTTGTTTCTTTTAGTTTTCACAAACTGATTTTGGCATTCTCGCAATAAAATAAAGTCGGACACGAAAGTATCACCTATCAGATAATACTAATACATAAATTCTCATATTTTTGAAAAAGATAATAAAATATTCACCAACCAAACATTATTTGACGTTACTACATTAAAATAATAATGAACATCTAACAACCAAACATTATTTAATGTTACAATGAGATTCTTCTACGAAAACCCAATTCTCAAGATTTTACTATTTATCTTAATTTTATAAATCTCAATAAATCTAAAATAAACATAACCTTTTCGAATAACTAAGTAAACAGGGATGGACCCAAAGGGTACTAGGAACACTAGACCCATTTAGATTTTGAAATTTTATAGAGTAATATATATTTATATCTATATCTATCTATGTATATATATCGATAACACTTAAGTCAGATCGCACTATCGAATCATCCGTTAGGCAAGAAATTTATTCCAATCCATTTAAATACATTATAATACAAAAAATCATTCCAATCCATTTCAATACATCATAATACAAAAGTCAATACATTATAGTGAAAAACCAATAAATTATAGTATCAATACATCACAATATAAAAACCAATACATCATATCACGGGCCAGAAACTTTTCAAGTACAAAATTATAGTATCGGGTCAGATGGCCTAACAGGTCATGACCCGTCAATCAAATGTCACGTAAATTAGTTCTTTTTTTTTTTTTAAATAATGTATGAATTATTTAAACATAATTATGATATATACTTTAATTATATTAATAATAATTTAATTTATTTTTTAATTAAAAAGTGACCTATGATTAGATTTTTTTCTTTCAATTATGTACAAATTTTCTTAATATAATTAGGATAGATAACCTAGTTAATATTAAAAATATAAAATTTTAAATTAAAAGTCAACTAGGACTGGTTTTTTTCTTTCATTATGTAGGAATTTCTTAATATAATTATGATAGATATTCTAATTAATATTAAAAATAATGATCATTTGAATATATATATATATATATATATATGAAATCACTCATATATTCTTCTGGTTTTTATTGCGAGTGTTTGGTGTTTTGTTTTTATTAAGAATAAATCAATAACAAGTTTGTCATTTTTTCTCAAAAATAATTTGACAACTTTTTAAATTAAGTTATACAAAAATGCACAAAATAATATAATCTAATATTTATTTTATTGGCTATCAACATGTTATTTATCAAATATTATTACAATTCAATACTTTTTTATTTGAATTGATCTCATAATGTTCAATATTAATGATGATTTAGCTTCTTTATTTAATTAAAAAATCACATAGAATTAGTTTATTTTTAAATTATGTAGACATTTTCTTAACATAATTTGGGTAGATACCCTAATTAATATTAAAAAGAATAAGATCATTTTGAATATATATATATATATATATAAAATCACTTTATATGTTATTTTGGTTTTTATTGTGAGTTCTTTGTTTTATTTTACACTTCTTTATTTTTTTTAATTGTGATTCCAACAATATCAAATTTGTTACTTTTTCTCAAAAATACTTTTAAATATATATATAAAAATCAATTTATATGTTATTTTGGTTTGTATTGCGAGTTTTTTTTTTAACATTTCTTTAGTATTTTTTTTAATTGTGAATCCAACAATATCAAATTTGTCATTTTTTCTCAAAAATATTTTAACCACTTTCTTTTTTAATTTAAATTATACAAAAATCTGCAATACGATATAATTTAATATTTGTTTTATTGGCTATCAACAAGTTGTTCATCAAATATTATTACAATTCAATACTTTTTTATTTGAATTGATCTCATAAAATAATGTATTTTGTTACTATTTCAGAAATCGCGTAAAACAATACAAGTGTGAACCCAACAACGACTGGAATGAACACTTTGACATCAGTTATAATATATTTGAAACAAGATCAACTAATTCCAAAATCAAGAACGGAAAGACCATCTTTGAAAGAAAATGTTGCTAAAGATGGCAATCTTAAAAGCATTCATGTCACACTTAGTTTCTATCGAAGTTCATAACGAATTAATTCCGTTAGGTATGAATTTACGTTTTACATACCAATCCCTTCAATTTCATTGGAATATTTATATTTTATTCTGTATACTAATATTATTATTTGCTCATTGTACTGAAATTGCAATAGACTTACAATCCATGCTGGATAGTGAAAGTAATTTGGTTAAATCGTTTAGAATGGCCAAATAAATATTTAGAGAGGATGGTATTGCTGAAGTGAAATTATGTCTACTTAGGAGAAGAGGCAAGGGCAGAAGGATGCACAACCTTTCAAGAGTGGACGAGTTCTTTCTATTGGTTATTGGGGATCTTGATCCTCAAAGTGGTAACATGGATATTGTAGTAAAAAAGAGATCTGATAATTTGAAACATATCAACGATTTGCATCCTATTTATACTCTGGAGTATCCGTTGCTATTTCCTTATAGGGAAGACATGGAAGATATATCTTTTTCTGAATATCGGAAACTTAAAGGCAACGGTAGACAATATGTGAGCCAAATGGAGTTCTTTACTCACTGTTTGAATGAAAGAGAGATTGAGGTACTTACTGTTTTATATAGTCGACGACTCACAAAAAAATTCATAGTTGGTCGATGTATGACAATTGAATATTCAAGATTGTGGTACGTCAGAAACCATAAAAAAAAAAAATATTGCAAAGCGAGATATATAGTGGGACTGCTGATATAGTATTATGAGGTAAAATAGATGGCTCAAGAGTTGGACGTTGTCATGCTTACGACATTTACTATCAGTGCTTGATTTATGATTGAGTATTACCAAGATGCTATGGCAATTTACCGGTGAACATGTTATTCTGATTTGTTTATTACACTCACATGTAATCCTAAATGGTCAGAAATTATTCTCTTTTGTTGATAAAAGAAAACTAAAACTAGAAGACCGAGTTGATACACTCACATGTTATTCAAGGATTTTTAAAACCAAGTTGGACGCTTTGATGAGAAATTTACGTGATAACGAGATTTTTGGATAAATTATTTTAGGTGAGTATAAAAAAAATTTATGTTCTCATGTTATTTAATCTAAGAGCAATAAATTATTAATATTTGTTATTTTTTAATTTTCCGTAATTTATATTTTATGATTTTGTTTTTAGTTGTTTATACCATGGAGTTCTAAAAGAGTGGTCTTCCCCGTGCGTACATACTTTCTTTTTCTATGAAAATAAGACAAATGCCCAAATGCTGGTTGATAGGGCAACATATACGCCAGACCTGTTTTGGGGTAGCTCTGACTCAGAGTAGTTAGATACATTAAGGGAGGGCTAGAACAGCTCTGTCTTAGAGAAAGATCTAAATAACCCTCCTACTGACATCAGGAATATCAGGAAGAGGTGGTTATCGCCCGTGACCGCTCCTGAACTTAGCTATCTTGAAGAGATCGTTAAAAGCTTGAGGATTATGTCGAACTGAAGTTTCGGGTACTGACGTTTAGCCTGGTCTGGGTGGCAGACCTGATTAAGTCCTCTAAGAAATAGGGCTCATCCTCACTATAGCAAGATTTGATCTGTTAAAAAGCAGGAACATAAAAGGCAAGAAGAGCTGGATAACAACAGGTCTGGTTCCTTGAATTCTGCTGGAATCTCAGAGTTGAGATAATGCGGAGTGGAGTAGGACCTGGAACAGGGAAGACCTGTTTCTCAGACTCCCCAGGGAGAGACAAGTGGGACCACCTGTCAGAATTTGTTGCACAACGGTCCGAGATTCGCGGCATGTGCTCCTGAGATCCCGGTTGGGGTCCCCACTAAGAAAAGATATAAATATCTCAACCCCAAGGTTGAGAGAGGTATGTCATTCTCTTGAGCATTCTTGCTTTCTTTCTAGAAAACACCTCAAACGCTTACTGACTTAAGCATCGGAGAGGTTTCCACTGGAAAATCACTGGTGGTCCTTTATAACTTGTGTTTGTGGTGCAGATTAGGAAGGTGTTCAAGGTTCCAGGCGTTCTCAACGTTGGTCATTTTTCGGGTCGAAACAATTGGCGCCGTCCGTGGGAAAGCAATCAAGCTAAGGCGTGAGGTTTTCCTTTTATTTTATGGCTTCAGACGGTTTACGGCGGAACTTGGTGGGAGAGCTCGGTGGAACCCCTAGTTCCACTGCGCCGTGGGGAATGCCCAGTTCGATAGATACGTCGACGATGGGGCTAGAAGAGACAGCACCGCCGGCAGCGGCCGCGCCGGGCGCTACGCCGCCCCCACTCGGTAGATCTGTGCCAACTACTGGTAGTTCATTTAATGAGTCTTTCCTCTTGCACCTATCGGAGCTTATCGGCAAAGCCGTGGAGACGGCGGTGGAAAAGAAGTTTGCCGAGATGTCGACGC
Organism: Phtheirospermum japonicum; assembly: GCA_014905375.1. NCBI lineage: Eukaryota > Viridiplantae > Streptophyta > Magnoliopsida > Lamiales > Orobanchaceae > Phtheirospermum > Phtheirospermum japonicum. Next base: position 1,017,987 of record BMAC01000293.1, on the reverse strand, counting down.
CGCCATCCAACACACCACCGACACGAACCGTCCCGGTGGCGGGAACTGAACCATTACGAGGCCAGCGCACGGATCGGACTCCTCTACAGGACGGGGAAGAGCACTTTTCCACCTCCGATAGTGAGACCTCAAGCCAGGCTATTCCAGGCCTAGCTGAGCAGATGCAGAGCCTGCAAAAAGAGGTGTGGGAGTTTAATAAAAAGATGACAAGCACTAGCACAGTCCCGATACGGCGAGGCACCCCGTTCACGGAAGAGGTGATGCGCGACGAAGTGCCGGCCTCGTACCGGTCTTTGGGTTTTGAATATAGTGGGACCACAGATCCGTGGGACAATTTGAGTAGATTTGAAATTGCGGCAACCGTACACAAATATTCAGATGCGGTCATGTGTCGGGTGTTCCCGATGAATTTTACTAAATCAGCTCACCTCTGGTTCAGCCAGCTGCCGCCGAGATCTATCAGTAACTTTGACAAATTCAGCTCGGCCTTTTTGCACCAGTTCACAAGCTGTAGAAAGTATCAGAAAATGCCGCTCGAGCTTTTTAGTTTGAAGCAGAAAGAGAATGAGAGCCTCCGTGCCTACATCAACAGGTTTACAACCGCTAAGTTAGAGGTGCCTTCTGCCTCTGAAGAGCTGTTGGTGAATGCTCTGGCACAGGGTTTGAGAAGAGGAGAATTCTTTCAGTCATTGGTCGTTAAGCCAGCGGTGAAGTTTGGAGAGCTTTTGGAGCGAGCTGAGAAGTATATCTACTTGGAGGAGGCCTTGAAGATCAATGATGAGGGAGAGAGGAAGAGAGAGAGGCATGATCGCGAGGAGAGAGGAGCTGTGAAAAAGCTTATGCCAGACCTTCCTGGAGGGAGGCCTCGCTTTGATAGATACACTCCTTTGGAAACTCCACAGGGTGAAATCTTGCAGGCAATTGAGAAGCATCCAGACCTGAAGTGGCCGAAGACCTACTCGCAGAGGCCCAGGAAAGAAAGATCTGATCGTTTCTGCCATTTCCACAACAAGTACGGGCACGATACTGACCAGTGCACGCATCTGAAAGACGAGTTAGAGAGAATGGTTTAAGCTGGACATTTGAAGGAGTATGTTCGGATGAGGAGAGAAGAAGCCAGGTCTGGCAGCAAGAATTATGACCGGTCCCTGTCAGTTAAGGGAGACCAGGATAGGGTGCGAACCGGAGTAAGAAGATCTGATCAGGCCCAGGTCATCCATGGAGAAATCCAGATGATTACCGGAGGAGAGTTGGAGGAGCATTCTAAGCGGACGCAGCACAGTTATGTCAGAGCTGCAAGAGACTTAGTTCGAAAATCACGTGACATGGGACAAATGACCTCTACGCCTAACATTTGTTTCGGGTCAGAAGATGGCGATGGCATTCTAGCCCCACACATGGATGCTCTGGTTATAACTGAAACCATCGCTAATTATAATGTCCGGAGAATTTTTGTGGATACCAGAAGTGTTGGGAATCGGTGGTACCGTCGCGCAGCGGAAATTTTTTTTTTTTAAAAATTTAAATTAATTGAATCGAATTCAATTGACGACGGTCCAATTTTATAATCAATTAATTGAAACAATGTTTTAATTGCTTTTAATAAATAGAAACAATTCAATTTTCGTAAAATCGAACGAGCATGTTACGTTTCTATTAAACATATATATATAACAATTATATATATATATATATATATATAACAATTATACATATATATATTAATTTATTAATCATATATATTTAATTATATATTATATATATACATATCATATATATATATATATATATATATATATATATATATATATATATAATATTTATACAACAGTATATATATATAAGTACACACATATTCTGCATGGATTTTGAACTTAAAAAGCATGCATACACATGTGAATATCATATATTTATATTAGCATACTAATTCACAACACCCAGCACACACATATCAGCATACATTTTAAAACACAGCAGCACACACCACATTTATCTATATATATTAGTGATCAGCGAAGTACCTCACAAACGGTCGCAACGACTGAAATCCGGCAAGACCGACGGGCTGACAACAGCCTTCTCCGGCGTGGCTGCGGCGCACGCAGGTGGCTCGACTGCGGCTTTCGGAGTGGTGTCCGGCGAGGCTGTTAGAAGAGTTTTCGTGGTGTTGAAATGAATCAACGGGTTCATGGCTCGATATTATCGGAAATCGATTCAATTGAAGTATTCAATGTGTTTCAAACTTGAAAGATAAAGGAAAAATAAAAATAAAATAATTAAAATAGCTAAACTACACTAGGAATTGAAAGTGCAAGTTGGTAGGATGCCTCGGTCGTGTGCCTTAATTGAAAGTGCAAAGCAATAATGAAAATAAGTAAGAAAATGCAATGTTTCACCGAGTACAAGCATGCAAGCACAAGGTACAACAACGCATAAAAACTCAAATAAAGCAAATTAACTAAAATTGAAAGCATGGATGGATAAAGCAATGGAAATTAACAAGAAAGTTCAAAACTTTAAGGAAAATAACAAGCAACAAAGAGTAGATCTAAGATTAAGCATGAAACAAAGCACAAAAATAAGATTTAAAATAAAGCATGTGTAAAACTCAAAATCAAGATGATCCAAGAGCCGATCTATGATCTAGATGTGTCACTCATCTAAATTCCATAGCCAAATCTTAAGATCTAACATGAAATCAAGTAGTTAAGAGAAAAGGCATAATATGAAGAACAAAGCATGGAAATGAAGAACAAAGCATGGAAATAAAGCATAAAACATGAAATTGAAAGGAAACTTACTTGAATTGAGAAATGAAACAAAGCTTGAATGTAATTGCAATCAAAGTAACAATCCAAAGGAGTATTTGGATTCTTCTTAGGCTTACAAACCCAAGGCCAAGCATGAAAGTAAATCTAAATCTAGAAAAGAAATTACATCAATGTTGAAATTGAATCTAAAACCTAAGAGAGAGAAAATAGATCTTGAAAACTAGAGAGGATTTTTAATCCCAAACCCATGCTTGGGTTGGGAGAAAGTGAGAGGTATTCTACAAAAATAAGAGTTGTCCCCTATTTATATTACATTTAATTGAGTTTAAATGGGTCAATTTGGGCTTTAAAGGCTTAATTTCCCGGGTTTGACCAAGTTTGACCCGAAAATAGGCTCCCTAGCCACTTGGCTATCCCTTTTGGCTTGGTTGGTTGGTCTTGGGCGAACTTGGCTTGGTTTTGGACGTTTGGAGATGGCTTTGGGCGTCCTTGGGGGCTTAGCAAGTCATGGCATGAAGATGGCATGGAGATGGCAAGGAGAAACGCCCTTGGCTTGGAGATGGCGTGAAGATGGCATGAAGAGGCGTCCTTGGGTGCAAGGGAGCTTGGATGGCGCTGGGATGGCACAGAGATGGCGCTGGGAGGGCTGCTGGGAGATGGATGGCGCTGGGATGGCACATAGATGGCACTGGGATGGCTGCTGGGAGATGGATGGCGCTGGGATGGCTGGGAGATGGCCAAGAGATGGCGACCATTACAGAATGTTTGCCTCTTGGAGCTCCTTTTTGGCCTCCATGCCTTAGTTGAATTCACATCATCAAACCACCTATTAAATAAGACCTTTCAACATAAAAACCCAAGAATTTCACCAACCTTAAATCAATTAAAACCATTTAACCCAATTAAACATAAAATCAAAAGAAGAACACAAAAACTCTAAAATAAGAAAAATAACCTAGAAAATAAAGCTAAACGACTCAAGAACCACTAAAAATAATATAAAGCCCTAATTAAGAACACGAGAAAAACACAACATTTATTACGGTGTGTGATCTAATTTCGGAGTCGCCGGACCGCCTTACTGCTCGTCTCGCCGGAGTTAAAGCCGTGAGACCCGCCTGTCACTTCGGAGTTGCCGCTGCTGTTAGCCGGAGTTCAGAACCTCACAGCCGAGGGTCGCCTCCGCCAAGCCGGAACAACATCTCACCCCGCCTGCCGGAGTTCGCCTTGCTCCACCAGCCGCTGCCACGTTGGGGTTTCCGTCTGACAGCCGCTCCGTCGCAGCCCAGCAATCAGCCGCAGCTGTTGCGCCTTGTTTTGCATGTAAT
>BMAC01000293.1:964178-998776 GCA_014905375.1 Phtheirospermum japonicum | reverse complement strand
GAAGAGGAACAAAAGGTTTGGCGAATGTGGTCAGCGAAAGTTAGATCGTCCAGCAGATGGAGGCGGTCGTCTTCAGCAACATAGGTGAAGGCAGTAGGCTCGGACGAGAAGGCAGGGAAGGATTCTCGGATATCCATTTGGCATGAGCATCCACGCCGAGAAGGAAGAATGCCTCCGCCTCGGGAACCAGCAGGTCATAAAGCTCAAGCGATCCTAGGAAGACCTGGCGCGTGGTAGCTCGAGTTAATTGAATCAAGCGTAGACCTTCTTCAAAGTTCAGGAATCCGAGCCTCCCTTTTGCTTCTCCTTCTGTGAGACCTTTAACTTCTCCATCGGCTTCGCCTTCAGCCCTGGCCTTCTTGGCTCTCTCCTTGAGCTTTTTGAGCTCTTCCTCGTGCAAAATGGCCTGAGCACGGGCCCTGCCCTCCGCCTCCTATTGCGCCGTCTTCGACTCCGATAACTCCTCCTTAATCGTAGCCAGCTTTGCTTTGAGCATCTCCGCCTCGCCGTCAAGACCATGACACTTGGCCAACAACTCCTTCCTCTATTTCTTCAAGAGCTCGATCTCCGCTTTTAGATCCGTTTGCAGTAAAGAGCTGCGCGTTCGGGCTATCAGAGAAGCTCTGAACACCACCGTCTAAAGGGGTAGAGCAGAGGAAAATTAGCCAAAACTTGTGAAAAGGGGATAAGGGACATATGGTGAGTGCTTTACCTGTGCCTCGGACCGGCAGAAGGCTTCTACCAATTCGGGATCGGACATCTTGTCCGCGGTCCGGCGATCAGCGGTAGGAGCTAAGCCCATCATGAACTACCTAGCCACTTCACCTGGGCAGTTCAGGACAGACCTGTTGAAGAAGATCTGGTTAGGGTTAGAGGGGACCTGGAAGGCCTGAGGGGTTACCTCAGGGATGACTTCTGGCTCAGACCTCTTCCTCTTTCGCCTCTGCAGCTGCTCTTCCGCAGGATATTCAGAAAACGGGATCCCTTGGATTGGGGCTCCCAACTCAGGCGCAACTTTCCTTACTGGCTCTGGGTTTTTCCTCACTGTCCCAGAGGGAGGGACAGCAACAGGAGTGGCTTGGGTCTGCCCCTGGGCTGGATCTGCAGGGAGTGCTGCCAAGGTAACCTCCTCCAAGGTGGGAGAAGCTCTGGAGGATTCTCCTAGAAGGCTTTTCTGACCATCCCTGGTGGCTTTCGCTGCTTTGGCTTCCAAGCGTGCCTGCAACATATTCACTGAAACAGGAGGATAGAGCATTTAGTACTCATTAATGATGAAATTACAAGGATAAATGAATAGTCAGCATGAAATAATACCAATGCGATCTGGTAGAGGACCGCTCTGTTATTGGGTTATGAAGAAAATTAAGAGGTCAGGTTTGAGGACTTTAGTGATGTCCATGGGCTTGGAGTTGAGGGTTGCTATTTTTTGGGCTACGTGTGGGGGCCTCTCACCCCGGGGTAGGGAGGCCTGTTGCGGCAAGAGATCGATGGAGATAGGAGAAAAACCCCAATCTCCAGAACACTGGACGAAGAAGAACTTCTTCCTCCAGGCCTTATGGGATGTAGGCAGACCAAATAAGAAATGGACTTCTGGTCTGGCAGAGAGATAGAAAAAGCCTGAAGAACTCTTAGCCAAGAAGAGAGAGTAAAAGAGTTGGGCCGTGGGAGTTATTCCAGAATATTGAGCTGCCAGATGAAAACCCGCCATTACCCGGAAAGCATTAGGAAGAAACTGATGTACCGGAATCTGGTACATCCGGGAAACCGCAAGGATAAAAGGGTGGACGGGAAGACTTAAGCCGGCGTGGAACTGGTCCACATAGAAGGTTAAATGTTGCAGTGGGGGAGCGGAAGCTCTCTCGTCCGGTGACGGACTGGTAAAAATAAAATCGTTGGTAATATTAAAGGTGGCACGTATGTCTCGCAAGGTTTGATTACTAACTATGGAAGAGATATTGTCAGCAGGGGGATTCGGAGGAATTACTGGGGGTCTCCCTAAGGGTACCAGAAACCCTTCCTGAGGAGCTGCCGGAGGCGACTCTGAAGAAGAAAAATGTACAGTAGAGGTAGAGTTCTCCGGCGCGGCGGATGAACTCCCCCCAGTGGAATCAGATTGAGAAGGAACTACTGACATGATTAAAAGGGGGATGAGAGGGTACCTGGTTATAAGATAGCGAAGGTTGGACGGAAGTGGAGCGGAGTTGTAAAAATCGTCGGGATTTTGGAGAGGGAGAGAAATTCAAGACGCTGGAAAGATAGAATTTGAAAAGTGAAGGGAAAGAAGGAATATGGAGGGACAAAAATAAAGTTAATGAATTTGAAAATCGGAAATCGAGGAGGGCGGGATTTGATGGGATCCCCGCATTTAATGCAAGCAGTACTTTATGTGGTGAGCTGGGGCGTCAACCGCCCTAGGTCAAATCACACGCCACCAAGTTGTCAGTTACGGAAGAGACGTGTGGGAATAGGGACCGTTTGGGAAGGCAAACCGACACCACTAATGCCAATAATTAGGGCTGTGCGGCAGGCGGATATCTCGGGAGTCCCTCAGTACGAGAAGTCATAAAAGACAGAATGGCCCCATTTACTTCGAAAGAGCTTTGGAATATTACCGATCTACCCCAACTATTTGGGGGGAGGAGTTGATAGGGCAACATATACGCCAGACCTGGTTTGGGGTAGCTCTGACTCAGAGTAGTTAGATTCATTAAGGGAGGGCTAGAACAGCTCTGTCTTAGAGAAAGATCTAAATAACTTTCCTACTGACATCAGGAATATCAGGAAGAGGTGGTTATCGCCCGTGACCTCTCCTGAACTTAGCCATCTTGAATAGATCATTAAGAGCTTGAGGATTATCCCGAACTGAAGTTTCGGGGACTGACGTTTAGCCTGGTCTGGGTGGCAGACCTGATTAAGTCCTCTAAGAAATAGAGCTCATCCTCACTATAACAAGATTTGATCTGTTAAAAAGCAGGAACATAAAAGGCAAGAAGAGCTGGATAACGACAGGTCTGGTTCCTTGAATTCTGCTGGAATCTCAGAGTTGAGATAATGCGTAGTGGAGGAAGACCTGGAACAGGGAAGACCTGTTTCTCAGACTCCCCAGGGAGAGACAAGTGGGACCACCTGTCAGAATTTGTGGCACAACGGTCCGAGATTCGCGGCATGTGCTCCTGAGATTCCGACTGGGGTCCCCACTAGGAAAAGCTATAAATATCTCAGCCCCAAGGCTGAGAGAGATATGTCATTCTCTTGAGCATTCTTGCTTTCTTTCTAGAAAATACCTCAAACGCTTACTGACTTAAGCATCGGAGAGGTTTCCACTAGAAAATCACCAGGGGTCCTTTCTAACTTGTGTTTGTGGTGCAGATCAGGAAGGTGTTCAAGGTTTCAGGCATTCTCAACGTTGGTCATTTTTCGGGTTGAAACACTGGTGCTACTAATCGAATCATGTCAGCTGAAATTTTTGATAAAAAGATGATTCAAGATATTATTTTACTATATCGAATTTCATGATTCATAGACCATGTGGTCATTTAAAAAAGATCATCTCCTTGCATGGTTGATGAAAATCGCATAAAATATCTTTCAAAAAGGTTTGTAAATACTACTACTATTGATAACGATGGTTACCTAGTGTATTGATGTAGAAGTACTGGAAGAACAATTACAAAGACTGGCGTTCAGTTGGAGCTCATTTGAATATTGAATGGTGTAACTAATATAGATCTATAAATTATTTGTTCAAATATGTCAACCAAGGTAAAGATAAGATCACTGTAACTTCTATTAGAACAAAGATGAAATGCATAGAAGAAAAAGATTGATGAGATCAACACGCATTATGATTGCCATTACATTTCTCAATGCGAAGCGACATGGAGAATATTAGGTTATGAAATCCAGTATAAAACTCCACCTGTCATGCATTTGAGTTTTTAAAAAAATAAAATAAAAATCCAGTATAATGGATCTAGATTGGTTGTTACAAAATTTGGCGATCATGTTGTACAGACTAAGATTTTTCAAGGAAATAATGCAAATGAATTGGTGTTGATCCTTAGAATGACTGTCACACCATCTAATTCAAGGTTTCCTTTCAGGTTCCAATGTCGAAAATTTCCTGTGATCTTGTCATATGGCATGACAATCAACAAATATCAAGGACAATCTCTCTCCCATGTTCGACTTTTCCTAAAGAAGTCAATTTTCAGTTATGACCAATTGTACGTTACTATATCAAGAGTGACCACTCGTAAGGGTATAAAATAATAATCGTTGATGATGAGAATAAACTTAATACCAAAATCACAAATCTTGTGTATATGGATAATTTTCATAATTTGTAAAGTACATTTCGTCTAATAACAATCATTTTATAAATCACGTTATAACATTTTCAATACTATTCGATTTTTGAATAATAATTATATATATATATATATAATGAGAATCTATGTCAATTTCATTAAGAATAAATGGTTATATACAATGTACATGATTAGGGAAAATATCTGATAAAATATACAAAAAAAAAATTAATAGTAAGAACAAAATATTAACATGTTCTAATACACCCTCTGTCGAATTGAGAGGAAATTATACACTGAGACTATCGCGAAAATCATCAAAAATTATGAACGGAAGTCCTTTTTAAAGAAAAAATATCGGCACTACGACATCAACACGAGATCATAGTTAGATATCGGATTTGAGTAGGAATTAACAAGATATAAACATCATGTACCAAAATTGATTTAGAGAATGAAAATGTGGTAAAGTTTTGAGTTTTATTTCTCGATGGGTAGAAAGTACCAATTTTACAATTCAAGGGTGCAGAGTGGGAAATGCATGTTTTTCGATGGCGCTAAATGCAAAATTAACGCACTCGCCACCCCAGTTCAATTTGAACGTCCATGAATACAAGCCTTTCATCATTCTTCCCCAGTTTTCCCCACTCCATTCATCCTCGCCACCCGCAGTTTTTCTCCCTCCCTTCAACGCAAACCCATATTTTCTCCGCCCTCATCCTCATCTCATTAATTTCTCAACTATTGTTTTTCCTCCATTGTTGTTATTTTTGGGATTCTGGGTTTTTCAATTGCCATCGTAATAAGCAAACAACGGGGGATTTTAATTTATGCCATCATGGGTCAGCAGACGCTGATTTACAGTTTCGTGGCGAGGGGGACGACGATATTAACGGAGTACACTGAATTCACCGGGAATTTCACCACAATCGCCTCCCAATGTTTGCAGAAGCTACCCGCTTCGAGTAACAGGTTCACATACAATTGCGACGGCCACACATTCAATTACCTTGTGGATAATGGATTTAGTATGCACCGACCATTTCGAATTCCTTTTTTTTTTCCTGGTTCGATCTGTTGTTTTTGTTATCGTTTTGCTGCTAACGTGTCGAGATAAATTTATTATGTTCAGGTTTGTATTTGTCAAAGCTTAAAAATTAAGGATCCCTCTGTAATTTTTTTCTAAAAATTATGTCTCAAATGGATGAGAAATACAATGCATGTATTGTTGCGTAATACATGAACATATATCAGGAATTAGATTGACGCAACGTAGAAGAATAACATTTATTGAATTTTGGCTCTGGTTCTTTATTATATTAATAATAATAATTATTTATTCATTTATTTATTTGTTTTTGGGAACGAAAATAATTCAGGTTCATAGTTGAGTAGGACGGGTAGGTTCATACTGTACATTTTGATTTTGAACATGCAGAGTTTATTAGTGGACAAAATTGATTCACACTTGCTTTCTGGAAATTGTGCATTTTTCGTTTCTGGAGCATTGGCTACATCCATTATGCTAATTAACGATCAATAAATTGTTATGCTGAATTTTGTAGCCTATTGTGTCGTTGCGGTTGAAGCTGCTGGTAGGCAACTCCCAATTGCCTTTCTGGAGCGTGTTAAGGATGATTTTACCAAGAGATATGGAGGAGGTAAAGCTGCAACTGCCGGTCCCAATAGTCTCAAAAAGGAATTTGGGTAAATACTGTTATTCGTTTTGATTGGTGATTTTTTTATTTCTTTTTCCTGGGCATTACCGAACTCTTATTGGTATTGCAGCCCTAAACTGAAAGAGCAAATGCACTATTGTGTCAATCATCCCGAGGAAATTAACAAACTTGCTAAAGTCAAGGCTCAGGTTAATGAAGTAAAGGGTGTGATGATGGAAAATATTGAGAAGGTATGATATATATATATATATATATTTTTTTTTTCTTTTTTAAAGAAAACATAAGGTGTGATTGCAATCCATCAATAAATAATTAAGTAAATAAAACATGTTCATTCATTCTTATTGACCATGATGTTGCTAAATGTACTTTTCTGTTTATCAGGTTCTTGACCGAGGAGAGAAGATCGAAGTTCTTGTTGACAAAACTGAGAATCTCCGATCACAGGTTAGTTCGGAATATATTTGATGCCTTCATACATGTTTGAGCTCCTTGTAATTTACATTACAGAAAAAACCTTTTGACGTCATTGAACCTTTTAATATCATCGAGTAAAATTTTGTGTAAGAAATCTCATCTCGACTCTTGGGCATTTGCTAACCAGAATATTGATGGTAAGCTTTATTATTTTCCATGAATAGATACTTGGCTAAAATCATTGAAGGAACTTAGAATGATTCATCATTGACGGTGTATTGTTCTAAAATCACTGAAGAACTTCGTAACCCAGAATGATTCTTTTTAACATATAAAAGTTATTATTAATCCATACTCTAAATCATTGATGGAACCTAAAACTGTAAGATTTGATCTTACTCGTTTGGAAAAAGTTATTGGGATGATTACAAATCCTACCCCTGAGGTTTGGAGTAATTGCAAGAAACTCCAGTGTACTTTTAAAATTACAAAACCACCCTAAAGTGTTGCATGCAATTTGTAAAAGAGAAGCAAATGTCAATGGCATTGTAATTTTGAACGATAAATTGATTTTGTTTTTGAAATCCAGGCCAAACAGCAGAGTATTTTTTGTTACTAACCCAAAGTTATATAAATGTTACAACTTATTTTGTAAACATATGAATGATTTTTTAATTTTGTTTAAAAAAAATGTTATCTTACAATCTTTTGCCAAATAGTGCTGAAGCCTAAAGGGATGTATTTGTCGAGAAGTGGATATTTTGAAATACAAACTTAGGGGTGTAGATACAGGTGTTTTATTTTTCAGTAGGTGAGTTTGACCACCGGAAAACTCCAGTCCGGGTTTTCTATTTCTTGTATTTCATTTGTGTTTGAATATACTTGGCAAATGCATGTGTATAACAATAGCATCATGTTATATACATGACACATTAATTGGAATATTCACCCCATCCTGTGTGGGAAAAACTCTTGTTTGGTACGATTTAAAGAGTTGAATTGTCGAATTAATTTATAGGTTATATATGAATATAAAACATCCCGTTTAATGGTTGTTTGGCGTTTCAAAAAAAATAATAAATCATTTATCTGCCTAGCTATCATAGATGGGGTTCATAATGTTTGTGTTTCTATGTTGGATTTCAGGCACAGGACTTTAGAACACAAGGGACCAAAATGAAGAGAAAAATGTGGGTTCAGAATATGAAGATTAAACTGATTGTGTTTGGCATTGTCCTTTGTTTGGCACTCATCATCTTTTTGTCCATCTGCCCTCACTTCCATTGTTTCTGATTACAAGGGGATCGATCGATCCTAGGCCACACGCCTGGGGTTTACAAATGCCTTACTGCTTAGGTTAACTACTCGATTCTCAACCTCCTTCAGTGTTGAATTTTTTACTTTTTTAAAATTTTTTTATGCCATATATTAGGTTTCCTAGTGTGTGGTTGCCTCCACCATTTCGACTTACCCTTTCGCCTTGCCTTTCTTGGACTTAGACTTGTTTCTATTTTTCCTGCAATTTGAATCCAAATTCGTGATGTACAGGTGGACTATAGACGAGTAGTAGAAACAGATAAGAATTTTTCATGTTCCATTCTTTCAGTTTTCTTTCATCTCTTTATAGCTCGGTGTCGCCCCGGTCTGGTGGCAAAACAGGGTTTTTGCTGTTTTGTCCTTCGAAGGCAGATACTAAAAAACCATATTATGGGAGCAGTTTATTTATTTATTTTGTACAGTTTTCAAATTCTCATTACACTTCTGTCAAGACGGAAATATACAAATTTAGTTTATTATGTTAGAATACTACAAGGATCAATTGGCATATGGATGTGTGATTAGGGCTGTAATAGTACCGAGTGCAGCCAAATTTTTGAGAGTTTTCATTTATTATCAATTCAAACTCGAGCTTTATTTATCAAATATATTGATGGTTCATAATTTTCGTGAGAGTTTAATCAAATCGAAACGAGGTTAATTCCACTCCAAATTATTGGTTGACCGTTAAAGGATGTTCATGCTAAGTATCAATAAATTGTTTTTTATATCTACTAAAATCTATAATTTTATTCAAAAATAAATAAATTTATGAAATATTTCCTTTATTTATCAAAAGCACGTGTATAAACATTAAAATCAAACAACGTATTACACAATTGTTAAGCTCAGATCCATAGGCAAATACGTATACACATAGCTCACAACGGAAGTCTAAGTTAAGATTAAGGAATTTTTATTTAGGAGGGCGAAAATTTTCCAAATAATTAAGTATTAAAATTAAACATAAATATTTAGCGTTAATACAAGAGAAAAAGATCAAAATTATTTATTGAATAAATGACCGAGTGATAATAGCAACTACAATGTGATATGACATAACAACTTATGATCGTCACGAATTGAATTATATTCAAATTGGTTTAGGTTGGTCATCGGTGTCAATAATTGACGATTACACAATTCGAACAATTTCTTCAAATTCATCTCAATTAAAAACAAAAAAAACAAAAAAACAAACAAAAACAAACAAAAAAACCCCTTAACATTTACAAATCCAAAAACCCTTTTGGATCTTAAAAAAATTTGAGGTTTTTAGTAGCCATTATCCTTTTACAACATCCGGTTCATAAAATCGACCGGCAAAAACAGAGAGAATAATAATTAACTCATATTAAAATCAACCTACTAATAGATAATTTAGAATAAAAGAAACTAAAGCAACAAAGATAATAATACTCACTAACCTATTTACTTAGTTTAGGCATTTTAAGTTGTACACATCTTCTCTTCGTAACATGAAACTCATCAATAATTGAGTTAATGCTGAAGATTTGAGCGATTACTTCTCAATGTACATCGGTAATGAGTCCCCCCAAAAATTCATCTTCCATCTTCTTTCGCAATGTAGTAGTCTTAACAATTTTCATACATGAAAATGCACGCTCCGTTGTTGCGGTGAAAACCGGAGGAATCAAAATAAGTGTAATTACTCTTACCCACAAGATAGTAGTTCCATGTATTTATAGCCTTTGATAATACTTGACATAACTATGCAAATGTTGACAAATTCTGAAAATGTGGATTTCGCTGAAGATCAAGTTCAAAGTGGCTCAATTAATACTTCATATGTATAAACAAGAGTCATGCATAATGAATACAGCCAAACAGATCACAACCACACCATATGCTGCAGATGAGGACAAGAAGATCACAGCCACACAGCTATTCAATCGTGGAATCCTAAACCTAATGCAAAATGTGTCAACGGCTAGATTTGTCTTGTAGCTCCTATGTAGCTGTCATTGTACGATCATTTCTCATTCCTACACGTGTATAGGATTACTATGTTCTATATTGATCTTATGCGGCTATAAATAAGCCTCACAATTTCATCTGTATTTTCATTGAATGAAGAAAGCTTATTTACTGTTATGTGCAAACAGCTTTATTCATAAGCTTAAAATGATCTTTAGCTCTTCGCTTCTTTTATATGGTATCAAAGCAGACAATTAATTACTTGTCTCTGAGCCATCTGCATTGTTCTGAAAATTTTTGTTTGTTTCCAATTTTACACTAGCACTATGGCTCAGCCTTTTCCCCCTCTTCCAACCCTTTCACCAACAAACACATTGACACGGGAATTTCTAGCACATATACACACTTTGGAAATTTAACTATTTTGATTGGTAATGAATTAAAGAACAAACTATATATTATTGGATAGTTTCTAATAAAAAAAACTGATCTAAAAAATAATAATCCGAAAGTGAGTTATAATTATTTGACTGAAGTGTGGAAGTGCAGTGGTTTCATACAGGATTTTTGAAGGTTGAACAACTCTTGGTGAGTTTTCATGAACCTACTCATTCAAGCACCTTGGGAGATGATAAGCACTTCATATTTAGTCAAGATTCATTTTATTTATCTTTATTAGAGTAACCTTTTCATTATTCTAGACCTTTAAAAATATAATATCTTATTTATGGTTTTTGATTCATCTTGGAGGGTTGTTCCAAGTCCTTAACTATAAAAGACACCCCATTGTTATGTTTCCAGTAACCAATTTCGAAATAACAATATATTTTGAGCTTTTAAGCTTGTTTAGAAGATTTATCTTCTTGTATTTTACTCTAAACTCTTTTGGTGGATTTCTAAAGTTGTGAGTTTTGAGTGGTGCCTTGTGACACCTCCTATTTCTCTTGAACTTTCCAGTATCAAGTGGTTATCAGAGCTTTGGTTTTAGATGGCTGGTCGTAGGCGAAACAGACCAAATGTTGAGGATCCCTCAGCTCGTCAAAAAGATCTACGTGATATGGAGTTGAAAGATTTAAGGAGACAAGTGCAACAACTCGAGTAACGCCTTGCACGTGGCAAACCTTTATATCGTGATGTTGAGAGTCATGATTTAGAGGATGGTTCTTCAAACTATGAGATGGAAAATCTATTTCATAGAAATAATGGTTCATGTGATATTTATTCATATCATGGTTCTATTAACAACTTTCTATCTTCTGACGAGGATATAGAAGTTGATTACAATGATATCTCAACTTTTGTTGAAGGGATGAAAATTATTTTCGAAGAAAATCTTTTTGATGATACAAGGTCTATAAGTGACTATTACGATGGTCCTCCGATATTTGATGAAGAGGAGATACATTTGTCTTGTGATGAAGATTTCAAGCAAGATGATGTTGTTTATGCTTTAATGCATGTCCCAACAAGTGGAAAGACAAATGATGACATTTCCGTGAAAGTCCATAGGATATGGGAGAAATTTACAAGTTTGACTTTTACTAAACTACCGTCTAGCCTACCTCGACTTCGAAAAATTCAATATCAAGGTAAAAATATACAACCCGAATAATCAATTTTCAAGAAGGTGATTTTACTTGGTTTTATTTAAGGAAGAATCGATTTCTTCATAGATTCCGTAGAAAAACCAAGCCTAGATATTACAGACCTTTTCGAGTCTTGAAAAATGTATTTCTCTTTATGATAAACTTGATCAAGATTCGAGGTCGAATCTTTTTCCAACCAAGGGAGAATGACACGGGAATTTTCATCACATATACACACTTTGGAAATTTAACTGTTTTGACTGGTAATGAATTAAAGAACAAACTATATACCATTGGAAATCCCTATGAGTCTAGTTTCTAATAAAAAAAACTGATCTAAAAAATAATAATCCGAAAGTGAATTATGATTATTTGACTGAAGTGTGGCAGTGCAGTGGTTTCATAAAGGAACTTGGAAGGTTGAACAACTCTTGGTGAGTTTTCATGAACCTACTCATTCAGTCACCTTGGGAGATGATAATCACTTAATATTTAGCTAAGATTCATTTTATTTATCTTTATTAGAGTAACCTTTTCATTATTCTAGACCTTTAAAAATGTAATATCTTATTTATGATTTTTGACTCATCTTGAAGGGTTGTTCCAAATCTTTGCCTATACAAGACACCCCATTGTTATGTTTCCAGCAACCAATTTCGAAATAACAATATATTTTGAGCTTTTAAGCTTGTTTAGAAGATTTCTTCTTGTATTTTTCTCTAAACTCTTTTGGCGGATTACTAGAGTTGTGAGTTTTGAGTGGTGCCTTGTGACACCTCCTACTTCAATTGAACTTTCCGGTATCACACATTCACTACTAATCCAGATCTAGTTATCCAGCTGCAAAGTCAGCTCATTAGCATTAAGCTAAATGACAACAATTATCTGATGTTGAGGCAACAAGTGCTTACAACTGTTAGGGGGTATGGCCTTTCAAATTTCCTTACTGGTGCTCAGTTTATTCCAGATCAATATGTTCCAGGTCCATCTGAAGGAGAAAACACCCTTAATCCTGCTTATTCCACTTGGATAAAATAAGATCAGCTTTTGGCCTCCTAGTTACTTTCTTCATTATCAGAAAATGTCCTAGTTACTACTGTCGGTTTAAACACATCCACTGATATTTGGGAGGGTCTACAAACCAGCTTTGCAAATGAAAGCAATGCCAAAGTAATGAGATACATGCTGCAACTTCAAAAAATGAAGAAAGGATCCATGAACATGAGAGAGTACATCAACAATTAAATCTTGTTGTTATATGATTGTTGCTATTGGAGAAATTTCAGATCAAAGTCAAATCTTGCACCTCCTTTCTGGCTTAGGTTTTGACTATAACCTTGTGGTTGTTTCAATAACTGCAAGAGCTGATCCTTCTATCCTGAGAGAGGCTCATTCTATATTGTTGAGCTTTGAAAATATACTTGAGACTGCAGAGATTGCAGGAACTGATTCATCCTTTTCTGCCAGTCTAACCACTCAAACACAAGGCAGAGGAAGATGCAACTTTTCCCCTAGAGGAAGACGAAGTAACATGAGAGGAAGAGGTAGAAACTCAAATTTCAGAGGAGGGGAAGGTAGAAATGAATATAGAGGAGGAGATAGACCAAGATGTCAAATTTATCACTACAACAATCGCACGGATGATAAATGTTATTTTCGGAAAAACCAATAATGTTACAAATTACAATGTGTACTTGTGTAAATTTTATGTGTCAATAAGGAATGAGAGATTCTTTCCTAGTTCAGATCATTGTATATATTTTACTTATGTCTGAGTTTATTGTACTTCATGTACTTGTTCTCCAATTCTACAGAAGCTACGTGGGTTGATGGTGAGGAGTTTCAACATTTGTATGGTGTATTGGACCTTGAGGACAAGGTCCGTTCTGAGGCGGAGAGCGATCTTGACTAGCCCAAATAATAATGGATTTGACCACCAGGCCCAACTTGGAGATGACAATATTAATGAAGCTATTAAAGGCCCAAGACGTGGTTCAAGAATTAGAGCCAAACCCATAAACAGAGAATTAGGGCATATCAAGTGATGAACGGAAATTCAAATTTATTTTATTTCTTTTTTTATTTCAATTTTATTTAATCCCACCAAAGTTTACAACTTGGAATACTCTATTTAAAATCTGAATTAATTATTCGTACAAATTAATATATTAGTGCCAGCCGCCACCTTTTCCTATTATTTGAAATTTTCATCCGTAATGGCCAGCTGTTTCTCAATTATTTATTGCTATTCCAATGACCATTAATCTATGCAAGATCCATAGACATCTGTGAGTATCAGAAATGGCTTATGCTGCTATGATTTCTGTTAAGCAGACAATCTCGCGTCTTAAATCTTGTTCCGTATTTCGATTAGTCCCCCTTGTGAAGAAATCATAGGATTTGCATACAACGAGGTTCTTGCCTTACAAGACGTCCTCAAGAGATTGGACATTGACGGCAGAAGCAGGAGGAGAATAAAAGCTTTCGATGGAGAGATCAGAGATGCACTATATGCATTCGAAGACGTACTCGAATCTCATGCCTCAAATCAGCTTGCTTCACATTCTCTATGCCTCCATTCCGTGTTCCGGCATTTTTGTATCAGGGAAGCCGAGAATGATGGGCTTTTCCACGTCTTAAATAGTTTCAGGCAAGGTGGTATGAAAAGCCAGCCGCGTCGACGTCGACTCTGCATCCACAATAATATCTTGTTGGGCATTAAGGATGCGTACGAATCAGTGACATCTATGTCAACCGCCCATTCCCTTCTATGCACCGGCAGATATCATCGGTATCCTGTACCGATATGTTTTGGCTTGAAGTTGCTAAGGGTTATGGATGCTCTTACGATCCGTTTCTACGAGTTCCCCTTAGAGGTGCTGGATTGTGTTCAGCTAAGGTACCTTGCCCTCACTTGTTACGAAGACCTCCCTCCTACTATATTGAGACTTTGGAACCTTCAGCACTTGATCGTCCTTCGACATTCGAGCATCAAGTCGTGTGGGGTCCCATCGTACCTGCCTATGGAGATTTGGGATATGAAAGAGTTGAAGCATCTTCAAGTTACGAGATCCTCGTGGCACTAATTCCTTAACACATCTCATCACACTTTTAGACGTGGGCGTTGGTAGTTGTATCGAAGTTGTTCTTCACGCGCTCCCTAATCTAGAGATAATAAGGATTCGAATCGAGCTTGCGCTCGATGTTGCTAAATCCCTCCTCTGCTTCGATTCTATTTCACATCTAAATATGCTTAAATCGCTTGAGTGCGATATCATTAATCCCTATTGCATGTCTAGAGATGTTACTGTAAGCAATGGCATGTCAGCACACTATTCCAGCTCAGCTGATGATGCAGCATGTCAAGATAAACATGACAAGGACAAACCAGAGAGAGGAAATGAGGTGAACGTTTGCATGAAGACAAAACCATCCAGCTGTGCAAGCAAGAAGGGATCTGGTGCTAACAGGGACATAATGGTGTAGTTAGACCGTAGCTTGTGTAACCCTAGCTTCTAGATAAGTCCAAAGCCTTATATATATATATGGTTTGAGTGAGCTGCTGTAATCAGTGTGAAAATAGAAATAAGAAAATACAATAACCCTATTTTCAAAAGCTGCAGATTTTATGTTTTATTTGCTTTCTTTACATGGCATCAGAGCCAGTCTCTGACCTATCTCTATCAAGCATTTATTTTACCCGGATCTGATGACAACAACTGCTGAAGGAATGGCAGGGGGACCACCTGCTGAAACTGTTCAATTGCAGAGTCAACTTGTGAGTATTAAACTCAATGAAGGCAACTTTTTGCTTTGGGAACAACAAGTGATGGCAGCTATTCGTGGATATGGCTTGGAGGGCTTTATCAATGGTCAACACCCTGCTCCAAATAGAATCTCTGAAGAAGGTATGGTTAATCCACAATTTATCAAATGGATGAAACAAGATCAACTCATTATGTCATGGCTCTTGTCTTCTTTATCTGAAAATATTCTTATTACAACTGTGGGGCTCAACACTGCTAAGGAAATATGGGATTGTTTAAAATCAAGCTTTGCTAGTCACAATAGAGCCAAAATCATGCAATTGAAACTTCAGTTACAGTCTATCAAGAAAGGAGCTTTACAAATGAGAGAATATTTTGGAAAAGTGAAAAATGTCTGTGATATGCTTGGATCTATTGGTGAAAGGATCAGTGAAGCTGATCAAATAATGTATCTGCTGAATGGATTAGGATCAGAATATAATCCATTGATTGTTTCCTTCACAACAAGGGCTGAAAAGTTTACAATGGCTGAAGCTTATGCTGTTTTACTGAGTTTTGAGAATAGGCTAGAAGGATTGGATGGTGCTAGTGAAAGTCCACACTTTAGTGCTAATTTGACTACTCAAACTGACTTTGGAGCAAGAAGAGGCAGAGGTCGAAATTCTTATCAATTCCAAGGAAACAGAGACCAGTACTCAGCAAATAGAGGAGGAAGAAGCTACTCAAATAGAGGAAGCAGTTTCAGAGGTAGAGGAGGTAGGTTTGGTGCTAACCGAGAAAGGTGTCAAATTTGTGGTTATAGTAACCACACTGCTGATAAATGTTACTATAGATTTGACACAAGCTATCAGGGGAACAATAGAGATAAAAGTCAGAGGGACCAGATAAGCAACAACAACAACTCTATGGCAAATGTTGCTAGCTTTGGTTCAGCAAATTCTGAGATAGGTCATGAGCATTATTGGTATCCAGATTCTGGTGCAACAAATCATTTAACTTATGATCTGGGAAATCTGAGTATGTGCAGTGACTATCAAGGCAATGAAACAGTTCAAACAGCTAATGGTGCAGGTATGTCTATAGCTCATCATGGTAACTCTTTAGTGATCTCCAATGACCATACTTTTGCTCTTAACAATCTCCTTCACATCCCACATATTACTAAAAATCTACTTAGTGTATCTCAGTTTGCAAAGGATAATAAGGTATTTTTTGAGTTTCATCCTTCTTTTTGCCTTGTGAAGGATCAAGCAACAAAGGGAGTGCTACTCAAAGGGATTCTCAATGATGGCCTATACAGTTTCAGACTCACTCCTTGTTAATCTCCTCAAACAAAATTTCCTTTTCAATCAAGTGTCAACTCAGCTCAACTCTTGAATAAGTTAGATATAAGCCTTTGGCATTCCAGACTTGGACATCCCTCTTATGAGGTTGTAAAAAGAGCTTTGACACATTGTAATTTGCCCTATTCTGATAATAAAAGCACTCTTTTATGTTCTGCTTGCTTGAGTTCTAAAATGCACAAATTACCATTTGCTGATTCTCAATCTCATGCTCATAAGATTTTGGATGTCATACACAGTGACCTTTGGGGGCCTGCTCCAGTTCTATCTCATGATGGTTATAGATTTTATGTTAGTTTTATTGATCATGCCTCTAGATTCACTTGGTTTTACTTGCTTAAGGCTAAATCTGATACAAAGGGTGCCTTCTTACACTTTAAAGCACTTGTTGAAAATTAATTCAAAACCTCAGTCAAATGTCTCCAGTCTGATGGAGGAGGGGAATTCATAGGACTCAGACAAATTCTTGACCATTATGGAATTAAACATCAAAAATCTTGCCCTCACACACCTGAGCAAAATGGCCTAGCAGAGAGGAAGCATAGGCATATTATACAGGTTGCCTTGTCCCTTATGTCTCAATCTAATGTCCCAAGTAAATACTGGAGTGAAGCTTTCAGCTCAGCAGTATATTTGATCAACAGGACCCCTGCCAAACTTCTTAACTACAAAACACCTTTTGAAATCATTAGTGCAGAAAGGCCTGATTACCTTTTTCTTAAGAATTTTGGTTGTTTGTGTTATCCCCTTCTTAAACCATACTCATCACACAAACTGCAGCCCAGAAGTCTACCTTCAACCTTTATAGGTTATAGCCCTCATCACAAGGGGTACAAGGTTCTCCTACCATCAAACAAAATTATTATAACAAGGCATGTTATTTTTCAGGAAGATGTATTTCCTTTTAAGACCATCAATTCTGTACCTAACATTGTTGAAACTCATGATGATAATGCTTTTACACCTCTGATTCAGCTGTATAACATCAATCCTAATCAGCACACAAATGTACAGTCTCCTCCACACTCACCTTCTACAGGCCTCCAGCACCATTCACATGTTGAAACACCAACTTCTCCTGCCACCAATGCATCTTCTTCCTCTCCATCATCTCATACTTCCTCTACACATTCTATTCCAATTGGTCAGATCACTATAGACCTACCTATTGAGCAGATAGATATACCTGTTCCAGCTAACCCTTTTGTGCAGAATAATGCAGAGAATGCAGGTGCTCATCCCATGCAGACAAGGTCAAAATCAGGCATTTACAAACCCAAAACATATGCAACAATGATCCAAGACAACCATAATGAGCCTAAGACAGCTGAAGAGGCAATTGACATTCCTATGTGGAGAGAAGCTATGACTGCAGAATACCAGGCTCTCACAAGAAACAAGACATGGTCCCTTGTTCCACTTCCTGAAAACAGAAGAGTGATTGGATCAAAATGGGTGTTTAAGGTTAAAAGGAATTCAGATGGATCAGTTGCAAGATATAAGGCAAGGTTGGTGGCCAAGGGGTATACTCAGGCTCCAGGATTGGATTATACAGACACATATAGTTCAGTTGTAAAGCCAGCCACAATTAGAACCATTCTATCTTTGGCAGTTACAAAAGGATGGTCAATCAAGCAATTGGATGTTGACAATGCTTTCCTAAATGGAGAAATAGATGCTGATATCTACATGGAGCAACCTGCTGGATTCATAAAAACTGGAGAACAAGGATTGGTTTGTAAACTAAACAAGGCCCTATATGGTTTAAAACAGGCCTCGAGAGCTTGGTCAGGGAAATTTGGCAATGTTCTGCTCTCACTTGGCTTCACTCTTTCCAAATCTGATACATCTCTTTATATTAAACATAGTAAATCCTCCTGCATACTAATCATGGTTTATGTAGATGATATCATCATGACAGGAAGCTGTGATTCAGAAATGAAGACCCTTATTCAAGCTCTACATAAACACTTTTCTCTCAAGGATCTTGGCAGTTTACATTACTTCTTAGGAGTAGAAGTCAGCACAGATCAGACAGGAATGATATTAAGTCAGGGGCAATACATCTCAGAAATACTTGACAGAGTAGGGATGAAGGGGGCAAAAGGTGTTGTTTCTCCAATGATCACTCATCCTACTCTATCAAGATTTACAGGGCAACCAATTGAAAATCCCAGACTCTACAGGCAGGTGGTTGGAGCACTACAATATGTCACTTTAACTAGACCAGACATAAGCTATGCTGTAAATAAAGTTAGTCAATACATGCAGAATCCTTTGTCCACTCATTGGAAAGCAGTTAAAAGAATATTGAGGTACCTAGCTGGAACAAGGAATTTTGGTCTGAAGATTACAGCATGTAAGAGCTTCAACATAGTAGCTTATGCAGATTCATATTGGGCCTCGGATATTGATGACAGGAGATCAACTTCAGGGGTTTGTATGTATTTAGGTGATAATCTAATTTCATGGAAAGCTAAGAAACAAGCTACAGTCTCAAGATCCTCAACTGAGGCTGAATACAGGAGCCTTGCTGTCACTATATGTGAGATAATGTGGATGAGGTCATTGTTGCAAGAACTCAGAGTTTATGTATCTAAACTTGGAATAATATGGATGGACAACCTAGGGCAATAGCTCTATCAAACAATCCCATAAATAATGATAGGGTTAAGCATTTTGAACTTGATCTACACTTTATCAGAGACAAGGTAAAGGCTGGGATAATAAGAGTACAACATGTGCCTTCCTATGATCAAATTGCTGATATAATGACTAAGCCATTGACAGGGCAATTCTACTGTAGGCTTAGAAATAAATTGACTGTGGTTAGCAAACCCTACGTAGAATTGAGGGGGCATGTAAGCAATGGCATGTCAGCACACTATTCCATCTCAGCTGATGATGCAGCATGTCAAGACAAACATGACAAGGACAAACCAGAGAGAGGAAATGAGGTGAACGTTTGCATGAAGACAAAACCATCCAGCTGTGCAAGCAAGAAGGGATCTGGTGCTAACAGGGACATAATGGTGTAGATAGACCGTAGCTTGTGTAACCCTAGCTTCTAGATAAGTCCAAAGCCTTATATATATATGGTTTGAGTGAGCTGCTGTAATCAGTGTGAAAAGAGAAATAAGAAAATACAATAACCCTATTTTCAAAAGCTGCAGATTTTATGTTTTATTTGCTTTCTTTACAGTTACCTCACCCGCCCTTTCGATTTTCTCGTCGAGGCTTGAAAAGTTGACTTTGAGTGGCTTTGGCTATCCATGGAAAGAGATGAGATGCATCGCTTTATTGCCGAAGCTTGACGTGCTGAAACTTCGATGCTATGCCTTTAGAGGCACGAAATGGGAATTAGGCAACAACGAGTTCGTCAAGCTTAGATTTCTCCAAATTGAAGGCACTGATCTGGTGCACTGGTCGGCCGGGCGCTAATGTTTCCCAATGCTCCTTCATGTAAGCCTTAAAAACTGCTACAGGCTAGAAGAGATCCCTGAACGATTCGGTTCTCTCTTTTATAAGGTTGAAGTTGTTGACTGCAACCCTTGTGCTGTCTTGGGCAAAGAAAATGCTAGAGTATAATTCTAAACGTGATGTCAGTGTCCATTCTTCATGGGATTAGGCGAAACTCAAGTCATGATGATTTGGCAACTTGGTTCAAAAGGTAAGTGAAATTTAATTTGCAAAGGACAATATCTTTGTATTCATTTTCTTTTCTTTTTTCCTCGATCTGTTCTTTGCGTATGCAAGTCTGTGTTTTGTAATAAATAAATAAAAGTACGTCATATTCAGGTGACACTGTCATGAAACCTTTAACATTGTAGAATTACATGTTAATTCTATGTTTACATTTATATACTTGAAACTTAATTTGTTTGTTACAATATATACCCTTGTATTTCAACTTGGAGTCATATTCATTTCTGCTGTCTATGATGCATTGAAATTTAGATGATGATTTGAATCTTCATGAAACTGAAAATCGGAAAAACACACACCAGCAACCCTTAATTGTGCTCTATAACACTAAAGATTTGCATACATTTCAATTTCTATTAACAAACATCACTTCTATTTCCTAATCCAAATGTGACGATAAAAAAAACAAAAAACATCATTATAATAAAAATCGGTTATTCTCTCAAAGCACTTCTTGTCAAAACTGAACCTGACTCGGATCACTCGCACTATTCCCCTGTGGAGGGCTAATAACTATCCACAGCAATGACACCGTTATCGAGATAAGCCCCGACCACACATATATAATGGTCGGCAATTTCCCTTTCCTCCCCATCAACCCCTTGGCAAACGGATACATATGCGCCAGCACCCAAAAGCTAAAGAACGCCCCTCCGAACAACTTACTCCACTCGGGGATCACACTATAAACCGTCCTCGCGAACCCAATCACGAGCGCCACGAGGTTGACAATAATAATCGTCAGTGGCACGATAAACAGCCCCGTCCACTTCACCACGTAGAGGTCCGCGTACACGTCGTCCTCGTCCTCGGCCGTTGACTTGGAGGTCAACGTGAAGGAGATCTCGATCCCGGCCACGACCTTGAGCAGCCCCTGGATGACGGCCACCAGGTGGGCGCTGCTGCCCCCGATGACCCAGAACTGCTCGTTGCGCCACCACTCCTCGAGGCCGATCCCGGACCACTTGACCTCCAGCAGGGAGATGCAGACGAGGCAGAGGGTGATGATGAGGAGGTAGAGGAGGAAGGAGATGTCGAGGGACTGGACAATGAACTTGCCAGAGAAAAGGGAGAGGGCGGGGAGGAAGCAGTAGACGACGAGGAAGATGGAAGTGAAGGGGTAGATGCCGACGTTGAGGTAGGCGATGCGCTGGAGGAACTTGAGGCGGGTGGTGGCTAGGAGGGCGTTGTTGCGGGAGAAGAAGATCTCGACGGAGCCAGTGGCCCAGCGCAGAACCTGGTGGAGCCGGTCCGTCAGGTTGATGGGGGCCGTCCCGCGGAAGGCGTCGCGCTTGGTGATGCAGTAGACCGATCGCCAGCCGCGATTGTGCATGCGGTACCCGGTTACCACGTCCTCCGTTACCGACCCGTAGATCCACCCCACCCTGTCGCCCCACTCTGTGTTGTCCTCGTACCTGTTCGGCACAAATAATGTGGTAATTTTTTTAATACAATACACGTTTGTTCCTGTTTTATTTCTATCTCTTAACATTTCCGTTATGTGTGAGCGAGATAATTTAGGAGTTGGAATGATTTTAATTGAAGGGTAAATTAATCATTTTTTATCTTCCTTATTCTTTGACAAAAACTCAAGACCATTGTTCGGGAAGGGAGAGAATATAGTCAAAAAATTCATAAGACTTGCAGTAGGTAGGTCATTCCAGTTCTGTGCGGCGGCATACTTTTAAAACAAATGTTCATACTTTTAAGGTGAATAGTCATACTTTTTTCGAAAACAGCGTAAATAGTTATTTTGAATAGTATATTTTTCACCATAAAAGTATGATTGTAAGATTATTTGCTTGAAAAGTACACCATCATTTCCTACCGCACAAAACTGACGGCCGCACAACTGTTTTTTTCTTTTTTCGAAAATCTGAAGGAGCTGTGGCCCAACCAACCCGTAGATGCGCCACTGCACGTAATATGGATTCGAAATACATCAAAATAAAAGGAGCTCCGTGGTTGGGATTTGATTGTATGATAGGATTATTCAAGCAAGCGCAATGAATTTATTATTATGTACTTTAAATCCTTAACTCCAAATCTTTCCATCCAAATGCAACGTTAAAATTTGATAGGTTATTACCAGCAAGAAATGACAGCAATTGCCTCGGCTGCGGTGGGGGCATCAAGCGGGGGGCGTGGGGCCAGCAGCGCACCGGGTGGGCGCCCGTTCTTCACAGAGAAATGATCAGCGAGTGGTCGTCCTTGAAACTCAGCAACAGCTATAGAATCAGTGAACATTGTCGAATTCCCAAATTTCTTCGGGAGCTCCAAGTCGGGATGACTCGCTGTCAGGGGCTCCTCCTCCTCGTGCTGACCGGGCTTGATAGTTTTAGCTGGCGTCTTGTTTTGTCCTAACCAGCCTGAATACTCGTTTGCTCTCGGGGGTGGGAAACCGTAGAGCGCGTACCGCCTGAACATGCATCCGGTTCCGACGTAGACCGGGCCCTGGAGACCATCCAGGGCTCTCATATTTCCTGTTTTGTGACAGGATTAAGACAAATATAAAGAGTTAATTACAAAAGGTACCCTTTAGGTTTGACCTAATTACAACAACATCTAACTAACTTTCAAAATTATAGAAAATACCCCTGAAATTTTATTTTGTCCTACATTTAGCACCTTCATAAGACAATTTTGAAAATATTACAGTTAGCCCTATCAAACCTCATAGGTGTTTCTTTTTTTTCTTTTTCTTTTTGTAATTTTGAGTTCCTGTTTATAAATGACAAGAAATGGAATATGTACATCGTAAGTTGAACACACAACCAAATGAAGAATCGGAAAATGAATTCTGTTGCGAAGACGAATAAAAAGAACTCAAACCACTATATTTAACGGTTCTTACCATCGAAAAACACGGTGTTATGATTAGCGTATCTGTCCGAAGGATCTATCCCTTCGAATCTTTGCGGGAACT
The DNA here is from genome assembly GCA_014905375.1 of Phtheirospermum japonicum. Lineage (NCBI taxonomy): Eukaryota > Viridiplantae > Streptophyta > Magnoliopsida > Lamiales > Orobanchaceae > Phtheirospermum > Phtheirospermum japonicum. The sequence continues at coordinate 975,788 of BMAC01000293.1, read as the reverse complement.
GTATGTAGCAAACACGGTCGCCACCACGGTCCATCATGTAGCATATACCTTCTTTCAAAGCCTTAGAGTTGTAGATATAATGGTCACAGTCTAAATTCAGAATGAATGGTCCGTTTGATAATATTGCCGATGCCCTCACCAGAGCATTCATGGCCCCGGCCTTTTTGTTGTGGTCGTAAGATTTCCGCTTCTCACGTGAGACGTAGGCAAACATTGGAATGCGAATGTCAACACCGGTGAAATCCAATCTCCCTTCGTCTGGCCCACCCATTACAGGATCATTGTCGGGCACCTTGCTCATTATCTGCAAGAAAAAAACAATACAGAAATTGTGCAGTTGTTTGTAAGTATTTTTTGTAAATTGTCTTATAGAGAAACTTTCAACCTATGTATGATTGCTTGTGAAAATTTCACACATTGTTCATTGATTCTAGTTTTTCAACCATCTACCTACATTTTCATCTCACTTTGAACCACACTTCAAAATTCGGTCTCATTTTTCCAAGAACGCGACCAAAGGCCAAGATATCACAAAAATAAATACTAGGGTGTGATTCGTTCACCTTCAATTTAGATAGAACAATATGGAAAAAATCATTTTGAAAATTAATGAATATTGGGAGTTGATCAGTTGTGAGATGAAAAAATAACGTTGATAGTAGATTTGAAATAAAAATAGTAACATAATGATTGAAAATAATTTGTGGTTATAAATATGTGAGTGACTGAATAGGAGATTTGTAGAGAAATGTGTGTAATTAAGTTAACAGTGTATTTTCTAAAATTCTTATATACAATCACAAAATTTGGGTAGATTTTTTTATAAAGTGGAATGAAATGAGAAATTTCCACAACAAAGCACAATCTAAGATTACGTAAGAAAAATCGTTTGCTAAAAAATCACCTGCAAAATCCCGGCATGATCTCCCTTCATGTGATCGGGTGCAGGATCGAACCATGTTCCAGGCCAGTGGGTCCCATCAGCCATCCACGTGGCTTTTGTGACTTCACTCTTGTGATCGGGCGGCAGCACACCATTGTTCTTTTCTTTGACGAGCTTTTGTTCCTGCATTTCTTCGTTTTTGTTGTACATTTTACACCGTTTGGTTATGACGTCTGGCAGACCGTTGATCCTCACTTTGTACTCGTCGTACTCTCTCTTGATCCACCGCCTGTCCTTAACGAAATCGGGCCGCTTCTTGTTCTTGGTTGGATCCAGCTTTTGGCTGAAGTAGCTCTCTGGATTTCTAGGCTCGATGTCGTGCTTCCGGCAGAACGGCACCCATAGCTGTGGCCAATCCCGACAATTTCCAATTCGTCAGATTTCATATAAAAGTGCACAATGTCGATTCAAATCAGGCTAAATCTCCAAGTTATAGGGAAAAATATAACTCACGTTTCAAGTCACTATTCTCTTTTACCCCAAGATCATTATTGTCTCTGTTAATGTTTTAGTAATTTTAAAGGCTGTTACTTGTTTGTTTAATTATAATATAAACAAATTATGCAAGTTTTTTTTTGGGAATAATTGAGTTTAAATAAAAATGAAACACTTTGTGTCCAAACTACATATACAGCCGTTGAAACATGCATTTGCGAATGATTGCCACGTCACTTGCATAAAAGTTGCCACATCGATGGAATAAAAAATGAAACACCATTTAATTACCTCAGCAAATTTCACAGCCTCGGCCATGGCCTCAAACGTAAGAATGGCACCGCCATCATCGGATATGTATACCGACAACTTCTCGATCGGGTAATCGACAGCAAGGATCGACAGAATCGTGTTTCCAGTGACTAAAGGCGGTTCCTTTTCCGGGTCAGCTGTGGATATGAACACGTCCATTCCGGGAAGATCCGAGCGACCAGTCGGGTTGGAGGGACTCTGAGTCTCAAATTTGTCCTTGAGAGCAGCCAAATCGGCCACTCGGTTTATGGGGTTGAACTTTGGCAGTATGTCGAGTAGCCATGAAAATGCAAACCAGATCTCACACACGATAGACATTCCCCATAGCCACATTGCCTCCCGGTTCGGGTTTCGCACTCGCCATGCTAGGAAGAGGGCTAATGCGATCATCCGAAACACGATAAGGACTCTGTCCATGATTAAACAAAAAATCATATAACTAATTAGTAACGTTATTAGTAGTGTTTGTTGACGCAAAATTTCAAGTTATGTAGTAGTATGTAATATCTATATATATACACAAAAGAAAACAATTTTTTTATGCCCAAAAATTTTTCAATTCCGTCGACAAAATAATTCTAAATATTACTTAAGAAATCTTGTGAAGCAAAAAAGATACCTTGTTCATAATTTGGCAACAATTTTTATTCATAATCATCAAAATTGAAGTAAAAAGTTTAAAAAAAATAAAAAATCAGTGCTAATCATAATTATAATTATGCACCTCTGCTCAATCACCTTGGCACTAAGGTAAAATTCTTATGGGAAAAAAAAAATCCTAATCAAGCACTTTTGCATGGATTTTAGTAAATTTGAAAAACTAGTACAAATTGTCTTTTAATAAATAAATATATAATTTATAAATTAACCTGTAAGGGCTGATAACCGCTCCCGGAACCTGGACTTTTCTAGTGAGTGGCTTCCAGGGCTTGTCCATAAAATCTTGCATGCTCATCCCTGTCTCATGATCAAATGAATCGTCGTCTTGCCAAAACGCATTCCCGATCCCATACTTTCCTTTCGTCTCGAAAAGCCAACGGTTGTGATCGAAATCCTGCGTCTGGCTCCTCAACAGCATCGATTTATTGTTACTGCTATTCAATATCGACATTCTACGGTCCAATTTCCCTGCTGACCCATCACCGCCTCCACCGTCGCCCGTCCTGAACCGCTGCGACTCGGACCGGAACCTGGAGGCCGATGGCCCGCGGTATGCGGTGGGCCCGTCGGGCTTGTCGGCCGAAGCCGATGCAGCGGACGACGAGGAGCCCGCGGGCTGATTATCGGGCGTGGAGGGCATGAGGACCGTGTAGTTTATGTAGTCGTTGTTGTTGTGGGCCGCGTAGTCCCCCGGGATGTCCAGCTCATCATCGCGGGAGAGGCTGACGACGCGCCCGCTGGAGGTGCGGCGGGCGAATTTGACCGACTGTGGCGGTGGCAAGTCGGCGGCATCTCCACCCGAGGAAGCTGACGGCTTCCTCGGATTGGATGATGTTGACATTTAACGAAATGGGATTATATGTCAGAACTTGTTCTTATTAAAACAAATGCATTCTGCAGGTTGTTGTAATAAGGGACAATTGGTAAGAGAAATATTATTGTTAGAGAAGAGGGAACAAGGAAGACAAATCATGAGAAGTGCCAAAAATAGGTTCATAAGCGTTTGGACGATGTGCCTAGATGTGTGTGAAGACTAGGAATAATCGGAAGAGGGAAAATGGAGAGATAAAGAGAGTAATTATAATCTAATCGCTAATATATAGGTCAGATCACAAAAAAAAAACATGTGCTTTTGGCATTGATTATGAGGAAATCATCCGAATGCCTTAAAGGCAAAACTCTTTTATATCTATTATTAAAAAAAAATGATTTATACTCGTTTTGAAATTTGAAAGGTCCAAAATATTATTCTCTTAATCGCTAAATAAGGACGCGGATATATGCACTAAAAAATTTATTAGTTGATCTCGATTGATAAGACATTCCAAAAAATTTTAAAATATATTTTTTTTTTACTAAATCAACCCCACAAACACCTCATTTTACTCATATATAATATAATAAATAATATAAAAATAAAATAAAATGAATAATAATAAAATAAAAGTAAATAAAAAGAAAAGAAAAAGAAAAGTAAGGAGGAAGAGAGACAAACCGATGGGAGTCAAAACGCAGAAGAAGAAGAAGAAGAAGAAGAAGAAGAAGAGAAGAAAGAGAAAAAAAATTGCTTGGAAAAATTCAGATAATATACTGAGAGGAAGAATGGAATGGGGTGAGCCATCAAACGTAAGAGGTAAATTTCTCATTGGATTGATTCAAATTTTTAGGTTATGGTTTAAATTTTCTGAAAAAAATTATCCTGTTCGATTCTAGTTCTACGAACTAGAGCCATATCTTCGACCGATAAATTCGAACATATTGGTCATGTTCATGTATATCGATCGAACAATTTTGAAAACGCAGACGTTTGAAATTTTAGTTTGAACACAGTGCCTGTGTTCGAAAATAATTTTCGAACACGAAGCCTCTGTTCGAAAATAATAATCGAACAATTCAACTTTCGAACTATAATTTCGAACATAATGCTTATGTTCGGATGTTGTTTTCAAACACAAGCAGTGTGTTCGAATTAATATATCTAACACACTTGTGTTTGAGATAATTTCAATCTACATTGTTTCGCATAACTTGAACCTGTTCCTATATTAAAGGCAAGTATTATTACATGTCTCGTATTTAAATTGTATATTTTTTGTCCAACCAGCTATTGATGAAGGAGATGCGGAAGGGTTTAGAACAAGAACAACGACATCGATTATGAGGCAACGAGGTCGGGACCCATCAAATCGGGGGCAAATAAATGTAGATTATGAAAATATGGAAGAGCCACCTATATCGAATGAAGAGATTGGAGAGGGTGGAAGAGCTCGGCATACAACTGTTTCTGCTGAAGATGAGATACTGAAGGCTCCTCATCTTGGAGGTCCTGAAATTATCACTTTGTTATCTAGTTTTCCGACACATGCTGCCGCAAAAATATGATTTGGCGTTGAACGAGATATTTTGAGATTTCAGTGTCATTCATTAAAATTGTCTCAGTGGGAAGTTCTGGAACTCGAGACTGAACAGTTCGGAAGATTAATTAGGCGCTGAAAGCTTCATCCCTTACGAGATATGTCATATCCCATTTCAAATATAACTTGATAAGTGCGTTTGTTGAACATTGACATCTGGAAACCAACATATTTCACATGTCGTTTGGGGAGATGACCATCACATTGGATGACGTTTATTGTTTGACTGGTTTATCGGTTTTAGGAAATACCGTGGAGCTTACAGAAGAACAATTGGAGGAGAAAGGCGATGCTTTGGTGTCAAAGTTGTTAGGAATTCAACAATTTGAGGCCTACACGGAGATTGCTCACACTAGGGGTAGCTATGTGAGACTTGAGTGGATAGATGATTGATTTTGTGAGGCTATTAAGTCTGAAAACCCAGAGCAACTGGAATATGTAACGCGAGTGTACGTTGATTCAAGCCTTTGTGTTGCCTACTTATACATTTTTGTCACTAATTCAATAGCTTGCCCGCAAGAGAACGGGGTCGCGTGTAGGTTAGCAAAATTGACTCGAGTCGTCTCTCAAGGAACATACAATCGGAATCTCAAATAGTTTGTTCAATTGCAAGTAACTTATACAAATTGGGGGGGGGGGATTGTTTTGATTAACTAAGAATTTAAAAAGCATGAACATCAATTTAGACTAAGTACTTTAATTCAGCAACTAGAACATGTAGATTCGAGAATTAATCTAAGTACTCAAGAATGATCAACTAGCATAATTGAAAAGCAATCATCTAAAGCACAAGATAACGGAATAAATTATCTAGCATGAACAATAACCAAACATAAATTAAACTAAGATTACGAATCTGAATAACAGTAGTTTCTAGGGTTTGAAGCATAAAATAATTGAAGAACAATAATTGAAAAGCAACTACTTAATTGCATAAATTAAACTACGAAAGCAAATAAAGAGTTTAGAATACTTATTTAAACTAAGAATTGCATTAAAATCTCCAGCTAATCCGGAGAGGTTGCGCGAATCTTGGCCGAGAATCGAATCACGAACTAATAGGTTGTACTCGGAATTTGTGACTCTTGATTCTTCGAACTTGATCCTCGACGTTGTTATGGAGCGTAAGGTGCATTGTTTTAGAGCTAAAGGAGCGTAAGTAGGGTCGTAGTGGTGTATCATGTGTGTTTGGGACGGACTTGGAGAAGGGCTTTTATAGTTTTCCCTTGGTTTGGAGCATAAGAAACCCTAAAATACATAACTGGGCCGTCACGTCGACGTCGCATCGACCGACGCGAGTTGGGGCTCGGCGTGGACGCGTCTGGAGCGCTCGCGTCGACAGGACATGGGCGTCGACCGACGCGGTCATGAATCGACGCTCCAGAGAGTTACGTCGACTTGTGCGTCGACGGACGCACCTTGGATCGACGCTTCAGAGAGTTACATCGTCTTGGCGTCGACCTAGCGTCGACCGATGTGGGCAGAGTCGCGTAGATGGAGCATCGACGCCTGCATCGATCGACGCAGCTTGCTGCAAGGCTTGTTCTCTCTATCTTTCTGCTACTCCTTCACCGGAAAGCTCGTTCTCGATTCTCGAACATCAGAATTCATCCATTTATGCGTCGAACTCTTCTGGTCACTTAGAAGTAAGGTGAAAAACAACGAATAATCACCTATTCTTACTTATTACGATCAAAATACGGTAAAATAAGCTGGAAGTATAAAAATACGGAATTACGCTTAACTATCCAACTTATACCAAAAACAAATAGAGAAACGAACTAAAAAGCTAATAAAAACAAGGACAAATATGTGTTAATCAACTAACCCACGCTTATTGGTTTGTTCGTTCTCGAACGAACGATAGATTCAAAGTATAGCAAGAATGAAAATCAGTCCAAGTAATGAGTCGTGCGATGCTACATAGAAAATTTTGAAAATATAGATAAATGTGACCCAACCTCAAACACTCCACTCTTATTACATTGTCGCTCTAAAATCAAATTCATGCATCCTCACAAGGATAATATATAGGGTGTACGCTCAAAGCACTCAAGTATTTTCTGCATGGGACGTGTATATGCTCAAATCATACCAATACATGCACAATACACAAGCATTGAAAATAAAAAACTTCTCCATCGCATTTAAGCGTGTAACCAACAAAGAATCAGAAAAGGTCTTTTCGGGTTGTAATGTAAGGCTCTTTGGACGGGTATGGAATATAAGTCGTGTGGCTAACTCACGACCTAACGTGATCAATAACTCACTCAACCTAAACTAATCACGAAGCAATTTGCTTCACCTCGTTCAAAAAGAAAATCTCACTAAACACTCATAACTTAGCCTTCAAACATAGGCTATTTCTCAACTCGTAACCAAAAAACCGACTTGTAGCGTAAACCACTTAAATAAAATTGAAGCTTGTTAATGCTTCCTTAATACAACTCAAAAATTTTCCTTTTAAACATTAGGCTTCATAAGAACTCGAGCCTTTATAAAGCTCATAGGCAACACGATTAACCAAGATTCACCATCCTTCATTTTTTTTAAATCCCCCTTTTATTCTTTTTATGGGGTCTCCTTTTTCCCTTTATTTTTTTTTATTTTTCGGATGGTGATCTTACAAAAGTTTATAAAATCATAAATTCCTAATAAAATTTCCAAAACTCTAATAACCAGTAAAAATTAACGAACTTCTACCCCACGCTTTTAATGGGTTGTAGGGGTCGACTCAAAAACATTCATGGCTTATAGGCATGGATTATTTGGTTATGAGCGGCTCATTCGTAATTTATAGTGGCTAATATATATGAATATGACCGGAATAAGGTTTTTCTGTGCCTTAACGTCATGTTCAAAGCTAACTACACACATCGATTTCAAAGAGATATCAAAACAGAACTCATTCAAGCACATGCAAAGATGAAAACCACTCAGGCTGCTTACCGGCTTTTTGCATGAAAAGTTTTGAATTGACACTGCTTTTAAGGTTTTGCAAAATCAGTTGCGTCCAAATACCATTTTACAATAAATAATGAATTTTGAAAAATTTATGCACTTATACATGCTCAAAGACAAAAACCTCAAATCATACGTAGCTAACTTTGACAGGCATGCCATATAAACACAATTAAGCGCAAAAATAGCAATCAATCACACGTAAAATTTCAAATTGCACACAATTTTCAATCATACTCCACCATCCCCCCTATAAAAAACTTGGCAATCCCCTGATTATCATAAATATATAAATCAAAAGAGGGTAGGAATAGGAAAAACGTCCCTGGAATTTGATGGTCGAATTTTCCCAATTGAAGTCGCGCAATTTCCAGTATCCAGCATCCAGCATCTTGTGATTGAATTGTCCTTGAAATAAAACATTCGAAATACAACAAATAATAAATAAACGTAAAAAAATAAAAGTAAATAACGTTCATCAGCAATAATAAAACACAATAAATCGCTGCTACGACCCCTCAGCAAACGGCGGAGCAAGAGGCCATTGTTCCTTCAAACGAGCAAAACGGCCGTCGATTATTGTCGGAACGCGTTGGCCGATGCACACCATCGACGCCGCTGATTACTGCCGACCACCGCGCGCGTCTTGCTTAGCGTCGACGCTGAGAGAAGGTGGCGTCGACCGACGCGCATGTCGGCGTCAAAATTGTCACCTTGTCTTCCAGCGGTTAACCTCTCCGCTAAATGACTTTTAACCATGGATAACTGCACATTCTCTCAAGAAAAATCAAAAATGTCCATGGTGCAAAGAATACGTAAAAACAAGGGCGTGCGAAAAATAAAAACTTTATTAATGCTGATTCGAAACACATAAACAACGGAATAAAATTGAAATTGCGATAAAATAAATAGGATAGAGTAGGAGGACAATCCTATGACTCGATAATGGAAAAACTTAAATAAATAGCTAGTGGCAAGTCCTACGAATCTAAGGGGGTCCCTTGCGCAAGTTCTCTAGTGCGGCAATCTTCTTGTTAGCTTCATCCAAACACTTCTTCCAGTATTTAATGTTCCATTCATTTGCCGCGTTCCCCTCTTTTAGATCTTTGATTTGGGTCTCCAACTCTTTAATTCGGCGTAAGAGCACGAATTTCTTCTCTTGGATGCCGCGATTCTCTCGTATGAGGGTAAACCCATCCATCACCAAGTCATGTATTTCGGCTTCTTTCTCTTCGAGGCGCTTGTCCTTAAGCACGATCTCACTTGCAAACTCAGTTTCGCCCCACAACGTATCATTGTTTTGCTTGGATAGTTTCGCAATTGTCTCTCTAGCCAAGAGAAGTTCGTCGTGAAGCTCGTCTATGTTCATGTCACGCTCCTTGGAATACTCCTTGCTTTTCTTGAGATCACGCTCATTTCCCCTCAATTCTCTGATGGTGCCCCTTAGTTGGAGATTCATGTCCCTCAACCCTTCGTTTATTTCCTCCGCTCTCCTCAATTGATCCTTCAAAGCATCGATTTGGAGGGTGTAATGGACCTCGCCCATACGACAATCACCAACCCTCGCCTTAATCTTATCGACCTCAACTTGCAGTTGGTCCAACTCCTCCTTATGCTCCTTCCTCAACATCCACCTATTTTCATGGTTGTTGGTTTCTTGTGGAATTGGCATCATGGTGTTGAAAGGCTGGGAGAATTAAATTATAATTGGTATTGGGAGGCTTAGAACACAAGAGAATAATGAAATAAGGAGTGTAGGGGGGCTGGTTTATATAGGAATCAAAATCTCTTGAAAATAGGAGTCCTAGATTTACCCAAATTGTAAATAAGGGAGGAGATATTAAGTTTCCTAATCTATTAAGAACTCTCTTAAGGTAATAGATCTTGACCACAAAACCAGCCAAATTTCGTGCAAAATATTCCCATAAAATCACTTACCTATTGGTAATAAAACTCCCAAAAATCGCAACCCAAAATTTTCAGATTTCGCGCAGCCGGTCGACGCACGCGCTCAGGCAGCGTCGACGCCGCGTCGACGCTGGCGTCGATCGACGCGACTGACGCGTTGGCCACCAAAATGAATTTTTTGCATTCCGTTCAGTGAATTGGTCATGTTCAGAGAACTCTAGATGCCCCTCTTGGTCCGAGGGTTGCAATACGACTTAAAAACAGTACTCGCTATAAGGTAAAGTGGGCATCTTCGGTGTAACATCTGTCGGAAAAATTAGATAAAAGAGTGATAATCTCAGGACCACCAGGATGAGGAGCCATGAGTATCTCATCCTCAGCAGGAACAGTTGTACGCCGAGATCTTCCACCCTCTTCATTCGATATAAGTGGCTATTCCATATTTTCAGAATCTACATTCTTTTGCTCCCGATTTGATGGGCACCGACCTCGTTGCCTCCTAATCGATGTCGTTGGTCTTGTTCTGAATCCTTCCACATCCCCTTCATCAATAGCTGGTTGGACAAAAGAAATACAATTTAAATACGAGACATTATTAATACATACATATATAGGTTCTAAAATAATATCAAACAGGTGTAGGTTATGCCAAACAATGTGTTCGAAATTATCTCGAACACAAACGAAAACAATATCCGAACATAAGCATTATGTTCAAAATTTTAGTTCGAACCTGTGTTCGACTATTATTTTTGAACAGAGGCATCGTTTTCGAAAATTATTTTCGAACACAGGCACTGTGTTGGAACTAGAATTTCGAATGTCTGCGTATTCAACATTTCTGACAGAAATTGTTCGATTGGTATTCATGAACATGGCCAATATGTTCGAAATCATCAGCTGAACATATGGCTCTGGTTCGTAGAACCAGAGTCGAACACGATAATTTTTTTCAAAAAATTTAAACCCTTATCTAAATAATTGAATAAAACCTAATAAGAAACTTAGCCCTTACGTTTGATGGCTCACCCCATTCCATTCTTCCTCTTAGTATATTAATGTGGATTTTTCCAAGCAAAAATTTCCCCACTTCTTTTCCCACTTTTCTTTCCTGTTCTTCTTCTGCATTTTTCTTCAATTCTCCTCCCGCCGGTTTCTCTCTCTTTCTCCTTACTTTTCTTTTATTATTATTCTTTTTATTTTATGGGCGTTGATATATGCACCCCAAAATACTATTAGTTAACCCCGATTGATAAGAGAACCCAAAAAAAAGTTTAAATGTATTTTTTTTACTAAATCAACCCCACAAACACCCTATTTTACCCCCATATAATATAATAAATAATATAAAAAATAAAATAAAAAGAATAATAATAAAAAGAAGAGGAAAAGAAAAGGAAAGTAAGGAGAAAGGGAGAGAATCGACGGAAGGAAGGGAGAAAGAAAAACACAGAGAAGAAGAAAACGAGGGGAAAAAAGGGAGGAAAAAATTGTTTTGAAAAATCCATATAATTTACTGAGAGGAAGAGTGGAATGAGGTGAGCCATCAAACGTACGAGATAATAGTTTCTCATTGGGTTTGATTCAATTATTTAGGTTAGGGTTTGAATTTTTTTGAAAGAAGTTCTCGTGTTCTACTCTGGTTCGTAGAACCAGAGCCATCTGTTCGGCCGAAAATTCCGAACATATAGGCCATGTTCATGAATATGAATCGAATAATATGCAAGTGTTTAAATAATATATTCGAACATATGTATAATGTTCAATCAGAATTTTCGAACATACATCAATTGTTCATTAAAACCAAATCTAACATATTCGCGATTTTCGGCCCAATAAATAGCACTGTCAAAACGGGTCAAAGCCCGCGGGCTGGCCCATCAGCCCGTACAAACGGGAGGACTTGGGCCGCCCTTCTTGCAGCCCATTTGATCGCGGGCTTTTTTGGCCCGCTCTGTGAAGACCGCGGGCTGGCCA
>BMAC01000293.1:926167-954737 GCA_014905375.1 Phtheirospermum japonicum | reverse complement strand
TTTATTCTATTTATTTATAACATATTTAATAGTGGTATATATATATAATAAACCGATCCGACCACGATTGGACCTGTGAACCATTGAACCTGTAGTTTTACCGGTCCGATTTTCAGAACAATGCTCAAGTTATCTTCTCAACATGTATTTTAGACTTTTAGTAGTTAAAAATTAGGGCCGATTTTGGCCCTATCTTGGTCCAATAGTCCGACGGTCCGTGATGGGCTGAGTTGAGTTGAAAAATTAAAAGCCCGAATTTATTTTGGCCAACTCAGCCCAACACCACACTAATTGGCCTGTGGCCCATGTGTTGGGCTGGGCCAGGCCACGCCATTTGACCAGCTTTACTATTGTGATTCATTGTCTCAGAAGTCTAGGTTCATGCTTACATTATGGACCGGATCTAAATTAGCGTGCGATGGAGTAGGATGATTTTTTTTATGCAAGAAAAATTCGAAATCAAAAATTTCAACTTTGTTAAGTCTACAAATAGCTTACCTAGTATAATTTACAAAACTAGCCATGCTATTGTGTTAAAAGGGTAATTAAAAGAGTACGGTTCCCATTATCAAAAAGTAGAAAAAACAAAAAGAAAAGGAGGAATTAGAATTGCATTTGACATGCCAATAATCATCACTTTTTCATGAGGGAGGGAAAGGTGTGTTCATCCGACAAAACTCGTCACACAAAAAACCGTGCACTAGATATCTTTTTTCAATTCGACACTTCTTGTCAACTTTCAACTTAATTCGGGAGTTTTTTTTTTTTTTTTTTTTTTTGGATCTAGCTAATATTTTACATTATTTGATAGATATGTTAAATTATATCTTAATAGTATTACTTTTAAACCGTGTTTTTAAATGTGTGGTAAATAAATTCAATTACATTCAATGCTTCAGAATGAAATTCAAGATTTACCAAGAAGCAAAAAAAAAAAAAAAAAACTCCCCCGAATTAAGTTGAAAGTTGACAAGAAGTGTCGAATTGAAAAAAGATATCTAGTGCACGGTTTTTGTGTGACGAGTTTTGTCGGATGAACACACCTTTCCTCCCTCATGAAAAAGTGATGATTATTGGCATGTCAAATGCAATTCTAATTCCTCCTTTTCTTTTTGTTTTTTCTATTTTTGATAATGGGACCGTACTCTTTAATTACCCTTTTAACACAATAGCATGGCTAGTTTTGTAAATTATACTAGGTAAGCTATTTGTAGACTTAACAAAGTTGAAATTTTGATTTCGAATTTTTCTTGCATAAAAAAAATCATCCTACTCCATCGCACGCTAATTTAGATCCGGTCCATAATGTAACATGAACCTAGACTCTGAGACAATGAATCACAATAGTAAAGCTGTCAAATGGGCGTGCTGGCCCAGCCCAACACATGGGCCACAGGCCAATTAGTGTGGTGTTGGGCTGAGTTGGGCCAAAATAAATTCGGGCTTTTAATTTTTCAACTCAACTCAGCCCATCACGGACCGTCGGACTATTGGACCAAGATAGGGCCAAAATCGGCCCTAATTTTTAACTACTAAAAGTCTAAAATACATGTTGAGAAGATAACTTGAGCATTGTTCTGAAAATCGGACCGGTAAAACTACAGGTTCAATGGTTCACAGGTCCAATCGTGGTCGGATCGGTTTTATATATATATACCACTATTAAATATGTTATAAATAAATAGAATAAATTAGATTAATAAAATATAAGATTATAAAATATTTTAAAATTTAATTCAAAAAGTCCATATGAATTCATTAACCACAATACAACATAGAAAAATGTAGTTGAATTAAATATAATGTAGAGAAATCAAATAAAATAGTTCAATTACTCCAAATCCAACAACTTCAAAATGAAATAAAATTAACCATCATAATTTGTATTTATTTGTACTCCAAATAAAAAGAATAAAATCCCGTCAATTTTTATTTAATATAAAAATTAGAAAGCAAAAAAAAAAAAAAACCAAAAAAAACCGGTTGAACTTGTCACAGGTTCACCGGTCCAACCGGTTCATGACCAGTTTGACCGGTTTTTGAGTCTACTGGTTTGCACATGAAAACCGGACCGGTGTGATAACCAGTTCCCAGTTGAACCGGTCGACCGACCGGTCCGGTTTTCAGAACCATGAACTTTTTTTTTAATAAGTTGGGTCAAGTGGTTGGAAAGTAGAAGATAAATCTCAAATAACTTGAGAGGTCTAGGGTTCGAACCCTTGTCAACACCCTTATAAAGGGTTAGCGATACCACTTGAGCTACAAGCTCGTGGTTATTATCCAAACATAAATACCATGAACTTGAGTCTCAAATAAATACCAAAGTAAACATAATAGTTATTATCCTTATCCCAATTAAGAATCCCAATTAAGAAGTACAAGAATACATAAGATCAAATACTCAAAGATAACATAAACAAGTTTCAAATACATTGAAAAGTCTCAAATACATAGAAAAGTTCAAATAAAATAATCAAAATAATTTATTAAAATAAATTAATAAATATAATTCACCAAAGTGAAAATATTAAAATAAAATAAAAAATACATACTATAAACTAATAAATAATATTCACCAAAGTGCCACAATCATATAATGCTAGTAAAAACTGAATGACCGGAAAATACTTTTACAGGAAACCTAAGTTGCAAAATGCTTTTGGTACAAAACACCGAAGGAACAGTTTCAAGCATAAAGTAATTTTCCAAAATCTGAGCAGGTCAATATCTACTTCACTAAACCCGACCCATACAACGAACATATATGTAAATCTGCGGATACGCACAACTGCACCTTTGCTATTCAGTTTCTTCAGATCTACAGACATAACACGAAAATGAAAACGAAATAATAATTAAAATCACATCTACGATTAAACCACGCATACATGAAAGTAAAACGGCATAAATCAGCTGAAAAAAAAACAATTTAGAGAACTAACCTGTTTTTTTGGAGTGAGGGCCGAGGAAATAGTACAGATCTTAAAACAAGACTCCAATTTTACTATTAGCTCCGTGAGTGTTGAGAGTTTGCTTCTGATTTGTTTTGCGTCAACAATCTGAAGCCTCAATCCTACTTCAAACCTAAATCCAACTGATTCAAGGCTCAAGCCCATTGTGTGCTAAGTTTCGGCCCAAGAGTAAGAGAAAAAAAAAAGTGTCGGACCTTTTTTGGCCCAGAATGGGTTCGGGTTTCTATGGCCCAGCCCGAGCGGTCCATCGGGCCATCTAGGCTGGGTTCAATTCGGCCCTAATTTTTGGGCCAATAAAATAAAGGTCCAAACCCGTCTAAAAAGAGTCGAGTCGGGCTGGCCCACGGGCCAGGTTCATTTTTGACAGCTCACCCAATAGTAATACGACGATTAGAGATAATGAATATCAACCTCATATTATATTTTTTTGTTAAAAAAGAAATTCTTTTTAAACTGATATTCATCATTTATTTATTATGTATTCATTATTTTTTTAAAAAAGATTATAGATATCGATTCACATTTTAATTAATATAAAATATGTATCGTGAAGAGTATAAAATAAATAGTAACGGAAAATAAAAATAAGTATAACTTTTGAATATAAAAATAATTTATTCTTATATTCAAGTTAAAAGGAAGAAAATATTTACTAATTAAAACTTGAGTTTTAATGATAATAAAAAGGATAAATCTATTAATTAAAGATAAAGTAAAAAAACTTTTAATAGTAGATATGACCTGAATCAGTATGACTCTTTCAAAAATTAAAGTTCACAATTACAAGATTTGAACTTAATAAAAACAGTAAAAACCATGGAAGAAAACAAGTCAAACTGCAGGATGCTATTGTGGATGCCGAAAATATTCGCAGTGGCATCCACCAAATACAAAAACCAGGAGCAAGAATAAATATGTTTTAAACGTTTTTGCTTTGATTGTATTTCTGAAAGCATGAGATTTTTGTGAGCAATCTCTCAACTTTATATAGACATACTTTACACTACAAAAAAATAGTGAAATACTGACGGGCGGAACCCGTCAACAAACGAATGCTGACGAGTTCCATCCGTCAGCATTTTTGGCGTCCGTAAATGATTTTTTGTCGACATTAATAGACCCGTTAGCATTTTCTGATGGCGTGTTGATAGGTTTTACCCGTTAGCAAATCCACCCCACCATAACCCGAGACCCGTCAACAAATGCTGACGGGTTATTAGTCCTGTCAGCATACGCTGACGGATTTTTTCCGTCAGTATACTGACGGGTATATCCACGTCAGTATTTTAAATTTTAAATTTTTACCTGTATTTATTTCACATATTAATACAAAAACAAATTTGTATTTCCAAAAAAAAATATAAAATTAAAAATAAAATATTATTAATTAACAATTTTATCGTATAATGTATAAAATATCAACAAAGTACCAAATATGAATATTGTTCGTTTCTAAATCGACTAAACCGCATCATCATCATCAGGGGCAGGTGCAACAGGAACAGGAGCAGGAGTATTAGAGGGCCTGGTAAAATATAGAGTTTATTAAGGCAATATATTAAAATAAAGAATTAATTACTTATATAATTAAAGTTACTTACCTCAAAGGACAACAAAGATCTCGAACATAACAGGATGTGGTGGCATGAGTCCTCTCGATGTATTGGCCTCGGATGGGGTGGCTCAGGGGCGGATTCAGGATTGTTATTTTGGGGAGGCCGTGTATTAAAAGATAAAAATAATTCGGTGAAATGGCGATAATCGAATTGTGTTATATTAAGGGAAAAAATATATTTTTAACCTTTTTGGTGTTACGATAAATTAGTGAGAACATGAAATAAAAAATAAGAAGACAAATAAAATAGGAGTTAGAGGAGGGTGAAAGAAAATAAGAAAGATATGTTTTTACTTCTAAGTTGGTAACATTAATTTATGTGAAATGGGAAAGAAAAAAAAAAAAAAGAAAAGGTGAGGAAAAAAGAGAGAAATGAGTGATACATTTTTAGTTTTATATTGTTGTTTTTTAAGATAAATAACGAGGAGAGAAAAATAAGAAGAAAGAGAGAGTGGTGATGTTTTTAATTCTATATTTTTTGCTTTTAAATTTAATTAATGAGAAAGAGGAAATCAAAAGGGAAGGAAAAGGAAGGATAAAAAATATATGAATTAGTAAGGAAAAATTGGCAAGAGTAAGAGTTGAACCATGAATCATTTTAAAAGAGATTAATCACACCAACTACTAGACCAAACTATAAATTTATAAGTTTTGGGATATATATATATATATATGACTACAAATAACAAAATATCATAAATAGTATTAAGGTTTTTGAAATTTTTTTTGGGGGGGGGGGGGGGGGGAGGGGCTCAAGTATACACATAAATCCGCCCCTGGTGGCTGGAACGATCGGCGGGGTCCCTAGCTATAAGACCATCATATGATGAGGATGATGAACCAAGAGAAGCACGGCTCGAAGATGGGCCTAGAGAAGAACGTCCACGACCTCTACCTCTCATCTAAAAAAAATTAAAATTTAAGCATAATTGAACCGGGAAAATTTAACCAATTCTATCAATCGAATCAAACTTTAACTATATATGCATATATTAGTTTTATAATTAACCTGAACCGACACTTTCACTATCTACATTATCGTCAAATTCATCTTCATTCGTATCTTCATTATCAGTTAGAAACTCATCTTCTGTCTCCTCCTCTGTCTCATCGACATGTTCATCCGACTCACTGATAATAAGGTCGACATGTAATTGGAAATCTCCATCATCCAATTGTATTGAATTGTGCATTTCTATATGCTCCTCTTGAAATGGTTGATTAGGCATCATAGGCTCAATAAAATCTACTGTCGTTCTCGCCTTAATTTTGCACGTTGCCAACCAATCCAACTTATCTCATTTCAAACTTGGATACGGGCAATAGTACACTTGAACAGCTTGGGCAGCAAGTACAAATGGCTCATAGCGATTGAATCTACGCTTATAATTGACATCGACAAGATTATACTGAGGATGGACTTTTGTGACTGCGGGTGTTGGATCAAATCACTCACAATTGAACATGAGTCTGCTCTTGTAAGGGAAGCCAGTATAGTCGAGTCTAATAACTTCTACGAGATGACCATAATAATTATACTCATCATCCTCATAGTTTGTTCCTTTTATACAAACGCTAGTGCTCGAAGTTGATCTATTTGATCCGTATGCAACTGTGTGAAATCTGTATCCATTAATCTTGCAACCATGATATGTAGTTACACATCGTGAAGGGCCTATTACTGGACTCTTAATGTACTCGTCGGTGACATTGTTCAAAGGATCTTGTGCCTATAACGACGGAAAGTAATAACATATTCATTTACTAAGATATATATGTGTCACAATTGTATATAATTATTTTAGAACAACTCACATATCTTTCAAACCAATCAGCAAAATTACTTTCCAATTTTTTGTTCAGTCCATCATCTGTAATGTTTGGGTGAGACTGTTTTACAACCTCCGTGAAAATACTGCATATGAATAAAATTAAACATTGTCTTAATTTATTACATGATTAATATTTCGTTAAAAAATTAAAAATGATGAAATTTCGAACCTGATAAATTCTTGCACTTACAATTCAGTAAAACGTAATTTCTCATCGCAACGAATTCTTCTTTGCTCAAGAATCTTTTCCCCGATGCTGCGAACGTTTCCTCATATTTCTTAAACACTGAGGGAGCGTCATCATCACCATCTTCACCATTTTTTCCATCATCATTACGAGGCGAATTTGTCATTTTTATTAAGACGTGATCTTCAAAATAGTACGGAGTGAAGGTTGATGCCTCTTCGACAAGATATGCATTTACTATTGAGCCCTCAACGCCTGCCTTGTTTCTCACGTTGTCTTTTAATTTGTGAAGAAATCTTTCGAATTGATACATCCACCTATATTGCACTGGATCTGTAATTCTCGCCTCGTATGTCAAGTGAACTGTCAGATGCTCCATGGAGTAGAAAAAACTAGGCGAAAAGATCTTTTCAAGTTGACACAAAATTAGAGGAATATCACGCTCTAAACGACGCATATCATCAGTCCCAACCACTCTGCAGCTGAGACTCTTGAAAAACAAACTCAACTCTGTGGGGGCCTTCCACACGGGATGGGGAAGCAGTTCTCAAAAGGCAATTGGTATCAACCTTTGCATGGACACATGAAGGTAGTGACTCTTCATCTCAAATAATCTCAATACCTTCATATCAACGCAACGCCCAAGATTTGATGCATATCCATTTGGAAATTGAAGCGCTTTGACCCACTCACACAAGACAACTTTTGATCTCTTATCCAGTGTGTAACAAGCTTTAGGATACTTTCCTGCTGCGTCTTGTTGTAGGCTAGGATGAAAATAATAGTCGTTCAATTCTTCCTTGGATTTGGGAGTGTCTTTTGTCTTCCCCTTGACATTTATAAACGTGTTAAAAACATTCTCAAACACATTCTTCTCGATGTTCATAATGTCTAAATTATGCCGAATCAATCTTGTGGTCCAGTATGGTAAATCCAAAATATGCTTCTTTTCCTCCAACCACTTGACTTTGCTATACGTCTATTGACGGCGTCTGCATCTAGATCGGTAACTTTCAAAAGCCACAAACTCTCTATCTATGCCAAAATCTCCGTTCCTGACCGTACGCTCGGAGGTAGAGTCCACCTTTCAGTTTTTTGAAAATTCCTTCTATCTTTTCGAAAAGGATGACCACAATCAAGAAGTTTTTGATGATTATCAAACCAAGACTATTTCCCGCTGCACATGAGACTAAATGCATCCAAACGTTCCATGCAATATGGACATGCCGTTCTTCCATCCGTGCTCCAACCAAATAACATGGAGTAGGCGGGGAAATCGCTAATTGTCCATATGAGGGCGGCCCGCAATTGAAAATATGTTTTTAGAGATATCATACGACGGTGCACCGACTGTCCACAATTGATTCAACTCAGCGATTAGAGGTTGCAAAAATACATCCAACTTATCCTTCGTTTTTTGGGACCTGTAATAAGAACACTCAAGAACATGTATTGCTCTTTCATACACATTCATGGAGGCAAGTTGTACGGTGTGACTATCACCGGCCACGAGAAATATTGCGTCTCAAAACAACCAAAAGGTTGAAAACAATCTGTGCAAAGGCCCAATCTTACATTCCAACTTTTGGCGGCGAACTCCGGATGAGTTTGATTGAAATATTTCCAGGCCTCTGAATCTGATGGGTGATGCATAACACCTTCGTCAATAACGTGTTCGGCATGCCACCTCACGTCCTTTGCAATTGTTGTAGCTGCGTATAGCCTTTGCAGACGAGGAGTTAATGAAAAATAATACATCTTCTTATACGGAATGCTTCCTTTCTGTCATTTCATTTTTCCCTTCTTAGCGGGTTTGAACCGAGGATGGTTGCAAAACTTGCAACTATTCAAATCAGTATTGTCTCTCTAGTAAATCATACAATTGTTCATGCAACAATTGATTTTCTCGACATGTATGCCCATGCCTCTCAATAACTTCTTGCTCATGTAGAAGTTATCTAGTATATGATCATCTTTCGGTATAACTTTTTTGATTAAATCCAGTACTTGATCATAACACTTCTGGGACATGCGATTTTCTGCCTTCAGGTTCATGAGACGAGCAACCAGAGATAACTCAGAATGTTTCTCACATCCGGGATACAAAGGTTGATTTCCTGCACTCAACATATCGTAGAACTTCTGGGCCTCAGGATTGGGCGGTTCTTCAACATTAGGTCTGGATACAAAGTTCGGACCGGCCGCATCGTGAAACATATTGATGTAAATGTTTGATGATTCTTCGAAGGCGACGCAAGATGATCCTCCGACGTGAACCTCGGGGTCGACACGATGCGTGCAATCAAGATTTTTTTCACCATGAAATGTCCAGATGTAGTAATCTGGTACAAATCCATTTTTAACGAGATGAAGTTTGATCTCGTTTACATCATAATTACTGAAGTTCCTAGATTTAATAGCACTACAAGGACACTTCAGTTTTTCCCCGTCCCTCCTTGCTCCATGGGTGAGTGCAAATTGTATGAAATTCTCAACCCCTTCAACGAACGTGTTCGATAGATAACTGTCTGCCCTCCGTTTGTACATCCAACTACGACCAGAACTCATCATATAATATCTTAATTGTGATTAATAATATAGATGAACGAATTGTAGTGAATCGAGCGCTAAGAGGGTGCCTATAGAAAATGATTGAATTTTTTGTAGGCCTCTATCCCATTCAAGAATGTGATTTTCAGTAATGTAATTATCTTACTATGCATTTTGAGAACCTGAAAATTTCGGCAGCACCTCCCCTTAGTTCTCTAAGTACACATATATTGCCGTGCACCCGAGAACAAAGGAGAGATAGAAACCGAAATTTAAAAGTCCACAAAATACATACGACGTAAGATAATTACATTACAATCACATTCCCAAACTGTCCAAATCAGTGGACAATTCAGAATTTAGTATCAAACTCTTTATTTGATACTAAATTCCAATTGGGTCTAAGGTTGGTGTTTCAGTGTATAAAGATTTGATACTAATATTTGTTGTCAGTTTTTTGTTATGATTTGGTGTAACTTGCATTAAGCATATCATATATATTAATCACATATCATATAACATAAAATATAAGTTCAACAAAATATTCACTTGCCGATCACCACGACATTTGAAAACCACCACCACGCACTTTTTATAACTTTTTAAAACCACCATTATTTTTTCAAATAATTTTGAAAACCGTTATTGGAGGGACAAAATCTCCCGGCCAGCGCCGCCCACCACGTCATCACCGACGTCTTCCCAAACCAATCACAACATCAATCAATCACAATTAAACCATAAAAACAAACAATAACATACATTCAATTAACACAACCGATCACCACGACATTTAAAAACCATCATCGCATACACTTTGAAAGATAATCGCATAATCGAACCCTATTTGAACTAACGAATTCTAATTATATAATTATCCCTAAAATCAAACCCTCATTATATAATTATCCCTAAATTAAACCTTGATTATATAATTATTCCTAATTAAACTCTAATTTTATAATTATTCCTAATTAAACCCTAATTATATAATCTCTAAATTAAGCTCTAATTATATAATTATTCCTAATTAAATCCTAATTACATAATGATCTCTAAATTAAACCTTAATTATGTAATTATCCCTAATTAAACTCTAATTATATAATGAGAAATTTTTTTTACCTCCTGAACTATGGCCATTTCGACACTTCGCCTCCTAAACTTTTTTCGTGCAAATTACCTCCTAAACTGTACGAATTTTGCACCTAACCTCCGAACTCCCATTTTTGGTGAAAACTCTAGTCGGATCTCACTCATGTGACATGCACGCTAACATATAAGGGGTAAAATTGAATTTCCATCTCCTCCTCATGACTCCTGCTCAAAATATTGGCACGTGAGCACTACCTAGGTTCCAAATCATACGTGTCTACATATATTAATGTGAACATTATTTTAACAGGTCACACGAGTGCTCACGTGCTATTGTTTTGAGCAGGAGTCATAAGTAAAAGATGGAAAGTTGGTTTTACCCCTTATATGTAAGCGTTCATGTCACACGAGTGAGCTCCGACCAAAAGTTTCACCAAAAAAAGGAGTTCAGGAGGTTAAGTGCGAAATTCGTACCGTTTAGGAGGTAATTTGCACGAAAAAAAGTTTATGAGGCGAAGTATCAAAATGGTCATTGTTCAGGAGGTAATTTTTTTTTCTCTTATATAATTATCCCTAATTAAACCTTAATTATATAATTATCCTTAAGATCAACCTAATTATATAATTATCCATAAAATCAATCTAAATATACAACAATCCCTAAAATTCAACCCTAATTAAACCATAAATTATAGTTAAATCAAAAATACAATATAATTCATAAAATATATAAAAAATAATAAAAAAGATACCCTTCACAGCTGGGGCGACTCGACGGGCGATGGCGGGCAGCTCGGCTGGTAGACAGGCAACGCAAGGGAGGGCGGGCGACGATGGACGACGGCAAGGGCGATGTTTTTTCCTCTCCTATTTTTTTTCTCGCGTTTTGTATTTGTGTTCAGCAGATCTGATCTGTTTTATAATATAAATGCTAACGGGCACGACAACCGTCAACATAATTTTTTTTAAAATTATGTTGACGGGTATAGCTCGACAACAATTTTGTTTAATTTTAATTATGCTGGCGGTCACGTACCCGTTAGCGGCACGTTAGCATACCCATCGCCGAAGTAAAATACTGACGGCTTGTTGACGGGTAGCTGACGGCTTTACCCGACAACAATTTTCGCCCGTTAGCATAATCCGTCAGCATTTCACTGTTTTTTTGTAGTGTTACTTGTGTAAAATACCTACAAAATAAGAAAAAAAAGATATATACAAAATAAAGTAAGTAAATATCATTGGTAAGAATATAAGATCAAATCTCTAGAGTCCTAATAATATTTACTAGCCTAACAATCGACATCTACTCTAAAGAAAGAAATATATATTAATATAATGGAAACAAGATAAAATCTTAAACTCCTAAATAATAAAAACTACAATATATGATTCTATACTTTAGAAAGAAAATTACAATTTAATCTAAGACTAAATAATATACATGATAATTACAAACATGATAAATATCAAATATTTCCTAAACAATTAAAACATGGCAAGAAATCCAAAATAAATTATTAATTATTAATCACGTATTTATAAAATACGCGCTGTCTCTTATACACATCTCTCTTAAGGTAGCCAAATGCCTCGTCATCTAATTAGTGACGCGCATGAATGGATTAACGAGATTCCCACTGTCCCTGTCTACTATCCAGCGAAACCACAGCCAAGGGAACGGGCTTGGCGGAATCAGCGGGGAAAGAAACCCTGTTGAGCTTGACTCTAGTCCGACTTTGTGAAATGACTTGAGAGGTGTAGGATAAGTGGGAGCCCTCGGGCGAAAGTGAAAACTCATACGATAAAATACGATGTATGAAACTTGTATAATTATTAAAGAATTACTCCCTCTGCAATAAACATAAGGTGGTTAAGAAGAATACTATGACCATCTGCACAAATTTGCCAAAGCAAACGCAGCAAGCCTTATAAACTAGGGCAAAAGGTCATAATCATTTCACAGCAAAATAGATAACATAATAATAAAAATAAGGAACATCAAATATAGTTTATCAAAGAACCATAAAATTTTTTATGGAAGAGATAATCAAACTGCGAAGTAGGATCGAGTTTTTTTTTTTTTTTTTTTTTTTTTTTTTTTTTTTTTTTACAGTTGTCGTTTCAAAGTCGAACTCCATTCCATCATCATCTTCATCACGGAGGCCAGTAGGCATAACAGAGCTCGAAGATGGACTAGCTCCCCTTGAATGCACCATAAGATGACCAATGGCATCTGCAATAGTAACATCCATAAACCGATATTCTCCCCTTGAATTCAGAACGCCCCCTGAACTAAGCACATTATGTTAGAGAAGTCAAACCAGACTTTGGAGCAATAGAATCTTTAAATACATTTCCCTCTTTTTGTCCAGAAAGAACAAAATTGGAAAGCAGGTCGAGAAGTTGGGCTTGAAGAGCAGTAAAATGGGCAACAACAGCATTGGCATATTGCAGTTGATCCAATAAAAGTGAACGAGGCACTAGAATGCCGAGATAGACTCGGCAGAAACACGAATGTCAGTGGAGATGCGGTCAACATCTGCAACAACATCTAGTGTTACATTTAGGTTGATATTCAGGGTGGTAATAGGAGTATGAGCAAAAGTGGGATTATGATCAGCAGGAGTAGAAGCAGTTGGAGCGTCATGATCAGAAGAGTTATCCTCATCATCGGAATACACCACTAGAATATCGACTAATTGGTGCTTAGCATTGAGAAGCGATGGGGTGACTGAGAACATATCTAAACATCCGAGTGGTGGAACACGAACCTCGAGACACAAGCACTCTGAAGATCAAACTGTGAAATGGCAAGGCCCACTCTTAGAAGAGGATGTGGTGAAGAATGTGATGGAAACAAAGGCATGGTCACCAAAATTGAACGACATTCGAGTTCCAAGTTGGTAGAGGATGTAGGCATTCCTCGACAATATTCACATTTTCAGAGATATATGAACGACATACTTTTTATTCTAATATTTTACATTATTTGATAGATATGTTAAATTATATCTTAATAGTATTACTTTTAAACCGTGTTTTTAAATGTGTGGTAAATAAATTCAATCACATTAAATGCTTCGGAATGAAATTCAAGATTTACCAAGAAGCAAAAAAAAAAAAAAAAAACTCCCTTAAATCAGGCCACATCACATAAATCTAACTCAAAATAAACTTTAAGACCAAATACAATATTCTAATATGAATGATTCATTATTTTTTCACAAGTTCTTTGTAAAGTAAGAAACAAACAAATTTCATCAATCAAAATAGAGGATATCCATTGACTAAACAAGGTTATTGGGAGAACCTTATGACTTTTACCACGACCAATAAATATCACAAACTCTTACATATCTTACCTTGTGGTTCATTCTTCCCACAATGGTAGGGATCAACCTGTCTCTTCCCCTTTGCTTTAGGATTATTTCTACTATTCATATTGATCCTAGTTAGCCTCAAGAAATTTCCTTATCCAGAGGTGTAACATTAGTATTACGAAAAATAATGTCATGTCTCTCAATGACTTATTAATTAATATTATACAAGTGCATCAACATGTTTGCTCAAGTACTTATTGTCATGTAAAGTGACTTTCTTTTTCACATATGGTAAGACATATTTTGAGTTTCAACATATCAAAATCATTGACCCTTTTTAGCAAGCAAACGAAATCTTTTTTTCACTGAATTCTTAGGCTTGGAAGTAATGTTTCCTAAAATTATGAAAATAGCCATTTAGAGTACATTTTATAACTAAATATACTTCTAATATAAGATTTGGGGTCAATATGAAGTCTCAGATTCATTAAAGAACTGACTTTGACTTAGTTTGACGGTTCTTTGTCAGTTGAGAGTTGGTAGATGATATTATTTTGGAATCGTAATACATCAAATAACTGATGATAGTACTCAATTTTTTTTAGCCTAATATTTTGAATTTAGATCGAGCTAGTTCAATTAATTTTTTTGGATAATGGATTTGAAGAATATATGCCATTCTCTTTCTTTGATATTATGTGAATATACTTTGTCACAAGACTTAATTATATAATTTGGTATCGTTCATGAACATTCATTATCATGAGAATATGCAAAGGTACAATCAATGTTACATATATAAGATTTTAATATTAAGAGTATCATATAAATTTTTGTATTAAGAGAATTACCAACACACCTAAAACTATCAATTCATCGAAATTCATGATTAATTAAACATATTGGCAAAATCATAATCAATCTCTCATCTAATCATGTAAATAACTTCATTTGTGATTTCTAAGTAATAAATTATATAAAAGCGTAAGTAATAATATATTATGTACTCTATGAATATCATTAAAGTATAATAAAATTTCATATTTGTCAAAATAGTATATATTGTAGCATGCACATGATTTCAATCATAATTAACACATATATCATGCTTTGTATAAGAAATTAAATTTAGAGATGATACACATCATGCCACATATCCATATAAATAAATATTCATTATTTACATTTAATAAATAATAAGGTAATTTGACTTGGAGGAAAGACACGATTATTTCCTAGGGCATTATTTGAATTTTATTTTTGCAATAGGTATTTTTGTGACATGTTTTTGATGACAAAGACCTTCAAAACTGATCTCCACCTGAATCGAACTTTTTAACACTTACTTTTTATTAAAATAAAAAGATCGTCCGCAAGAGAACGGAGCGGTTGTAAGTGGCAAGTTAGACTCGAGTAGAATCTCTCGAGGAAGACTAATCTGAAGTGAATTTTCGTGTTTGATTTCACGAGCGAGAAAATAAGGAAAAAAAACTATTCTAAACACTCGGTCAAATTTTGGTTTGGAAAGTTGTAATATCTAAGAAGGTGTTTTAAATGATGAGAAACACAATCGACAACGTGAAAATATTTATAAATGGGGGTCTAGGGCTCTAGAATCATCTCCACGATCAATTGGCATTTCATCGAACACTTAGTCTACGAGTTGGGGATGTCAATCCCAACTTGTAGATTAAACGCCCAACGATACCGATTGATGGTTCTAAAATCATTTAGGCGCTAGACCCGTAAATTTTAACCAATAATCATTGAGCAACCCAACAATACAAAATCAACGCAAGCATAAACATTGTCAAATAGAGAAAAAGCTTGAAAGAAAGTTACAAAGGAAAAATGAACTTCTAAGAACAATAATAATTATCGTATCAATATCTTAAAATCAAACACCTAGAATCATAAGAAATCGTAACAAAGCTAACCACCAAATCACGAACATCACAAATCCATGAAAACATAAACCAAGCTAACACAAATTTAGAATAATCAAATGGAGAATTGAAAACTTACTAATTAGCAATGGTGGATCTTAACGTTCAAACGAGAAATTAAATGAAATAGAATAAAGCTTACATCCCAAAGCCAAGAAATGCTTAAAATCTATAATTTACTAAAATTAGAAAGTCGAAAATTTAAATGAAGAAAAGTGAGAAAAATGAAGAAGAAAATGGGGAACTCTTGGGCTTGTCAAACCCTAAGGGTTCAAGAGCTTCTAATTCTAAAATGAG
This sequence comes from Phtheirospermum japonicum, assembly GCA_014905375.1. Lineage (NCBI taxonomy): Eukaryota > Viridiplantae > Streptophyta > Magnoliopsida > Lamiales > Orobanchaceae > Phtheirospermum > Phtheirospermum japonicum. Next base: position 938,920 of record BMAC01000293.1, on the reverse strand, counting down.
ATGTTGTATTTATAGAGGGAATTGAGGGTAAAATAGTCACTTTGCCCAAAATGGCCAAAATTGGCCTGACCACTGATGCTGGAAAATGGCCCCGTCGATTGCGTGTCGATGGCATGGCGACTACGGCGCGTCGATCGATGGTTGTGCTTCGCGGGTCTGAGTCGAGTTTTCATCAAATCGAGCCAGTTATGATCCCCGGGAACGCTCTTAGGCTTGATTGACTTCCCTAAAACGAAGAAAAGTAAAATAACATAAAATCTACAAAAATTAATAGAAATGCAAAAAATATTAAAAGACGACAAAAGTTAAGAAAATGCAAAATAAGGAAATACGGGACAAAATACGACTAAAATCCGACTAAAGCACACATGACAAGACACAAAAATACACGAAAATCACACACAAATATATACAAATCATCACCATAAATATTTACCCACAATGTATTTTGCGCATTATATCCAAAATTAAGCTTCATCCAACAGTTAGATTGTGTGTAATTCAATTTTTAAATAAAGACTGGACATACAATTTCAGGAAACAGGATCAGCTGTATTCAAAATTCATTATTAAATTCTACGTGTATTCATATCTCTACCGTTAAGATTAATATTCTATATGTTTGGACTAATTTATCTAATTATTGACTTGATCCAACGATTTGATTTTGCGAAGTCTTCTTTTGAAAAACACTACACAAAAAATTCCAAAAACAAAATCTGCTTTGTTTGAAATTTGATATATATTTAATCAAAGTGTAGAACGCGATCTTCACCTTCCAGACATCACTTCGAAGAGTCTTGAGTTTGATGAAAAATATTTAGCTCGATCCAAAATCTAGAAACCCCGGGAACACTTCTGCAAATTTTGTGCGCAATAAGATTTTTTATATATGAAAATCCTCTCTTGTTTTTATATTTGTCTATTGAGGTTTTTTTCTCAATAAGTTAGAGTTTTATGCTGATAACGTGTAAAAGTTCTTTTGAGACAGTTTAAGAAGGAGTCTTAAGGAAAAGTAGAATAGAAGAAGACATAAAGGAGACAATAGAATTGGGGTTCTCTTAATTATCAAAAACTCCCTATATAGGGTATCAAATACATGTTTTCATAATACATAAAGATAAATAACTAAATTATCCCTCATCAGTTACTTGTTTCCGAAGACACACTAATTATATTTTTCCTTCAACAAAAAACGTGTTAGGTCAGATATACACTCAAGAAAATCGGATGATGTGCTTAAAAAACATCAAACTTCCAATTTATGGAGTAAGTAGTAAAAAACACATAGTTTATATGGTGCCTTATCAATAAAAATAGTTCATAGGGTTATATATGAATAAAACCATAATTTGGAAGGTAATTTTTTTCTCTAATTACTATAATCAACTTTTTTACGTATATATTCTTTTGGGAAACTTCTCACATAGTATAGTCCCTGCAATATTAACTACTAAATATTCATCTAATTTGCTTCATTCTATTTAGACCAAATCTATCCCAATCAAAACTCATAACTTCAATTGTCAACCCCTACATTTAAAGAAAAAACTAATATAAAATCTCAAAACTTGACATATTTTCAATTGTGAATTCTCATTTATCAACTCTATATCCAATCCAAGCCGCCTTAGTTCCTTTTCTTCAAGCAATAAAGCTTCAAAAACACAATATGCTCGACCACTATTAATTCCTTTTTTTCAAGTAACAAAGCCCTCAATAACACCATCTACATAAACCACATCACTAGCTCCAACAACAACAACCCCTACACTGTCCCCTCACCCACACCCACACACTTCACACATCAAAGCACAACCATCACAAAGGCGAGGCGAATGGCAGTGGGGCCGAGACATATTTGTGGATGCGGCGACAATGCAGGTTAGGGTTTTTAGATGTGGGGTTCAATCTCTTTTACGCAATAATTTGGGTAGAAGAGTTTGCTCTGGACTAGAGGCAAATTTATGTTTTGATTTTGATCAAGGGTTTTTGATGTATTTGACTTATTGCTTGAAACTGGATTAGTATGAAATTTAATAAAGTTAAGTATAGAATTTTGGGACAATCCTATATGAACTATTTGGAAAACATTTTATCCCAAATAATCTATTTAATATTAACTTCTTAGTTAATCCAAAGTACTACACAACAGTACTAATATATCCTTACTAACAATTTTCATAGTATATCAAAAGATTTTATATTATAACATGTGATTTCATACTACATTAGTAAAATTACATACTTGGTAAAATCACTTGCCACGCTAGTCGTGGCCGCTGCCACCATCACCGGTCAAGTTTCATACTACTTTTGGCAAATTACATACCACTTGGAAAAATATGAAAATTACATACTACTTGGGCAAAAAATGGGATACTACATGCTGCTTAGCAAAATTTTGGAAAATTACATATTACATATCAAAATCTGAGAAACTAATCAGCAAATTTCGAGAAATTACATACTACTAGCAAAATTTGATAAATTCATCAAATATGATAAATTACATTATACACTGCAAGATTTAGAAAAATTGCATACTACCATTTTATACAATTTCCATTTAAGAATTCCTTATTTTGATACTAATTTTGAACTTTACCAAAATTTAGAAAATTACATCAAAATTTGGGGAATTCATACTACTTCCCATAAATTTCGTGTACTAAACCCAATCGTCAAACCAAAAATCGAGGGGACACTTCAGATAAGTTAATTTCCCACCAAAACATAAACTTAAAAAAGAAATCGACGCAATCTGCACTTTTCGCATGTTCGTACTTCGCACAACAGGTGAAAAAAATGGTATCTCTTTCACTTCAGATAAGGGTTTTATTTTCTTTCTTTTCTTCTGCAAGACATAGTCTTTATAAGCATAATTTCATTTCTTTTATCTCCTTCTCTCTCTTCGAAAATATTGCACCAGCTCGAAGAAAGGCCCTTGTTGCATGATTATTGAAAAAAATAATCCAACAAGAATTTTCTCGGAGAATAAAAAAGATCTAATCATTAACACTTTATATTTTTCTAGCTACCTTTCCGTGTCAGCAACAAAAGAAAAATAAAAAACAAAATAGAAAAATGGGTCGTGGAGAAAAAAAAAAGAAGAAGACATCCTCAATTCCGGTCTAATTCAAGGATCTTGTTTCGTGAGAAATTGAATGGTCTTTGAAGTTGTGTTTTTTGGTCTGGTTATAGAGTTTGCAAAGAAAATAAATGAGAGAGAATGAGAAATGGAGTTGGGGACGGATGAAAAAGAAAGGGAGAGAGTATGTGTGTATAATTATATAAATTAATAAGGTTTTTTTAACATGTAGGGGTAATATTGATAATTTAAATGCAAGTTTTGATTAAGTGGGAGAATTATATGAGAATAAAAGGAGTAAGTGGATAAACGGTAAATGGGAATTATGTTTTGATATTATACTAGTTTTTTTTTCACCCGTGCGATGCACGGGGCAGAAAGTTAAATATAGAAATGCAAGTTGTGTTAATATTATTTTTATTATTATTTAATATGTGAAGAAATAAATAAATATTTACGATAGAGATTGAGAGAAATAACTAAAAGATTCACACTTGATAAATTATAGATCGAAACCCCACTACGTACATGAACGTTAAGTTCATACGTTCGTAAATACTTCTTTATACACCACATTATTGGTCATGTTCGATCCCGAATCGTCATCACCACAAACTAATATTTTCAATCCCTTTCGATGGGTGACACGCGACACGGCAACATATAACTGACCATAACTGAACACAGGATTCTTCAGATAAAGGCCGACGTTCGAGAGCGATTGACCCTGACTCTTATTTATCGTCATGGCATATGAAATCATGAGCGGGAATTGCCTTCTTTGAAACTTGAAAGGTATCCTAACGTCGGAAGGCGTTAGACTCATCCGGGGAAGCAACACTTTTTCTCCCGCCTTTGCACCGGTTAGAATTTTGCATTCAAGGACGTGAGTGGAAAGTCTCGTAACAACCAATCTCGTCCCATTGCACAATCCCATTGAGTGGTCTATGTTCCTCAACAACATAACAGGCGTCCCCACCTTCAGATGCAGCTCGTGACTGGGCACCCCATAACACTTTATACCATTCAAGAATTCAGGCGTGTGCAAATCACTCAAAAAATCACTCCCACCGTCGGATTTGCAGGCACTGTCCGAACTCAGATAGGTGCACCCCTCGCTCGAGTTCAAAGTGTTCATGTACTCGTTGACAGAGTCCACAACATCGAGAGTCGGGGCCAATATGGCCCTATCCTTCAGGAACATCGGGTCATCAATAGAGTCCCTAAACATCGGATATGTATCCTCAACAATAGCCGCAATGGGGTTGCCCGAATATCGGAGGAGGATATCATCAGGAATTTCTATTGCAGCACAACCGTCATTCGATCCTCCTATCTTTCCATCTCCAATGCTGGCAATCCAATCGGAGAACTCCTCCAACTTAGCACGTTATTGTCCATCACCAAGACTCCGGAGCCTCATGTTCTGAGTAAGTCTCAACACAGTGCAGTGCCTCCACATGATGGACGCATTGATAGCCGCATTGACTATGTCCTACCGGCTGCCCTTGGGGACGACGGGCAATATCTGACGAAAGTCTCCACCAAACACAACGGTCTTCCCACCAAATGGCCTGTGCCTGTTGGCCGAATCTACATCCTCCATTATATCCTGCAAGCTCTTCTCAGCAGCCTCGAAGCAATGCTTGGACGAATTCCATATATACCCATTCTTCACAAGACTCTTTTGAAGTAAAGGGCAAAGGATCAAGAGAGTTAAAATTGTCCAAAAATGAAAACAAGTCCGCTTCCGACGGCGAGGCAACCAAATCAAGTACCCCACACTTATCGGGGAACGGGACCGGAGGGATAGGGGAAGGTGGACTTGAAAATTGGCTTGTAATGGCCCATGGATCCGGATCGGGAGGTGGAGTAGTAGAAATTACCGGGATATTCGGATGATATGGGACCACATGAGGAGTACAAACCGGATAATGAGACGGCGGTGGAGCAAAAGATGACATAGAACAATCGGGTTCCACATGAAGTCCATGATCCCCATACACGTTCTCCGAGGGATGCGTTGGCGAGGAGAGGTCCGGACAATATTCGGGAAGATGATCACTCGTTCCACACCATCCACATCCCAAAAAAGGTCGGCTAACATCTCTCATAGTACGGATGGGGGGGCCACATGTGAAGTTGGATCCCGGACCACCAAACAACTCATACTCTTCGAGATCTTGAGGGGATATGGGTATGTTCGTCCCAAAATACCAATCCGGAGTAGAAGAACCCCGACACGGGTCGGATTTCCCAAAGCGACCATTATGCATAGTCGGACTATGAACGGGAATGCCATTACCACCATATGGGGTGGGACTCGAATATCCACCCCCCACATTTCCACTTGGAGTCGTAGTCGGCATAGGATTGGAAAGAAAAACGGGAGGGGCTCCATATGGGCCGGGCTTCGGGCGACGCATATTCGAATTATAATGAGTAGTATCATAGCCATACGGGCCGGAAGTCGGGCTATGCGTATTCGGAGAATATTGAGGAGCATCATAGCCATATGGGCCGGAAGTTGGGCTTTGCACGTTCGGAGAGGAATATGGAGCTTGCACGTTCGGATAGGAATTTGGAGCTCCATAACCATTCACACCCGAGAAACTATTAAACCCGACATGGTTTGCACCATGCCCTCCCATGCCGGGTTGCCCATATCCATATCCATCATTGGCAACGTGGTTTGTACCATGCCCTCCCACGTTGCCATACCCTTTATACAACATCTCATTCCCAACATGGTTTGCACCATGCCCTTCCATATTGGGAATGTATCCACCATAGTCATAAGCACCTTGCATAAACTCAAAGAAAAAGCGTCAAATACCAAAGAAAGCTAAAAACACAATGAAACGACAATTAAATCGAAAGCCTTAACCAAGCCGAGTCGCAACGACGCCATTTTGAAGTGTAATTTTTCGTGGTTCAAAATATTTGAAAGTTCATTTGGCTCGGTGTGATTGGAAATCGTTTCAATTGATGAATCAAAGTGTTTCAAGTTTGGAAAAATAAAGGTAAAATAAAAATAAAATAATTAAAATAGCTAACTATCTTAGAAATTGAAAGTGCAAGTCGGTCGGATGCCTCGTCGGATGCCTCAATATGTAAATGCAAGCAAATAATGGAAATAAGCAAAAACAAGCATTGTTTCACCAAGTACAAGCATGCATGCACAAGGTACAACTATGCATAAAAACTCAAATAATGAAAATTAGCATAAATTGAAAGCATGGATGTAAAGAGCAATAAAAATTGACATGAAAGTTTAAAACTTTAAGGAAAATAACAAGAAACGAAGAGTATATCTAAGATTCAATTTAAAACTATGCATGGAAATTTAATTCAAAATAAAGTATAAGTAAAACTCAAAGTCATGATGAACCAAGGCCCGATCTACGATCTAGATGTGTCACTCATCTATAATTCATAGCCAAATCACAAGTTTCATCATGGAATCAAGTAGCTAAGGCAAAAAGCATAATTGAAGAACATGCATGAAAATGAAGAACAAAGCTTGAAATTAAAAGGAAAGCTTACTAAATTAAATGGGGAATCCCAAGGTTGCATTACAAATGAAAGTACTAATTCAAATGAGTATTTGGATTCATCTTGAGCTTACAAACCCAAGGAAATTGCTTGAAAATTTAATCCAAAACCTAGGAGAGAGAAAGTAGATCTAGAGAAGAATGAGAGAAAATTAATCCCAAGGCTCATGCAAGAGTTGGGGAAAGAGTCCTTTTTTGGGTTAAAAAAAGGGGTTTAAATAGCTATTAGTAGGGGCAAAATCATAAATTAGCGCTGATTCCCGGTCTTCCAGTCGATCGACTGCTAGTGGCCAGTCGATCGACTGCGATCGATCGACAGTAAGCAGTCGATCGACTGCTTCTTGGAGAAGTATCGATTTTTGGGAAATTTCTGGAATTGGGTCGATCCTTGAGCAGTTCAGTCAATCCGGGAGGGGCGGTCGATCGACTACCAGTCGATTGGGCAGCAAGCAGTCGATCGACTGCTTCTTGGAAAGGAGAGGAAGTCCCTGGAATTGAGTCGATTTTCAGCATTTCAGTCGATTCTTGGAAGGGCAGTCGATCGACTGCCAGTCGATCAGGCAGTCGATCGGTAGCTTTTCAGTCGATCTTAGCTTCTTCCGGCACGGTTTCTTCATTTCGGCATGGATTTTGGACTTTAAGGTCTCGACTCGATCTTGGACACCTCCCAATGCGACTCATAGCAACTCTAACTCCCTTGGCCACCTACAACATAAGAATTTGGACTCAAAAACCCCATGATTTATCATTACAACACACCAATCAATCTCAAACTTAAAAACAATAGAATAATCTAAAACCTTAACAAAATAAGACTCAAACTACTACAAATAACGCTAAACTCTAACTAGAAACACAAGATAAAATGCCACAATTACATGCAAAACAACTACCCCACACTTATCGGTTTGTTCGTCCTCGAACAACGAAAAGAATCGAGAGTGTACATGCAATGAACACTTCATATAAAGAGAAAAATCCTTGTGCTTGTCCTTATTATTATGGTATCAACATAGACTCGCTATTTTCATGCATTGCTCGTATTACCCTTTAGTTTGGCTTACATAAAACATAAGGTTTCTTATCACAGGTTTATATATCACAAAGCATAAGGAACATAAATGTTCATAAAATTGTGCGAAAATTCATGAGTTTTATATTACAAGAGGTTATCAGGTAGCCGGGTCTTACTGTAACTGGTTTATCTGGAAATATACGGACCCCATATTTTTCCACCACGGCACGCATTTCGTGTCATTGCTCGTCGACCTGCTTCGATTTGAAGCAAGCCCAAATCGATGACTTCCTCTCAAAGGGAGTTTTGGAGGGTGTTCGCTCAATTCGCTCAAGTGTATATAGGACGTATTTATGCTCAAGTCATACATGCACCTTGTCAAGATTTCACAAATCAAACGCTCGAAATTGCTCAAGTACATGACCAAGTAAGAATCGAAAGAGGTCTTTATTATGGGTTGTAATGTTGGCTCTTTGGTAAGGTATGGAACATTTGGATATAGTGGCTAACACACGATCAAACGTGATCAATAACACACAAAATCCTAAAATCTAAAACCCGAAGCTTATAATCGCTTCACCCTTCCCAAATCACCAAACTATCAATCGAAACCCTTTCGTATATTCACACGCTTTTCCCGACTTTATTTCCACAACACATTGAAGCATGTTGAATTTGCTTCTTTTCACTCAACTTAGCCTTTGAATTAGGCTTTATACTTGAACGCACGCTTTATCACTTTTCGTGATTTGTGTTGGAGTATTATTCTTATTATTTTTATTTTTTTTTGTATAAGCAACTCAAAACCCAAACCCACACTTTATTTCCCACACATCTCTCATTAGCTAATAACACACTCTCTTGCCTCACTAACATGAAGATATAAGAGCTAAAATCGAGCTCGGCTAACAAGAAACGGGATAGAGGCTCAAGGGGGCTCATTTGGGATTTTAAAGTGGCTTAAATATATGAATATGGCCGGAACAAGGGTGATATATGTGCCTCGAGGTCATTTTCGAATTCAATCATGTACGAGCAAAGTCAAGCCTCCTCAATGCAATTTCCCTAAAAATGCAAGCAAGCCGATAATTCACACGAGGCTACTCACTAGTTTGCACCGAATTTGGGAGCAACAYCAAAAGAGTTTTTAAAGCTTTGCAATCTTTTCACGAGAAAATGTTGATTACATATATGTAGGCGGGTTTGGACGAAGCACAAAAAATTTAATCCCTCACACAAGAGGCCATAAACATGCAAAAACTCGACAAGTAAACTATTCAAACTTTCAAGCACGTGGAGTTGTTCAACAATGTAATCGAGACACAAAAGACACAAAAATCGACTCAACCATCTAAAAGCGCGAGTAGTAAGCGTCGCTTCGCCAAGGCTCGAGTTGAGAACAACAAATCATGCTTGATATAAACCGGACCCTAACCACCTACCCACCCTACACTTAAACCATGCAATGCCCTCATTGCATTTTAATGAAAATCAAGTAAAAGGAGGGTGAATAGAAACTTCCTCATCCGAGCGAGTTTAGGTCGAGCTCGGTGGGGTCCACCTAGGCATCTAAGCAATCCAAGCAAAAACGAGCATGGCTAGCTTCTCCCGGCTCCACGATCGCTATCAATCTTATCAAATCGCCCAATGGTTGGAGTCGAAAGCAAAACCTAGAAAAGAAAATCACTCAAAGTCAAAAACACGAGGAAATATGTACATGAATCTCAACAAAATATTTTTTTTATTTTTCAAATTTTCAAATGTTTTTGGATTTTTGAATTTTTGAATGTTTTTGTATTTTTCAATAAAAGAAAGAAAGAAAGAAAGAAAGAAAGAAAGAAAGAAAGAAAGAAATGGAAAGAACTTGGGTTGCCTCCCAAGAAGCGCTTGTTTTACGTCACTAACTTGACGTACTCCCTTTTTGATCAAGGTGGAAAGATAACGGGAGGGTCCATCAACACAATCTCCTCCTTGTCGAGAGGATCCACTCTTTGAAACGTCCTCGGCACATTGAATAGCTCATATAAGATCCGCCAAAAAGAAACCGTTCTAAATGGGCAAACGACACTCCTCTCGGCTAGGTCCTCAGGTGGAATGGTGATTTTAAAGTGACCCGAAGACTCATCAAAGAAACAATAGGAGTAATGGCCGGCTAGCTTCTTCAACCTTTGATCGACAAATGGGTAAGGGAAATGATTTCTCTTGATAGCCGCTTTCAGCTCATTTATCCTGCACAAGGAACCACTGCGGGATTCAACCACTATGTCCCTATCCCCCAGAGCTGCATCAAACTCACCGACAACCAACACGGCAACTTCGTTGCAAGTGGGCAGATTGCGTGTACGTTCGTCCCTGTTATTGGTCCTCTTGCCAATGAGACGCACCCGAACATCGGTATGACCACACTCCTGCATTTTATCCTTTGCCATTCTGAACGTCTTCACGAGTTCATTATGGTCGTCCAACATTTGCTTCAGCCCGTCGACAATCTCTTCACGCAGGTTATTAGCCAATCCTACTTGCCTGCGTCACAACACGATCGGCACAAAAGACGTTTCATTAAATATAAGCCATGCTGTAAACAATATCAAGACCTTCACAGTTAGAAAATATTATAATTATTATGGACGCAACAAACCTCACTGAATTCATCCGGTGAGAAACCTCGTGTTCTGTATCATACACATAAAGCTGTGCAAACTTAGGGGTTCCACCATTTTCCGGCAATAGACCACCAATCAGGTGGTAGTTCTGACCGTGTATTCTGAAAATGGGAGGACCACCTCCTTTATTTACATCGTTGTCAATCTTCCCCCCCATGGACGTAAAATAGAACATACTGTTATACGATCTAATGTTATCCTGAAAGTGTTTGCTTCCACTGTTGGTTCCATGCAACAGTTCACGAAGAAACACAGGCGGCTCCATCAACCGAGGGAGGTCAATGATGCCGCGACTACAACAACCATTGTAGTCTGGATTTGTTGCGTTACCCTGGGACCTCGACCTCTCCTCGTACCAAAATATCGCACCACAAAACCTACAACGATAGCTCGCATCTCCAATATCCCAATACTCTGCGAATTAATTAAATATATTATACTGGAAGACCGATGTTGACAACGATGGTAATATTCATAGGAGTGATATCAGAAGCACAATAAAACAAACATGTACCCGATGTCAATGTGTTGCTGCTGATCGATTCGTCCGTGAGATCAATTACAATGCTTGAGCTACCGATCCCTCTACCAATATTGTTTCTACGCACGTACAATCGTCTATTTATCGGAGCTGCAGCTCAAAATAGAAAAAGCTCCCGGTAACGAATAATTTTAATAATATCTAATCAAAACACGATTCAAAAATTCATTAAATTACGACTGACCAGCACTGGTAGAGGTTGTTTTCTTTCGGCCATTAGACGATTTGTCTATCTCCATGGTTGCAACACCAGGAAGATTTGGATGTACGCTCTTCCTTCTTGTGTAGGGTCTTCTCTTAACCGGGGCTGTAAACGAAATAATTCAGAGCAATAGATAAATTTTAACTACGAAACTTATAAATAAATTCTAAATGTACGTTTTATTTTTTTAGTCTTGAAAATTAACTGACCAGTGCTCAAATTGGACGATATCTGATTGACATGTATCGGATTGTCAATATTCGGGACTAAATTCCTCTCAAAGGTACTATCATCAACAATTACACTGTCGGATGGATCATCAATTGTGAGGTTAATGAATATTCTTGAGTTAGAACCATCACAACCATTATCTGAATGTTCATTGTGGGGTCCAGGCAGCCGCCTTGAATGAATAACTACGATTTTCATAAGTCACAGACATTGACGTCAGATTCACCAATTCACCGTAAGTTATTTTAATTAATCATTGGAGCGAAATAAAATAATATACCATTAGTGACATCACTAAAGGCTGAGCGTTGAAAATGTGAAATTCTATCACCAGTCTTGTGTCTTTTCGACTCGATAGTTACATTCTCATTCGGTATAGATGAGCCTATAAGAATTGTCGGATAGCCATTAGTTCCGATAAATAAAATAAGTCAAACATCGGTTTTAGGCGTAGATTAACATAACTACATATAAATAATTGAATTCAATGTATCGAGATATATACAATCGTGCGAGCAATTTCGCCTCAAATCTGTCGCATGAGTTGTATTTTCAATTGCGCTCGCGCTTGATAGCACTCTTGAGGTCATGCACGGGCATGTATTTTCAGACACATTCAAACTCCCTGTGACAATCATACAGTTAGAGAACAAATTATAAATATTTAAATAGATAAAATCATAAATTTTGAATAGTATAAATTTAACAAACTATTCATAAATACATAACGAAATGAATAAAAACATGAAAAAATAAATAAATTAAATTATTAAACATGAATGAACCTCGAACTTATAATCTTAAATTTATACAGTTCCGAATAAACTGTACAAATAGACTTTCTATATATAAAAATGTAAAAAAAACTCAAAAACCTAACTATATACGTTATCTAGATCTACATATATATAAAAAATAAATACAACAACTAAAATTTTTAAAATATTTGCATTAAATTAATACTAACGTATAACTAAATTACCTCCTGACATAACCGAGCAATTACACACAATTCGCTCATAAAATAAATGAATAAAGCAAATAAAATTAATATACATGAATGAAAATTAAAATAAAATTATCAAGATATATATATATATAATTGTCTTTAGATTAAATTAATTAATTATGCATTAACGGATTTTTTTCAATTTTTAATTTAGTTATACGTTAGTATTAATTTAATGCAAATATTTTTAAAATTTTAGTTGTTGTATTTATTTTTTATATATATGTAGATCTAGATAACGTATAGAGTTAGGTTATTGTTTTATTTTTACATTTTTATATATAGAAAGTCCATTTGTACAGTTTATTCGGGACTGTATAAATTTAAGATTATAAGTTCGATGTTCATTCATGTTTAATAATTTGATTTATTTATTTTTTCATGTTTTTATTCATTTCGTTATGTATTTATGAATTGTTTGTTAAATTTCTACTATTCAAAATTTAT
>BMAC01000293.1:896723-914327 GCA_014905375.1 Phtheirospermum japonicum | reverse complement strand
AGTTATATCTGTTCACCATTTTTTCCTCAGGAATTAGCCATCACTTCAGACGAGGCATTGAGCTTGGAAGAGTTACCTAAGCGAGCTGTTGTGCTTGGTGGAGGGTATATACTGCCTCTTCATGCATATTTGAATGCATCCATTTTATGATGCCTAGATATTTGAGTGTCAGCCATTTATTTTTAATGCAGGTATATTGCGGTTGAGTTTGCTTCTATTTGGCGAGGGATGGGTTCGGCAGTGGATTTGTGTTTCAGAAAAGAACTACCTTTAAGGTCTTACAATTCCTGTGACTTTAATCACTTCAAAATTTTCTTTTTTCCTCTTTTCCCCTTTTCCTTTTGCGTCAGAGGCATGAGCGCATGATACAAGTGCATAGTGAGTCACAGCGTGTTTCAAAGTGGTCAGTTACTCAATTAGGAACATGAAATATTTTCAAACTAATTTTAGAAATTTATCTGGTGATAATCCTCCAATAATAATGTTGGAAGTATATTGTTATAAAACTGACTGTAATTACCTAATGTGCAAGTCCTAAGATATCTTGACCAAAAGGCGATAAAATTAATAGACAGCTGTTAAAGAAACCTTGAACAGAATACTCTGAAATAAAATACGGTTACCAATCTTATCATCAATTGTAGTGTTTCTCATGTCATGTTTTCCACGAAATCTTATTACAGAGGTTTTGATGATGAGATGCGAGCAACAGTTGCAAGGAATCTGGAAGGCAGGGGTATTAACCTGCATCCTAGGACAACCTTAACTGAGGTGCCCTTCAATTATTTTATTTTATTTTTATATTTTGCATCACGTTAACTGGATTTATAGTTCTCCTTTTTATTTTTTTTTTCAATTGCTTATGATATATCCATTTATTTAGACATTTGAGACATTGACTTTGTAACGCAGCTGGTTAAAACAGAACATGGAATAAAAGTTCGCACCGACCATGGTGAAGAAATTGTGGCTGATGTTGTACTCTTTGCCACTGGTAATTTAAAGTCACCCCTTTCTTATGCACCAGTTATTTGAATTTCATATTTCATTTGCTAGCTTTACTGAGTTGCGACGTAGTTTTTTTACACTTGTGAGAGGCTAATGATGGTTGGACTTTTTCATTGGTTACAGGTAGGGCTCCTAACACTAAAAGGTTAAACCTCGAAGCTGTTGGTGTTGAGCTTGAGAAGACTGGAGCTGTTAAGGTGAATTGTTATCTACTGATCTTTTACAAACTTTTTTTTTTTTTTGGGTTGGGAACATTTCACATGTTGGTCGCATGAATTAAATATTTTAGCTTCAACTATGCCGAAGATTGAAATAAATAAATGAAAAGGTTTTCGAGGCTTTTTTAACTATCGAGATATTAGCAATGTTATTCTCACTTTCAGGGCATTTTGCTTTATATTTTCACTTAGTTAATACAACATTATAATTTCTTAGTATTTATTGTTGTCGTCGTTGGAATGTCAGGTTGATGGATATTCTCGGACCAACATACCGAGCATATGGGCCATAGGTGATGTTACAAACCGGATGAATCTTACTCCTGTTGCCTTAATGGAAGGAACCTGCTTTGCAGTATGTTCTCCGTCACCATATTTTTATATGTTTGCTATCTATTGGTATAGTATTTTAATTGTATATTTAATGTGGTTTGCAGAAAACTGTTTTTGGTGGAGAGCCTACTGAGCCCGATTACGGGCATATTCCTTGTGCTGTGTTCTGGTATTTAATCTTCTCTTGGCAAACCTTGTAAAATTATTTGTTGTAGATATACTCGGTTTTTAAGATTTATGCGAACAAATCTTGGAAACTGGTGAACAAGATTTTTCAGCATTAAATAGATTAGATATTACTTTACTTTCTTAAGATACACATTGTCTTTTATGTGGTTGATTTTTAGCTGAGGTTATAGATCATGATACCATCATTTGTAAATTTCATAGCTCCCTATTATCTTGCTAATACTTGTTGCAACATTTTTTTTGCAAAAACCTGTATTAGCATCTCCTAACCACTATTTATTTTATTTTTGTGAGTCTTTGTGTTTTAACTTGAATGATATGTTACTTGACAGCATACCACCACTCTCTGTGGTTGGTCTCAGTGAGGAACAGGCTATAGAGCAAGCAAATGGCGACCTTTTGGTTTTCACATCATCGTTTAATCCCATGAAGAACACCATTTCTGGGTATTGCTGTTTGAACTTTATTTTATCTGCTTAAAAATATAATATATTGACTGATGCAAGTGAGCATTTTAAAAAAACTGTAGTTGGGTGATCTGCAGATTCAACCCTTAGCTGTCTGGCCAATTTGAACACATGATATTACTATAGCTCCATAATAGTTAGAATCGTATTGTGTTCATCTTATGGAACTGTTAACAGCTAACTGGTTCAGAATTATTCTTTCGAAACAATCAAACAAAAAAAACTGAAAAAAGCACGCATTAAAAACCGTATTAACCCTAAAAAAAACAAAAAAGAAAACCCTAAAATACTGGAAACTCTGAGAAAAACTAAAGTTTTAATTTAAAAAAAAAAAGAACCCTAAAAACTAAAAAGAAAAACCAAAAAACTAGAATTAAGACACTGCCTAGCAGAATGTACTCCGTTCGGCGGTTTGACACAAGTTTTTTGTTTATTTGTTATATGTATCGAGCTTCTGTATGAGTAACATGATGCTATCTGATGTTTTGGTATAGACGAACAGAGAAAACGGTTATGAAGCTTGTTGTTGATGCTGAGACTGACAAAGTTCTCGGAGCATCCATGTGTGGGCCAGATGCACCTGAGATCATGCAGGTATTCAATATATATAATTCTCTCTTTTCTGAGCAACAATTCATGGTCTCAGCAAAGTAGTGGGCTTTTAGTTTGATCCACAATGACATAAGCAGTAGTGATCCCTGGTAAATTTTATTTTGTAGTATACAATCATCGTACAATGCAGAGACGAACCTCCAGCGGGGGCATTGGTCTACCCTGAATTTTTTGAATAATTACATGTGCCCTAAATGTTTTTGAACAATATATTAGTGTATTCGTACTAAATAAATGCAACAAAAATATTTATGTAGTTTGTAAAAGTTTTCTAAATAAAATATAAACATATATATATAAATCAAAATTGGTACTAATTTGTAGTTTATTCTGAAGTTGATGTATAGTTTATTTTTAATTAATTGCTAAAAACGACCTAAAATTTTCACTTTTCATTCTAGCCCAACCTTAACATTTATAGTTTCACTCAAAAAAAATAAGAATTCATTATTACTTTCGGCAACTTCTCTCGACCAACATATTTACGTGGCGTGCTGGATTTCCATTTCATTAATTTCCTAAGGTCTTTTTTACAATTAAATAAAATTCATTTTTTCACGAAGGCTTCCTAGGACGTTTTCCAGTCAAAATGCTTGACGTTTTCAAAACCAAGATAAAAAATTTAGAGTATTTACTTGAAAATGCCAAAAGGTTATTCTAGAATTTTTAATATGTGAAAAGTTTGAATATTTTCGGTAATTAGTTCTATATTGAATTATTATCAATTGGGCCCCCCTCATCTGGGTCCGTCACTGGTACCATGCAGATAGCTTGGTTCACCAAATTCTATTTGTATTTAATGCTTAGCTTGAAATTATATTAACATGTCATGGAGAAATTAGAATACTAATATCCGAAGTTAGTGACACCCGGTATCCTATGAATTTCTATGATTGTGCGCATCACTGCTAGATTATTTGGCCTTAGAAAATAATATTTAATTTTTTTAATCACAATCACATATTTAGAATCACATGTATACTTTACCTACTGCAACTTGCGACTTATACATGAGTGAACTTTTTATAACAGGGCATTGCTATTGCACTCAAATGTGGAGCTACCAAAGCACAGTTCGACAGTACGGTAAGTTTCATCGTTTTCTTTTCAGAGTAAGCGTTTTCAATTTAATGATCTGTTGACCTTCCTGAAAAGCTTGGTATCAAAATTTTGAAGATGAATTCCTTTTTTTTTCAAATCCATTTTTTTTTCATATTGAATTGGTTGGAGTATATAAAGCATTTATCCTTGGTTATTATAAGAAATATATGCTGCATTTCTTAATTACACGACTAGAAAGCTCAACTTTTGATGAAATATAGAGCAGCGTGCTGAAAATATAACATGTACATGATATGTTTCAGGTTGGTATTCATCCTTCTGCTGCAGAGGAATTTGTGACGATGCGGTCGGTGAGTAGGCGAGTCACAGCAGCTGGTAAACCAAAGACCAACCTGTAGACTTTGAAAGTGTGATGGCATTTCATAGTCGAACACACTATTTAGTATTTACGTCCATAAATATAATAATAGAAGATAGAAGTGAGAAGTTATCTTTTTATTCGAGACTTAAAAAGGCTACGTGTTTATGTTGCATTTGTCTCGAAGATGTTGATCAGAACTTAAATTATCCTCGAGTCTTAAGGCACTATGTAAAAGTAATTGCAAAACTCAACTGTCAATTGCAATTTGTTTGCTCATTGTATTTTGCGAAAGTCGAATAACTAAATTTTTTACGCAATGTTTTAGATATTGAGTAATCGTTTTTGCTTTCTGTCATTCATTTTCTATCGGCTTTTTGATGTTTTTCTCATTTGGCATTGACAGTCTAAAGGACATCTCCAAGTTATGGACTTCTCCATAATTAGGTACAGTGATATGAAATTTTCTCAACTAAAACTTACAAACCACACCAATCAGTTCACAATCCTTTTAGTTTGTTATTAAACATTAATTGGTTCATCATTTCAATTTATATTAATAATGTATACCACTCTCTTTGGACTAGTTAGATTTCTGTTCCAAGATTTCACAAACCTTGAAAACTTGGCCTAAGTGCAAAATTTTGTTTTAGCTCAAAAAATAAGTTGAATAGGAATGGCAATGGCAATGGCAATGGGTAACCGCAATAAAATCCATGATGGGTAAGGTAATCCATTTAGGGGATTGACCATATGCTCCTATAGGTAAATATATTATTTCAAATAGTCCATTGGTATTTTAACTTACCATTTAATCCAAAATACTATATAAGAGTACTAATTTAACCTTATTAACCAATTTTTTTGTTCAATATTTTTTTCTTTCAATTTAATTCAACCAAAATTCATATTATTTTATACTTGTTTCATACTACTCACCATTCAACTAAAATTCATACTATTTCATATTAATTTCATGCTACCCACCATTCAACCAAAAATTCATACTACTTATTAATTTCATACTACCTACCGTGCAACCAAAGTCCATACAACCTTCAAATTAATTTAATACTACAAAATCCATACTACCTCCACCCTCTATTCTAAAAATCGCTCTAGGCGCCACCAATCCGCCTACGATTTTCGAAAACCGTCCAAAGAAATCGCTGGGCGCCCCAGACGCCGCCTAGGCGCTCTCGGCGCCCAAGTCGGCGCCTAGGCGCCAGACCAGTTTTTTTTTTAAATATTTTCTGGTCTAAAACGACGTCATTTTTGGGCCTATTTATTTGATTATTTTGATTTTGTAATGTATACTATGGTATTGTTATTTGACTAATGAACTTATTCATCTATGTTGTTTTGGACTTTGAATTGAACAATAGTTTTACTTGTGAATTGTAACTTGTGATCATTACTTTTAGTTTTAAATTGTCATAGATTTTATTGTGTAACAAGTAGTATGTTGAACTATTAAATGATTGGATGTAATTTTGTAAATTAGGGTATTTATTCTCAAATTCTAGGCTCCGCCTAGGCCCCGCTTAGGCGTCCTAGGCGCTAGGCACTGGCCTGGCGCCTAGCAGCCGCCTAGCGATTTTTAGAACACTGCCTCCACCTACTATCACCGACAACCAAAATTCATACTACCTCCACCATTCAACCAAAAATATATACTACTTATTAATTTCATACTACTCACCGTGCAACCAAAATCCATACTACCTTCATATTAATTTCGTACTACCTTCATATTAATTTCATACTACAAATTCATGTGAATAAGAAACAAAAAAAAAAGTGTAAAAAAATTGTTGAAGTAAAAAAAATGAAAACAAAAAATTAATGAACTGATCGGAACTTGTATGAACAATAAACAAACAAACAAAAAGTATAAAACTGTTGAAGCGAAAAAAAATAATGAATTCCGACTTTAATCAGAATTTGTTGGAACAATAAACCAAAAAAAAAAAATCTACTTGTAAAATTGATTGGAATTTCTAATAACAATATACCAAAAAAAATTAAAAAACCAACCTATTGAGGATGTATATAATCAATATGACCGCAAATTAAACTAATTTGATCGAATTGAAATTTTGTATGATAATAATCAAATTTTATAAAATATCGGCAAAAATAATAAATGAAAAAAAAATAATATTTCGAATTTGATCGAAATTTGTATTGATAATAAACTAAAAAAGGAAAAAGAAAAATAAAGATKTGTAAAATTGTTCAAGCGAAAAAAAAAAAAGAATTACAAATCTGATGTATAAAATTGTTGAAGCCAAAAATAAAAAACAACTAAAATGAACATTTTCTTAAAACAAACAAAATTGAGGAATGATTAAAGTTGTGCCTTAATTGAGTGTGTATATAAGAGGGGGGTATTGTAAACTATTTATATCATGATTTTTGATTGAATGGTAAATATTTGGCTTAAATGGGATGAATTTTAATTAGGTGATTATATGGCAATTAAGTTAGATGAATGTGTATCAAATGGGAATTTCCCCATCCATTTAGTAGGCATGGACATGAGTACGAATAATTACTCATAATATTCGTTAGGCGGGTATGGGTACGAATACCATAGTATCCATCCTGCCACGTACCCATATTATAATGTAAGTAATTATATATATCACCCTATATATTAATGCAAAATCCTCCTAACCTATGTGTATCAAATGAGAATTTCCCCATCCATTTAGTAGGCATGTAAATAATTTTAATTTTGGAGTTTCAAATATTCTATATAGGTAAGATATGAGTTATTTACAATAATCTAAGTACATAAATAAATATTAGTAATGTATTCAATTTAAATATAAAAATATTAAATTATATCTAATAATTAATAAACATTGATTAGACATTAGTACAATACGACACAGGTTGAGAGTATGATGACATCTTTTGAATATTTCAAAGTAAGTAACTAATAGTTATTAACAAATTTATTTCAAATATTAATATATAAAATAATTTAATAATAATAATAATAATTAATAAAATAGATATTAGACACGAGTTTATAATGTGACGCCTTTTGAATTTTTGTAAGTATGTAACTAAGATTATTAATGAATTTAATTTAAATATCAAATACAAAATTATTAAATATTTATAATAATTAATAAAAAAAATTAGACATGTACAAGACATGGGTTGAGAATACAATATTTTAATTTTAGATTTAAAATTCAATAATTATCACAAATAAATTTTTTATATTTTATATTTTGATAAGTCCCGTGTAATACACGGGTGTTAAACAAATTTATATTAATGCAAAATCCTCATAATATATGTGTTTTCTTCGTATACTTCGCTTGGATAATAATAATAAAAAATTGGTGCTTCGGTTGCTTATGTGTCATTCGAGCCTAATATATACGTAATTTAATATTCTTTTATTATTATATTAGCCTATCTTAATAAATTTCTTTTATTATATATTATCTAATTCAATAAGTTTCTTTTATATATACTCCTAATATAAAAATATAAATAAGTCATAAAAAATCTAAATTAATTATTTTAATTAAAAGACAGATTACATATGAAATAATTTTAATTACAAAAAAATTTTATTTATGAAAATAATTAAATAAATTATATTTACAATAAAAGTTGAAATTATTTTTGAAGTTTTAAATATTTTGTATAGGTAAATTAAGATATATTTGCAATAATTGGAATATGTAACTAAATATTAGTAAATGAATTCAATCTAAATATAAAAAAATAAAATTATATAATAATAATAATTAATTAATATTTATTAGACAATGACACAATGCGAAAAGGTTTCAGAGTATGACACATTTTGAATTTTTCGAAGTATGTAACTATTATTATTAATAAAATTAATCTAAACATAAAAATATAAAATGAGTTAATAATAATTATTAATATAGATTAGAGATGAGTTTGAAAATGTGATATCTTTTGAATTTTTACAAGTATGTAAATATAATTATTAACAAATTTAATCTAGATATTAAACTATAATATTAATTAATAATTGTAATAATTAATAAATTGAACATAGTACGGGTAGAGAACACATCATTTTAATTTTTTATTTTAAATTTAAAACATTGTAATTTTTACAAATATTTTTATATTTATTTTTTTTATAAATCCCGTGTAATACGGGTGTTAAACTAGTATATATATATATATAATATATATATATATATATATATATATATATATATATATATATATATATATATACAGGGGTGGGTTCAAATGGAACCATGTCATTATATGCGAACCTGCGAACTAGTGCTCTTATTATATACCCAGCAGTGCTTCTGTTATACAATCACAATACTTTATTGATATTTTAAATTATATACACCAGTAGTGCTTTTATTATACAATTTTAATGCTTTTAATTAAATAAGGAAATACACAAAAAATTCGATCCATCCATTTAATTAGATCTAAGGCCCATAATTGACCCTAGGTTCACATATAGAAAACATGATTCTCATTTGAACCTAATCATATATATATATATAATATATATATATATATATATATATATACATACTAGTGTAATAACCCGCGTATTACGCGGGCATATCGAAAAAATGCATAATAATATAATATTGAACAATTGTAATTTAATTAAGTTCACAAAGTGACTTATAAAAGATTAATGAATCATTAAATAGGTTACAGATTCGTTTTGAGTATACAATTTTAAATATGATTTTTTTTTAAGATTTTCTACTTTTAATAAACTTATGACTACTCCGTTGGGCCAAACTTATGACACTATTATGACACTATTGGCTTTTGTTCCACATCTTTTGTACAATTTATTGATAAAGATAAGTTTGCACATGTGAAGTACACAAAGAAAAAAAAACCAGGCAATTGGGCCAAAAAAAAAAAAAAATAAAAATAAAGAACAATCATAATCACAACATCCAAATATATAAGGGCCAAAGTGAAAAATAAAAGAATCTTTCAGAGGTCTCAACTCTTATATACGTATCAGACACATACACACACCTCCACCACATATACATGATAATCTCAAGAAAGCTACTTTTTGCAATGCTCTTTCATTTCATCATGATCATAAATATCCCAGAAAAAACAAAAAGATGATGAAAAGAACCTCCACTGCTTAGCCAAAAACACGCTAGAAGCCAATATCCTCTCAGCTTATTTCTTCCTCAATTGTCTTCTAACTTCTAATTTCCTCTTTTCACTTGACAAATTACTGATTAACTTTATGGATCAACTCTATAAAACTCCATTTGCAAGCAACTTTACGAATAAGCTCTTCCAAGTTACGTCGAGAGTGTTTGTATTTTCCGTTCAAGAGTTACGTCATCTTGCATTTCAAGCCATATTTCTACCCAACTTGTGGGTTCTGCTCGCTCCACACAGTGTGGCCGTTAGATTGTTCCTCGTCAACGGTCAGAATAATCTTCATTTCTTCTCAGGTTGCCATGCATGTAATTGTCATTCCCTGATTCAAGAAATCAAAAGTTCGACTCACAAATCTACAGCCCCTTTTAATTACCAAAATTACACTTGAATTAAAATTAAAATTTACATCTTCATGTTTCATCATTTGGTGCGTCTGAAACTATTGCACACTAGCCATTGGAAACTGCAAACCCATGCTAGATAGAAAAGATTTATAACCACAATTCCAACTAAAAACTTGATAATATCTTCTAAAATTAATTTTAAAATAATAAAATTAACATGCCAATATATAATTATATGAATTAGGTTTGTTGCTTGATTTTCTTTATAAAGAAGAAAAATTGTAATAGCACAACACAATCAATTTTAGTTATCTTGGAAATACGATCATTCAACAACAAATAAACACGTAACTTGATCTATATCGTAAAATGCTAACCTTGATCGTTTCTCGCAGAAAAATTATAATTCCAGTCTCGTCCCCCACTAAACATTCAGCAAAATGTCCTTGGGTTCGACCTCTCTGTGCTACTGTCTTTGAATTGACAACCTTTACGGTTAAATTAAGCCCAGAATCCAACGGCCGCAGCTGGTTGACATTGCTGAATTGTTTCTTCTGGTTAGCCATTTCTTATTTGCTTTATTGACCTTTTTCGAAAAAATCCTGGAAAAAATGAGAGAGGCTGAGAAAATTTTTTCGCTATTGATTAAAATACTTATTTGATTTAAGGACTAAAGTTGATTCAGAATAAAATACAACATCGAATTAGAAGAATCAAAAGATTATGAAATATTGAATGTTCACTTACAATTATTGACATTAATATGATTCAGCTAAAATTAGTAAAAGAATAGCGTCGGACATCTGACTATTCTAAAATGCATGTGCACAATCCAAATCTGTGGCCTGCGTTCTCACCTTCTCTAAGTTCCTACGACCATTCTTATAAGTCCCTAACTAAATTATATTCAAATTCAGTTTCAAACAATGGAGAATTTTCTTTCTTGTAATCCAACTTTCAGAAAACGGAATTCAAATATGCTCTTAATAGATTTTATATATGTTTGCTTTGTACGAAAAAATAGGAAGAAAAATACCCATAGGTTTCAATTAACAAAAAAAAACTTGATTCACGTTTGAACCCATAAAACATTTTGGCGAAGTTTTCAAACTAAATCCATAGGTTTCAACTTTTATTTTTTAATTCTGTCGTCCCCAAATATGCTCAGCCAGAATATCAAAGAAAAGCCAAATAGATTTAGAAACCCATTAACAAATTCATCAATAGTAAAGTTTATTAATAAGCAACAAACATGTTTCTCGAAATTCCAAATCTGAATATAAATGAATAACTTCATAAGATACAAATCTATCAATAGATGTAAATCTATGAATAAACGGCAAAAAAAACACAGATTGAAATCAGAATCAACATGCAAATGAAAAAATAAATAAATCAAGAAATTAGAATTGAAACACCTAACCTAATCAGACATTAACCGCTAACCGTGTAGTGAAAATCAAGAAAATCGCGTAGGCACAAAATTCATATCGAAACTGCACAATCACACACCAAATTGATAAAAAAAATCAAGAAACAAAAATAATTCAGATCGAACCATAATACAAATATAAATGAAAATCATACTCAGGTCGAACTGATTTGTTTATTAAAAAAAAATTGATGGCACTCTCGATTGGAGATATGTACAAACCTTCCCATAACCCGTTTCTTTGTTGAGTGTCGATTCCATCTTCGATCTCTTTTTCATTTTGCAAATATGAATATATTAAATGAATAATTGAGCTTTGTTTATATTTGCGAGGAAGGAGAAATGGAAAGAGAAATATGGAGAAGGGGCAGCGGGCGGATAGGGCTGGTGTTCTAACCCTAAAATTCTAATGAGGTGCACAAATGAAAAAAAAAAATTCCTTATTTACACCTAAACCAAAAATTCCAAATAGGAACAATTTTAATCCGAAGCACCATAAGATGACACATAAGCTTCCGGAACTATCAGATGGTGACACATGTCATCCGGAGCAACCTGTAAGTGACACACAGGATAGGTGTCAACAGAATTAACAAATAGGGTAGATGTGTTAATATATGAAAAATTAGGTACAGAAAATTATTAATTAAATATTTAATTTTTGAATTTTAAAACAAATAAATATTCAATTTTTAAAATATCAAATACCTATTGCGGACCTTAGTGTACACACGTCCTACAATACGGTAATAGGAACCGTGGTGCAAACATGTCATAAACAACATTAGATGGTAATCTTTTTTAGGGCATGTTTGAACTAACATTCATTGGAATTTTGAATTCTGATATTTAGAATCAGAATTTTGTGAATAATAAGAATTTTGTTTGTTATAGGATTCAGAACTTAGTGTAGATGTCAAATCATGTGTGAAAAGTGGGTGATAATGTATTATTATGATAACTTATTATTTATATTGTATTTGATGTCAAATCATGTTAGAAAAGTGGATGATAGTGTATTAATATATACTAGTTTAACACCCGTGTATTACACGAGATTTATGAAAAGAAATATTAAAAATATTTTTGAAAATAAGGTTGTGTTTTCAACCCGTGTCCTGATCGATTTATTAATTATTATAATTATTAATTAATATTATATTTTAATATTTAATATTAAATTCGATAATAATTATATTTACATACTTATAAAACTTCAAAAGATGTCACATTTTCAACCCGTCTCTAATCTATATTAATTAATTAATATTAACACATTTTATATTTTTAAATTTAGATTAATTTTGTTAATAATTATACATACTTTGATTGAATTCATTACTAATATTTATTTACACACTCCAATTATTGCAAATATATCATAATTTACCTATACAGAATATTTAAAATTTCAAAAATAAATTATTTCAACTTTTATTATGAATACAATTTATTTAATTATTTTCATAAATAATTTTTTTTTTGTAATTAAAATTATTTCATATATAATTTATGTTTTAATTAAAAGACTTTTTTTACTAATTATATGTGACTTATTTATATTTTTATATAGGAATATAAAATATAATTATTGATTTAGACAAAATATAATAAAAGAAAACTATTAAGTTAAGCTAAATATAATAAAAAGGAAATATTAAATTAGGCAACACACAATAAAAGAAAGATATTAAATTAGTTATATATTAGCCTCGTATGACACATACGAAGCACCAAAATTTTTTATTATCCAAGCGAAGTATACAAAACAGCACATAAATTAGTAGGGTTTTGCATTAATATATATTTGTTTAACACCCGCATATTACCCGGGACTTAACAAAAGATTTTTGAATATTTAAAATTTCAAAAATAAATTATTTCAACTTTTATTATGAATACAATTTATTTAATTATTTTCATAAATAAGTTTTTTTTGTAATTAAGATTATTTCATATGTAATTTATGTTTTAATTAAATTTTTTTTTCTACTAATTATATGTGACTTATTTATATTTTTATATAGGAATATAAAATATAATTATTGACTTAGACAAAATATAATAAAAGAAAACTATTAAGTTAAGCTAAATATAATAAAAAAAATATTAAATTAGGCAACACACAATAAAAGAAAAATATTAAATTAGTTATATATTAGCCTCGTATGACACATACGAAGCACCAAAATTTTTATTATCCAAGCGAAGCATACGAAACAAACACATAAATTAGTAGAGTTTTGCATTAATATATATTTGTTTAACACCCGCATATTACATGGGACTTAACAAAAGATTTTTGAATATTTAAAATCTCAAAAATAAATTATTTCAACTTTTATTATGAATACAATTTATTTAATTATTTTCATAAATAAGTTTTTTTTGTAATTAAAATTATTTCATATGTAATTTATGTTTTAATTAAAAGATTTTTTCTACTAATTATATGTGACTTATTTATATTTTTATATAGGAATATAAAATATAATTATTGATTTAGAAAAAATATAATAAAAGAAAACTATTGAGTTAAGCTAAATATAATAAAAAGGAAATATTAAATTAGGCAACACACAATAAAAGAAATATTAAATTAGTTATATATTAGCCTCGTATGACACGTACAAAGTACTAAAATTTTTTATTATCCAAGCGAAGCATACGAAACAGACACATAAATTAGTAGGGTTTTGCATTAATATATATTTGTTTAACACCCGCATATTACACGGGACTTAACAAAAGATAAATATAAAAAAATAGTTTTGATAATTACAAAATTTTAAATTTAAAATAAAAAATTAAAATATGTATTCTCAAATCGTGCCTTGTGCATGTCAAATCTATTTATTAATTATTATAAATATTAAATAATTTGTATTTGATGTTAACTAAATTCATTAATAATCTTAGTTACATATTTACAAAAACTCAAAAGGCGTCCCATTCTAAACCTGTGTCTAATATCTATTTTATTAATTATTATTATTAAATCTGTTTATATATTAATATTTAGAATATACTCTTTAATAATTATTAGTTAAATACTTTGAGATATTAAAAGATGTCATACTCTCAACCCGTGTCACATTGTGCCGGTGTCTAATCAATGTTTATTAATTTTTATATAATTTAATATTTTTATGTTTAGATTAAATACATTACTAATATTTAGTTACATACTTAGATTATTGTAAATAAATCATATTTGAACTATATCAAATATTTGAAAATCCAAAAATAAAATTATTTTTAATTCTATTTCAAAAAAACTTATTTAATTATTTTGATAATAAAGTTTTTTTATAATTAGAATTTTTTTCATATGTATTTTATCTTTTAATTAAAATAACTAATTTAGATCTTATCTACTAATTATATATGACTTATTTATATTTTAAAATAGGAGAATCAAAGGAAAGTATTGAATAAGGAAAAATATGACAAAAGAATTAAATTAGGTAAATACAATAAAAAGAAAATTATCCAATTATATATGACTTATTTATATTTTTATATTAGGAGAATCAAAGGGAAGTATTGAATAAGGAAAAATATAATAAAAGAATTAAATTAGGTAAGATACAATAAAAAAAACATTAAATTAGGTAAATATTAGGCTCAGATGACACATAAGCAAACAAAGCACCGGAATTTTTTATTTGTCAAACGAAGCATACGAAACAGACACATAGGTTAGGAGGATTTTGCATTAATATATAGGGGTGATATATATATAGGGTTGGGTTCAAATGAGAACCTGTCATTATATGTGAACCTAGGGACTCATCTTGACCATTAGATTGGATAATCTTGATGGTTGAGAGATTATGTTATGTCAGCATGGTAATAATTTTAAAAAATACATTAATTAATTAAAAAGTGTATTTTGGACATATATCAATGTTTACAAAGAGCAATACATTGTTCTTTATAAAGCACAATAGATTAAGAAAAGAAACACTACGATTGTTTACAAAAAGCATCGCAAATTTCGTCTATAAACTGCAAATTCAAAATTTTGAAATAAAACTCAAATCTTCAACAAACCATAACTTTTTCAATTTTTATTCGTTTTGAATGAAATATATATCAAATTAATCATATTCTCAAGATCTACAATTTAAGATACATATTACATGTTTTAACACGTAAAAAAAAATATATAATTAAATTAAAAAAATTGGATAGTAAAAACATCGCAAATGACTGATTTTAGCACTACAATACTGTATAAAAAGCACAATGAATATGGACATAATTGCACTGTGCAATATTTAGAGTGTTTTTTCTTATATTGTTACGGTGCTTTTGAACTACACTAAACACTGCTTTTTTTGAATGAAAAGATAATCGGCCAACATTCAAAAAACCTTATTAATATCATGAACCCTAATACCCATGTCCACCAACTTTACGCCCCAACTCCACCACAGCCTCTCACTCTGTCTCTTCATAATTACAATTTAGCCCTCATGCCCCCACCCTCAATCAACGTATCCCCACCCTTGGATTCTCCACCCGCACCTGATCTGCCACCCTTGCCCCCTTCATACCAAGATGATTATGACTTTATGTTGGGCCTTGAGCTAGATGATCAAGATTTGGAGCTTCTTGATGCTTTGATGCCGCAGATTTGCGACATGGCCAAGGCGATTGGATCCCGGTTTCCTGATGAGTACTCCCCATCTGACGCCGCCGTCCAAGGGCACGAAAATATTCTTGATCCAGCAATGGATGGGATCCCGGGCTTTGATACCGGGTTCGATTCGGGCTCTGGGCTGTTGCATCCAAATCACATTAGGAACATAGAGTCTCTTATGAAATCTTTTGCACCGGCCTCCGACGACGGCGACGGTGGTGGCGCTTGCTCGTTCTTGTCGGCGTGGGATGACCCTTTTCTCGGGAGCCCAAGCCTTCAAACTGGGGCCCGCCTGCCCATTTTCGCCGCTGAAGGAGTTTGGTTGAAGACGAAAGGAAGGGGACGGGTATTTGGGGTAGGGTTTGTTTGGCATTTAATATGATTAGGGACTTTGTAAATTACATAAAACCCCTTGACCTTCCATAATAATAATTTAATGAATTTAAAAAATTAGAAAAAATCTGGTCCACACAAATGATTAAATCTACGGTCAAAATTAGTTCCTAGGTTCGCATATAATGACGGGGTTCTCATTTGAACCCACTCATATATATATATATATATACCCCCTATATATTAATGCAAAATCCTCATATCCTATGTGTCTGTTTCTCATGCTTTGTTAGCCTTGGAAAAAATTCTGGTGCTTTGGTGTCACCGAACCTAATATCTACCTATTTTAATATTTCTTTTTATATATTTTACCTAATTTAATAATTTTCTATTATTATATATTTTCTAATTTAATATTTTCTTTTTACTATATGTTACCTAATTCAATATTTTCTTTATCATATCGTCTATTTCAATGTCTTACTTTTATTACACTAATATAYTAAAATAATTAAGTCATGTTTAATTAAAAAAAATTATATAAGTTGAATTAACTTTTATTTATAATAAAAGTTGAAATAATTTTATTTTTATAATTTTAAATATTTTATTTAAAAAAAAAATACAAGTTACATACGACGTCAAACTTAATGTGCATGTGATCATCAAACATGATTTCTCGAAATGTATAACAAGGAAAGGAAATATATGATATTTTACAGAGTATCATAGCTCCTCATTGCTTTGGATTTGACTTTTTTGGTGTTCACATGTCCCAAGTTCTTGATATCATTAGTGTCCTCATATCCTTTGTGGTTTTTATTTTTTATTTTTATTATATSCATTTATTGAATTGTGTGATGGGTTTAAATAAARTTGTTATTATTATTATTAMAAAAGAAAAATAAATATAAAATATATAAAATTAAATTTGGATATCTAATTCTAATATAATGCGTTGATAATAACATAAAAAACTTATATGAAAAATTATTGTTAAGCTAAAAAAAAAAAGAGAGAGAGAGAACAACTAGAACAACAACTAATAATAACAAATTATTACACCTAGGAAAATAAATATTAAATATATTCTAAATCTCCTTATCTAATTCCATTATATATTTATATGAACATATTAATGTCTTACGCAGAAAAAAAGAAGAAAAAAAAGAAAAAAAGAAACAAATAATAATAAAATAATATTAAATACTACAAGGTATACGATATTTTTTAATAAAATTATCAGTGCCTTATAAATTTTAATTTTGTATATCACATATTCACATGCGACACCCGGGTGTTGTATGTTATATAATATAATTAAATTTTGATTTATTTGAAATAATCTAAGTATGTAACTAAATATTATTAACGAATTCAATTAAATATAAAAATATAAATTTATATAAAAATTAA
>BMAC01000293.1:856734-893128 GCA_014905375.1 Phtheirospermum japonicum | reverse complement strand
TATATATATACTTGTCAAATAAAATCTGATACTACAAAGTTGAAAAAATTACAAGATTTATTTTACCTCATTTTTAGAATCCCATTTTTTATTGGCAAAGACTCAAATGTGACGGTCACACGGGTCTTCTGTCATGTGACGGAGCCCCAAACCCAATAAATCTGCCTAGTCCGACCCAATTTGATGGACCAAATCCGGGTCTGAATAGGTATAAAGCTCCGTCACATGATAAATGATACATGTGGCCGTCACACAGGAGACTTGCTCTTTTTTATTTATACTGTAGCTCAATTCAGGCCTTGTCAATGCCACGTACGGAAGAGATCCAACAATGCTCCTATATTTTGTTCCATCTATTGTAGGCATTCCTTGATATTTAGATAACTGTAATGAGGACACCATTGGAGTGGGAGTAGGATTAGTAAATTCCATTTTACATCTCTCAAGGAGCTTCTTGATTTATTTTTCTTGACACAGGTGTATGCCTTCTTTTGTTCTAGTAATTTCAATTCCTAGAAAGTGACTCATATGTCCAAGATCTTTAGTATAAAAGTTCTAACCAAAAATCTTGATAAATTGATCAACCAGGAAGGGATTAAATCCTTTAACAAGGATGTCATCAACATAGATAAGCACAAAGAGACAATTTCCCTTTTAAACTTTGAAGAACAACGAACTTTCAGCCTTGGAGTCACTAAAGCCCATTCTGGTTAATAGTGACTTCACTTTGCTGAACCATGCTTTGAAGCCTATTTTAGTCGATATAAGGCCTTGGTTAATTTGCAAACCCATTGATTGTTGCCCTTTTCAAATCCTGGTGGTTGCATCATGTATATTTCTTCACTCAATTCTCCATTCAATAAGGCATTACTGACATCTTGATGTCTCACACTCCAAGAATGGTTGACAGACATCTCGATGTCTCACACTCCAAGAATGGTTGACAGCCAAGGTGAGCATGATCCTTATAGTGATATATTTCACAACAGGACTAAAAGTTTCAGAGAAGTCAAAACTAGGCATCTGAGAGTACCCCGAGCTACCAATCTTGCCTTATACTTGGAAATCTTTCCACCTGCATGCCTTTTTTATCTTGAAGATCCATTTGCTCCCAACAATATTCTTTCCTCTTGGCAAATCAACCGATTCCCAATTTTTATTCTTCACCAAGGCATCTATCTCTTCTTGCATAGCCTTACTCCATTGAATGGAGCCAAGGGCTTTAATCAGAGAACAAGGCTCAGTTTCTTTTCCAATAGTGGCATTGAACTCCTTAGGCTTGTAAATTCCCACCTTTGTTCTTGTAACCATAGGGTGCCTTTGAGGAGCCTGTTGAGCTGGACTATCTAAATCAGCTACATCATTGTTAATAGGAGGCAATTGTACAATTAGTGATATGGCTGGAATGCTATTCTGTGAGTTGAGAGAATTAGTGATAGAAGGTGAAGTATCCTTTGAGGCTGAAGACTAATGACTGGCTGAAAAATGATGACTGTCTGAGCTGTGATCAGAAGTGACATTCTCACAATGTTTTTACCAACTCCCACCTTAACACTTGCTCTATCCAGGTTGCTTGTGATGGGAATGACAGGAACAACAAGTGGACCAGTGAGATAGACAAGCTTTTGCATACTGAGTTTCTCTTTGTAAGGAAGGTTCCTTCATCAAATATGACATGCCTAGTGATTATAATCCTCTTGTCTGGTAGCAACACTTTATAATCTTTATACTTATTGTTATATCCAAGAAACAGTCCAATACATGAGCTGTACTTCATTTTATGTCAATTATAAGGCCTGGGATGGGGATAACATAAACATCTAAAAATCTTCAACACCATATACACGTATGTCTGTTATAACTTGCTATTTCCGAATGAGGAAATTCGATTCATCAAGTTTGTTGACTATTTGGCTGAATGAGAGGTGTTGGGTTGCTAGTGGTGATGTTGTGTGTTTCAGAGGTAGCTCTATCAGATATGATTGAATTTTTAAAGGTAAAACAAGGTTATATATATAGTGAAGAGATCATGTGGGTCTGGAACCATGAAAAGAAACCTTGATTGTGACAACAAATGAAAAGGTAAAAGATCAAACATGATATTTAATGAAAAGCTGAAAGCCGTTGATTTTGTTTCTCATTGTATCCGAGAAGGTTTTTGTTATAGAGAAAACATCACAAATACATTCTATTTATAGACCTATAACTAGGGTTACGATCTTGTTGCTGCATGCCAACTGTTGTGGTTGCATCATAGCCGTTCAGATGGATCCAAGTGGCATGATGATCCTCCAATTCCATGCAGCTGTGTTGTACTTGCTTACAGCTGTCACTATCCGTTACTTTTGGACTGTTGTGCTCATTTGAATTGTTGTGATCATGCTTCACGCGCTCAGCTGCATCTTTCACATGGAATGTTAGATTTGATAAGTGTTTCTTATCTTAGTAACAAAACCACTATTGTTTGAGATTCATTATGATTTCTTGAGTTAGTCTGGTGGGCTTCAAAGTTATCTTCTACAAAGTTGGCCAATTCATAAAAAAATGTCCAAAAAAATCGATCGGTCTTTTTTCCTGACATGGCGTGATTCAATAATTTCTTATTATTTTTCTTTAATTTTAATTATTAAGTTGAAGGAAAAAAATTGGGGGCCAAATTCATTTTGGTCCATTATATTGACCATATTTCAGTATAGGTACGTGATATTGACAATCCTCAAACCACGCCTGCAAAGTTGGCCAATTGATCAAAAAAGGTTCAAAAAGAGTCCGATCGAGGTTTTTTTGGTGATGTGGTATTATTCTATATTTTCTTATCAATTTTCTATAATTATATAAATTAAATTAAAAACATATACTTGTTTTTCTCTTCCTTTTATTTTTCTATTTTTCTTTTATCTTTCCTTAAGCTAATTAAAAAAAAAAAATCAACAGAAAACGAATATAAGTCATTTATAAATATAAAAACATAATATATATATTAAAAAAAATATAATAAATACAAAAATTTCAAAAATTATATATAAGAGATTTTCTCATATAAATTTTTATATAAATTTTATTTATTTCCAAGATTCATGTTATATTTTTATATTTATCTCCGAGTTTATTAATTAAAATTTTAAATAAAAAAATCACATATATTATTATATTAATTTTATAATATTTTAAGAGGAGGGAAAGTCAGGGCCTAAGATCATTTATTTTATGTTTATAGATTTATCACTATTTTTTCATTTCTTATTAATTAAAATTTTATTAATTTGATTAAAAGAAAGGAAAATAAAGGCAAAACAAGTTTTGTTATAAATTTAATATCTCAATTAAGAAAAATTGTAAAATAATATATAATCAGGTCACGTCATAAAACAATCTGATCAATTTTTTTTGGGACCTTTTTTGATAAATTGGTTAACTTTGTAGATATGATTTGACGATGGCCGATTTCACGTAACTTTTTTGGAGTGTGGCCAATATAATGGACCAAAATGAAAGTTTTTCTAATTTCTTATTTTCAATTTAATATTTAAAATTAAAAAAAATAATAAGAAAGTATTGAATCAGGCTACATCAGGAAAAAAGTCCGATAGGGCTTTTTCTGAATTTTTTTTGATGAATTGGCCAACTTAGCAGACGTTGTTTGATGATGGCCAACATCACTTACTTTTTTGATTATATTGCGTTTGACTGTAAACTGCTTTGCAATAGTAGTGCCGACAATATTTTTGCAATAGTAATACCGACAATATTCCAAAAAAACAATTCAACCATTCGGATGAGATGTTCAGACATGTATATGTTTTATTTATGGTTTGATTTTGTTATGAACAAAACTAAACGGTGAATAGTGGCACAATATCTAAAATTAAAAATACAAAAAGGAAAGAGGTGAAGGGAAATCACAATCTCTAGCCTTGATGTATATGGAAACCCGCAAAAGAACACTAGGCAAAAAGTACAAGACATCTGAAGTTAACATTGTAAGTTGCATTTCATTCTTCCGGCGTTATCATGATATCCTTAAATATTTATTCGATGGCTTTTCCTCAAGTTTTATGTTACTACAGGATCTAATAGAATTTAAAGATCAAGAAATTCTTGGTAGGTGGAGCAAGAAAGTCAAGGGGCATTCCCAGTATATTGTAATCATTCATGATGAATTTCTATATCTATATAGAGACGAGATTGTAAAAGATACAATAGCAGGAGTTTGAAAATCGTAGGTGTTTCGGAATTTGTGTATATAGCCTCATTACATTCCCGATGTGCTTGCCCCTATCGCCTTATCATTTGAGAATTGATTAGGTGTTCTCTAATTTGAAAAAAAAACCTTATCAATAGACAGTCATCTCGAGAAATTACTGATATAGAACTTTGTCATGTAATAATAATGTGCATTCAATTTTTTACTAAATTAGAACTTTAGAGAACCGATGTATTAGGTCAATAATTTATTACATCGATATGCAACATTCTACTTAGAACATGGTGGCTTATGTGTTAAAGTTAATGTTTTTCTTTTTTCTTGTTATGCTAATTTATTAAACAATGATTTGTTTGGTTGCCAAAATTGTGAAATATACTGATATTACATTGAAAACTATTTCTTGTAGTTTAGAAGAAGGTTATTTTTAATAGCTTATTTGTTGTAGTTTATAAAATAATTACCATATCAAAGTATTCTTATATGCCTTTGCTGTTGATATAGGTGCAAATTATTTGTTGTTAATTATTATAGGTTGGCTGTGATGTTGTAAATTTAGTTTTCAATTGATGAAGACGGAGATGGTGAATCAGATAAGGATGATGACCTTGATGAGAATCGAGAGAATTGAGTGCAAATGAGAAAAATCAGATAACTAATTCTAGTTGTCTTTATTTCAACTTATGCAATTATTGACTTTTAGATAATGTGCTATTTGTTCATTGTGATTTTTTTTGTCTACTTTGTTGTAAATATTTCAGAAGCATATTCATATATTTTTCTATCATTAGTTTTGAGTTAATTTTATTAATTGGATATTTATACATACACATTACTTTTATAAAAATAAATAGTTCGTAATGGAGAAAAAGTGATAATTGAAAAAAAAATGAAAAAGAAAATTATTGTATCTCAAAAACAAAGTAGTGGCCTAGGTAGTGACCACTAATGGGGTTCGTGAGTTGTCGTATCTAAAAGAATTTACCAATGTTTTAGGTTTGAAACATCGGCACACGACGATGTTTCTTCTTAATCAGAGATCGAGCAACAAACATTTTGTAAAAATTATGATCAACTAAAGTATAGAAAGTGTTCATTAAAGCGTACAAATCATAGGAAGAGCCAGAGATGTGAGCGCATTGCCGATAACATCATCAA
This sequence comes from Phtheirospermum japonicum, assembly GCA_014905375.1. NCBI lineage: Eukaryota > Viridiplantae > Streptophyta > Magnoliopsida > Lamiales > Orobanchaceae > Phtheirospermum > Phtheirospermum japonicum. The sequence continues at coordinate 887,766 of BMAC01000293.1, read as the reverse complement.
CCTCATCTATGGCATCATTTCCATAAACATCCCCCAAAAAATGGGTTGACATTAATACAGTAGATACCAATCTCCCTTCAAAATCCCTTAGGTATAGGTTCCGAATTTTCATACTCAAGTCGCACCCTTTTTTAAGTAATTGTCCAATGATAAGGATGTTAGCCTTCAATTAAGGTACATAGTATACATTTTCGATGGACAGATGTCCCCACTCTTTAACCGAATAAGAATTTCTCATTTTCTCTAGATGGTAATCTTTCACATATCACCAAATATGATGTTTCATTTGAAAGGAAGTAAAGAACTCATATTTGAGAAAATATTTTTGAGTATTCAACTTTTCTGGAATTTCATTCAATCATATTTTTTCTCTTAATGATTACATCAGAGAATGTCGCCACTATTTATAGTATCATATAAGACAAATGTAACCCTAAAATATGTGGTTAAGATTGCTACAGTACACTTTAGCAAATCGTGTGGTCACTATTGTTACAGTACATCCTGACAGCTGGATGTACTGGATTAGGACTGACATCATCAGCTGACGTAGGATAGGTTGTCATCACGTGAGACCCATTGCTGGCTGTACGTGTGACTTCTGGGCGACCTCTTGTACGACCTGAGAGGTCGCCAACCTTGCGTCCTGGTGATGCACTCATCTTCAGGTCGCCATGCATCATATGACTAGCCGACCTGAACTTATCAGGTCGCTCTCCATTCAGGTCGCCAGCCTTGCGACCTGGTGCTGCACTTACCTTGAGGTCGCCAAGCATTATATGACCAGGCGACCTGAACGTATCAAGGCGCTCTCTATTATCCTTTAACTGAAGTATCAATGTCAAAGAACATGTGTTTTCTCCTACATGTATTTTATTATTGACACCTGAGTCAAGGTACTATAATATTTTTTCTTCTTTAATTGACGCTTTTAATGCAAACAAAGATTGGTCATAACTTTTGCGACATGACTCTTTTTGACACTCTTAAGCATAGTGCTTAAACTGTTGACAATTATAACATTCGACATCTCGCATATTTCGAGGACTATTAAATCCACCTTTCCACGATCTCATGAAGTTCGAGATTCTGATTGTGTCTCATCAATGTTATATATGAGTTTTTTTTTTTTCCTTGCGACATCGTTCCTAGTCAAGACCAAGATAGCCAAAGCTATCAGATTTTTGCTTGTCGAAATTGATGGTCACTACCTAAAGAGATATACAATCGACTTTACATATTGCTAGAATCCTGTGTTTTATTAGAGAATGAAGCATATTGAAGTTGATTATCACTTTGTTCGCGATGCTATTTCCAATGGTTTAACCGAGCCTTCATGAGAGTTATACAATGGCTCTTGGCAAGAAACAATTTGATTTACTTCTTCGCCAGTTTTGGATTATTTCCTAAGCTAGAAGATTTTTGAATGCTTGTATGATATTCTAGGGCTAGCTACTGTAATATAAATATGTATGTATGTATAAAGGACACAAGCCTTCAAGCTCTTCTGCTTGAACTTTCCATAATATTTTTCGGAAAAGAATGAAAAAAATATGATTTTCTGGATTTGTTTATCCTTTCATTTCGGTATTCTCATTTGACACAAAGGAGTTGGTATTAGTCCAAACACAAAACTTGGTGCTAGTAATTTAATTTGGTACTTGGTGCAATTATTGAAATTATATTCTTGCTTTAATAGAAAATCTAGTAACAAATTATGCAATCCTTTTACAATTAACAACTATAAATTTCCTTCATTTGACCATTATCAAAACACACATTTTTCAAACTTATCCCTATATGTCAACTACGGTGCTTTAATTCTTGCAGATTTTGAAGGCCTTATATAATTGTATTAACAAACCCTCATTTTCTTCTACAGTCAATTTGCAGTCTCTTCTTTCATTCGATTTCAAGGCTTGAAACTAAACAAGTCCTCAAGTTTTTCTTTTACCAAATAACATAACCATATATACAATGGAGCAAACCAACTTGAAGTGTCCCACCTGCCAAGGGCGATTTAGTTTGCGAAAATCTGTTGGGGATCAGAAGATGCCTCATCCGGTGCATGAATATGGCGGGTCATCTGCAGATCGAGTGGATCTGTTGCCGTGGCCAGTCAAAACTCGGAAAAGAGGCAGCAACAATAGGGACCTCATTCTAGAGGCCCCTGACATAAATGAAATGATTCTTGCGTTTGCTGAGCCACCACCACCGCCACCGCCACCCCAGAGAGACGAAATCGTGCTTGCTGCCCCACAGCCGCCACCACCGTCGCCCCTGAAGAGAAATAATTGACGGTGACGTTCGGAAGGGGGATAAAGTTGTCGTATCAATCGTCCTCAATCATATTCTTGATATAATGTTGAATTTTAACTTTTTTAAATAAGGACAATTTAGTCACATAAATTGTGTTTATTTTAATTTTTATTTGATAAGTCAGACTTGTAAAATTTGGGGTGGAAATAGCAATAATATTTCCTTAATACCGCGGAAAAGAAATAACAGAAATAAATAAGATCTACTACAATTTAATTGGCATCAGATTTTTTATTTGTTTTTGTCTAAATATTTACTCCATCCGTCCCAATTTGATGGTCTTACGGTTGGTTTCACACAACTTAAGAAATTAGTAGTTTATATAGTTAAGTCATTAATTTAGTTAGTGTTTTCCAATTATACCCTTCTTGAATTATTAATGTCAATTAATACTCATAGAAATCAGTGTTGAAATTAGTATATTTGTTATTGGAATAGTAAGATTTTGCATTGTAATCATCAATTTTCAATTTACGAGGTAGAAAACTAATATTTTAAAAATATTAATTAAAGGTATGTGTGGAAATAAAAAATTAATGATATGTTAAATATGGTAACTTGACTATCTTTATGGGACAGACGAAAATGGAATAGTGAACTATATTTGTGGGATGGAGGGAGTATTTTTTAATTTAATAAATATAATATAATTCCATATTTATTATACTTACAAATTATATTTATAAATTACTATTTAAAAGTGTATTAAAATATATAATATGCATATAAATTATATTATATTTATTAAATTAAAAATAAATATTTAGTCAAAAAGAAATAAAAAAATTATATTAATTGGTGTTGTTTTTGAAAAAATGTTTATTATATCTACTTATAAATAATTGTATTGTAAATATATTATTATTATTATTATTTAAAAGTGTTTTATAATTATATAATATATACTGAAAATTTTATTTTACATATGATTAAAATAAAGTATACTTACATAATAACAAATAAACAATAGAAAAAATTTATAAAATTTTGTATGTTTATTTAATAAATTATATATTATATATTATATTTGTACATTTATTAAATATATCACTTAAAATAATTGTATATACATTATATTTACTAATTATTATATATTATTATTAAATTGAATGAGAATGTGAATTAGGCAACAATATTGTTGGAAGGACTTTTCGCTCCAACTGATACGTCATTATTTGAGTATTTGTTTGGGGGTTAGTTGAGATATAAATTAGTGTTCTATTGGAACGATTTTGATATTTATAGGGGCGACATGTCGTTCCAATATGTTGGTATTATGGTTGGCACGACTTTGATATTTATAGAGACGACATATATCATTCCAATATGTAATCCGACCTACAGGCACGACTAATGAATGTCGTTTTTATATGTATTCACTATAGGAACGACAGAAATATCCTTCTAGTTCGTCACTCCAGTTTGTCTCAATTCTTGTAGTGAAAGGTCCAAAAAAAACCTGATCGGACTTTTTTACTCACGAGGCGTGATTCAATACTTTCTTATCATTTTTCTTTAATTTTAAATATTAAATTAAAAATAAAAGGCTTGATCGGATTTTTTTTCCTGACGTGGTATTATTCTATATTTTCTTATCAATTTTCTATAATTATAAAAATAAAATTACAAAAAAATTGTTTTGATCTCCCTTTTTATTTTCTTATTTTCTTTCTCTTTCCGTTAATTTAATTAATAAAATTTAATATAAATCATTTATAAATATAAAGATTTAATAAAGATATTAAAAAATATATAATAAATATAAAAATTCCAAAATTCATTTATAAGAGATTTTCTCAAATTTTTAAGATTTATTTTATATTCTTATATTTATCTTCAAGTTTATTATTTTTTTATTAGTTAAGATTTTATTAATTTCATTCCAAAAAGAAAATGAAGGCAAAACAGGTTTTTGTCATCAATTTAATATTTACAGAAAAAAAACTGATAAAATAATATGGAATCACGTCACGTCAGAAAAAAAACCGGATCAAGCTTTTTGGACCTTTTTATGAATTTTCTAACTTAGCAGATATGATTTGATGATAATCAATTTCACGCACTTTTTTTGGAATGTGGCCAATATAATGTGTCAAAAAGAAAAATTTTTCAATTTTTTATTTGCCGGACCACAGTCTTGACCTCCGATCGAGCTACGAACACGAGTAGGTAGGCGGCTAGGGGGGGGAGGGGCTAAGGGCTGCCTTTTCCATCAATCTTCGGCCGCTCAGTGCCGCTATTGGTGCGAGTTGTAAGGAGTCTTGGTCTCGAGTCAAGCTGGGGCCTCATTTCATTCTCGTAAGGGAATTCGTTAGTAGGTGGATTTGAGGTGATTGAGCGTAGGAGAGGAATGATTGAATGATGAAAAGGGAAGTTCGAGAACCTATCCTTTGCTCCTGTTCCCTACGGGGCGAAAATAGGACTGACCGACTTCAAATTTAATATTTAAAATTAAAAAAATGATAAGAAAGTATTGAATCACATCACATCAACAAAAAAATGCCATCGGGCTTTTTTTTGGATAACATAGCAGACATTGTTTGATCATGACCACCTTTTGTGGAATGTAACCAATACAGTGGATTAAAAATAAATTTTTTCCGTCGCGAATGTGTATAGGTATTTGGAATAATTAATATTGAAATGTGCAAGCATGGACATGAATATTAATTAGTGCGACTTCAAGTGCATTGTTTTTTTTTTGTTTTTTTTTTCTTTTTTTCCTTTTCTACGAGATAAAATCTTATTACTAGAGCACAATTAGTGCTCAATTCCATTATAAGGATACATTTGGTTGCTCAAAAAACAATTTCGATGGACTGTTGTACTCATTTGGATTGTTGTGACCATGCTTCATGTGCTTAGCTGCATCTTTCACATGCTCCCTCAATTCGATCGTGCTCCTACTGATTATGTTTAGTTTGTTTATGAGCCTCGAGGATTTGAAAATATAAAGGTTTGGTTATACATATGCAATCTGTTCAACAACAGGAATGTGTTACCCTTAATTTTCAAGATGCAGTCTTTCTCTAACAAAGTGGTAATCAAGTGCTACATGTTTTGTTCTAGTATGTAGGACAGGATTGGAAGTTGGGTCTATAGCACTGAGGTTATGAACCCAAATGAGAGGCACTTTAACAAGAGGTAACCTGATTTCTTCAAGTAATGAGTTGATCCAAGTCACTTCACATGCAGTATTAGCCAAGCTTTTGTATTCTGCTTCTGTACTAGACCTCGACACAGAAGCTTGCTTTCTTGAAAACCTTGATACTAAGCTATTTCCCAAATACACACAATAACTTGTGCTTCTATCATCCACACCAACCCTGTAATCAGAGTCAGAAAAGGCATTCAAATTGAGATGTGAGTATTTTCTGATGTGAGCATCCATATTTCTTTTCACAACTTTCCAATGTGTATATAAAGGAACTGATATGTATTTAAAAACTTTATTTACACCGTAGCTCAATTTAGGCCCTGTCAAAGTAACATACTGAAGAACTCCAACAATGCTCATATATTTTGTTCCATCTATTGTAGGCATTCTTGATAATTTGATAACTGTAATGAGGACACTATTGGAGTTGGAGTAGGATTAGAAGATTCTATTTTACACCTCTGAAGAAGCTCCTTGATGTATTTTTCTTGACACAGGTGTATGCCCTCTTTTGTTCTAGTAATCTCAATTCCAAGAAAGTGACTCATTTGTCCAAGGTCTTTAATAGAAAAGTTCTGACCAAAAATCTTGACAAACTGATCAATCAAGAAAGTATTGGGTCCTGTAACAAGGATGTCATCAACATAGATTAGCACAAAGAGACAATTTCCCTTTTGAACTTTGAAGAACAATATACTGTCACTAAAGCCCATTCTGGTTAATACTGACTTTATTTTGCTGAACCATGCTCTTGAAGCATGTTTCAATCCATATAAGGCCTTGGATAATTTGCAAACCACTTGATTGTTGCCCTTTTCAAATCCTGGTGGTTGCCCCATGTATATTTCTTCACTAAATTCTCCATTCAAGAAAGCATTAATGACATTTAGATGTCTCACACTCCAAGAATGGTTCACAGGCAAGGTGAACATGATCCTTATAGTGCTATGTTTCACAACAGGACTAAAAGTTTCAGAGAAGTTAAAACTAAGTATCTAAGAGTAACCCTGAGCTACCAATCTTGCCTTATACTTGAGAATCATTCCATCTGCATGCCTTTTTATCTTGAAGATCCATTTGCTCCCAACAATATTCTTTCCTCTTGGAAAATCAACCAATTCCCAAGTTTTATTCTTCATCAAGGCATCTATCTCTTCTTGCATAGCCTTTCTCCATCGAATAGAGCCAAGAGCTTTAGTCAGAGAGCAAGGCCTAGTTTCTTTTCCAATAGTTGCATTGAACACCTTAGGTTTTTATGCTTTTTATTGAAACTTATCCAAATCGTTAAGTTGAATTTGTTATTCTTCCCCAACCGTCTTGAATTCAAGATTTAACTTCTTAATGGCCCAATAAGCCCTATGTTCAAATTCGATCGATAGGTGACATGACTTTCCAAAAACCAATTGATATGGAAGAATTCCCAAAGGTGTTTTGTACGCCGTTTGTATGCCCACAAAACATCAATAAGATGCATCGACCAATCTTTTCATTTAATGCACACTTTTATAGAATTTACTTGATTTCTCTATTGGCCAACTCAGCTTGACCATTTGCTTGTGGATGATAGACCGTAGTAACTCAGTGCCTCACTCCATATCTCTCTAATGTGACTCCCTACCATTTATTACAAAAGTGAGATCCTCCATCCATAATTAGATCTCTCGGTGCTCCAAAGCGAGTTGTGGTTTTTTTACTTTTTATTTGGAAAGAAACCTAACACCACTTTAGTATTGCTTGTGTTTGATAAAATCTCTTTCACTCATCTTGAAATGTAATCCACTACTTGAAGGATGTATTTTTACCTGTATGATTCTGGAATGCTCACATGAAGTGTATCCCCCACAAATTGAATAATTCAACTTCAATGATGTTTTTAAAGTTATCTCATCTGTCTTTGTTATGTTCCCCATCCTTTGACACATATCACTACAACGAATAAAATCAAAGGAATCTTTATAAATGGAAGGCCAATAACAACCAATTTGTAAAATTTTCGTAGAGGTTCTATTTGTTACAAAGTGGCCTCTACTTGGTAATGTATGACATTGATTTATTATATCATTCCTCATGCACATTTGCGTATCACTGCAACACCACGTCTCAAAAATGCCATCATGCATCTTTGAAATTTAGGCGGGGCATTACATAACCCAAATAGCACGCGACAAAAAAGCAAAAGTACCATAAGGACACGTAAAAATGATCTTTTCTTTATCTTCAGGTGCAATAATGATTCGATTGTAAACCAAATAACCGTAAAGAAACAAATACTACTCATAAACTGTCAATCTATCTAACAGTTGATCAATAAAAGGAAAAGTAAAATGATATTTTCAAGTTGCCACATTTAGTTTTTGATATTCAATACAAACTCTCCACCTGATAACCAACCTAGAAGCTATTAGCTCATCCTCATCATCTTTAATCACCGTTCCTCTTTCTTAGGTACAACTTGGGTAGGACTTACCCATTCACTATCCGAAATATCAAATATAATCCCCGCATCTAACCATTTGAGAAAATTTTTTCTCACTTATTTTGTACAAAATGTTTAATAGAAAACTGATAACTTTCTATGCCTATAGGCTGATTGCCGTTTTCAATCCCTTCAATTCGACTTTCATAAGAGAGAAAGGCTGCATAAGCCTCCATATGGCTGCAAGCCTTAGATCTGGTGGTGAGGGATTCAATGACTGGATCATATTTAGGTCCAAGCCCAGTGTGTAAGCGCAGCACTTGATATGTCTTCTTAATTCCTTCATCAACAATAGAAATGATGTTATATATGGATTTTTAACCTTGTTGAAGTAATCTCCGATGGACAAGTTTTCCTCTTTTGAGAGTTTGAAGCTGCAGTTTCAATTGCATGACCTTAGCAGAGCTCTGAGTGGTAAAATGATTATCCTAAGGTATTCCAAAGTTGTTAAGCACTCCTTAATCCAACAGTTGTAATATGGAGATTTTCTGAAAGTGATGACAATAGCAAAGAAACAATGAGTTGGTCTTGTTTGATACAATCAATGTAAGCTAGATTTAACCTTGGTGTTTCCCCATCTTGACCAACAATTAATTTCTCAGAAACAATAATATCACCTGTAATATAGCCCTCCAATCCATAGGCTCTGAGAGCTATCAGAATTCTTTGTTCCCATAATAAGTAATTATTGTCACTTAGCTTGACAGTGACAAGGTGAGTCTGTAGCTGGATAACAAGCTCCAAAGCATTAATACTATTAGTCATAGGTGTTGCAGCCATGAAAGCGACTGGTATTGAATGAATTAAGAGCGATATCAGTGGCTCTGATGCCATAAAAGGAAATGCAGGCAAATAGCAGTAAAGAAGAAAGGCATTTTAGCTAGGTTTAGAAAATACATAAGCAAATCGACTGTTTTTCATTGAATCTCACATATCTGAGTGTATCTATTTATACAAGAGATTAGATAAATCTAGATCATAACGGTGTAACCTATCCGTACACTAGATAAGAATATCAATTGCATTGCCCTTTTCTACCGTTAGTCATTGTGACCTCCTTGTTGCAGTAAATAAGGAGACCTTCGAGTTGGTGCATGGCTACATTCATGTGCACATGCTAAGCTTGTTTTGTCTTTTAACCATGGAGTATGGAGTGATGAGCTGCTGCAGGTGCATGCTTGAATCTCCATGCACTTGCTGACCTACGTTGACGTTTATCAATAAATACGCTAAAGATATTATATTTTGCCAGATGCAATAAGGAAACCCTAATTTATTGCATCTGCTTGGAATCTTATTTCACATGCATGTCGATACGTTCTCATTGTTTGGACAAAACGTAACTACATGCTTGTTGACAACGAAAAACTTTCTTTTGTCGAAATACTATTTGTGATCAACTTACTCCACCTGTTATCTCCTACTACGACATGCAGTATAATTAGCACAACGATAATTCATAAATATTTGCATAAATTATGGATTTATACGACCTACATTTGCTACTTCTGAAGTTTTTTGTACATTCTAAAGAAAAGGGTATGACATTTTCTATCCACGCTTATTTCTATTCTACTGAATTGGATGAATGTTCTCGTGTACAAATTGTACAAGTATCTTCATCCAAAGTAATGGAGTGGAAGAGAAATAGGTGACATGAATGTCCTCGATATCGAATTTAGTGGACTAGGAAGTGAAATAGGAAAATCGAAGTCGGAGGTATGGACTTGCGTTGAAAATTAACTGAGTGTATATTCGGCTCATTTCGTATAGGTATATTAGTTGTCAAATATTGTATAAATCAGAGTAACATCATACACCATTTATTTTTTAAATTTTGATAATTTTTCATAATTTCAATGGTTGTGAGAAGAATCGAGTAATCTAGTAACAGACTTTGTAAAAATCATACTGCAAGCCTAACTAGATCAACTTCAAGGACTGCTTTTTCAATTTTTTCGTTTAACAGAAAATGAAATATGAATGCGAGTTCATATACATAGATACGCAAGATTGGAAAAACTGTGCAAAAGGAGTATGGAGATGAGACTTTGTGCAAAGGAGTTGATATTAGTCCAAACACAACTTGGTGATATAATTTGATAATGAGTGCAATTATTGTAATTAAATATCCTGCATTCAATTGAAAAGCCAGTGAGATATTATACCAATTCTTGAACAATTAACAGCTGTATAATTTCCTTTATTGCACCATTATCAGAACCTACTCATTTCAAGGAAAATCCTCTCAGCCCTATCTTACCAACCTACATTCTCTGCTTTTATTCTCTTCCATTCATTTGATTTGAATCTTAAATATATAAACAAGACCTCGAGATTTACTCCCAATGGACTAAATAAAATTAATTAAACTCTCAAACATGACCCTCATGCATAATTTCAAATAATTTCACGAACCAATTGATCATCATAACTATAAATACTCAACAAAAATTCAACAAATCCAAACTCAAGTCTACAACATAAATGAATTCATACCTCATGTTTAAAGTTGAAGGACTAATCATGTATCTCAAGTGTTCGATAAAATTCCCCAATAAATTCTCAATCTTACTATCAAAATCAAAAAAAACCCTATCCTAAACTCAAGCAATATAATCAATATAATTCTCTAAATCATCAAGGATCAAGTTCGATGCATAATTTATTCCATAAATTCCCAATTTCCTCAACCTAGAACCCTAAATTCAAAAGTTTAGATTTTCATGCGTTGATATTTATTTTTTATGATGAATTGCTAAAAATTTTATGTAGTTTTGTGTTTAGAATACAATTTAAAAGAGTTTAAAAAGATAAAAGAGAAAAGATTTGAAGTCACGCTTAGGGCAGATCCCGTTTTGAAAAAGAAAGAAGAGATATTTCTTGAAAAACCTACGTTTTCTGCATATTTATAGGCGAGCGACATATCATTAGTGATCGAATTAGTGGTCGCTAATCAGGTTGCTAATGAGTGCCTGAAAAACTTAACATAGTAGAGGTTTAAGTAGTGGTCGCTACTCAGGTCGCTCGAGGTTTCCTAAAAACCATCACAGTAGAAGTTTGAGTAGCGGTCTACTCAGGTCGCTAGTGTGACATAAACTCAAATTTTCAATTTTTTTTCTACCTATTTTCTTACAATGTTGGGGTGCTGCACAACTTACACTTAATTTTACGTCTTTCTGGACTCTTACTTACTTCAAGGATCAATCAAGGAATGGTGTTAAATGACAGTATAAGTCACAACGACCTGATGAGAACAAGTCGCGTGACTACAGAATGATATGGCGACCACAGCGACCTGATGGGAACAGGTCGCGTGACTACGGAATGACATGGCGACCTGATAACTATAGGTCACACGACTGACGACCTAATAGAAAACAGAGTCAGGCCCTCAAACCTTCTGATACCATGAAAGAAAAATTGCGAGCTCATGGCGAGCTGATAGAATGAAAGGCGAGCTATTGCGAGCTGAGAATGTATTGTATATATTTCTGGGTAATATTTTTCATATGTAACAGGTCGCGTGACTACGGAACGACATGACGACCTGATAACTATAGGTCGCGCGACTGGCGACCTAATAGATTCAGGTCGCATACATTGCGACCTAATGTGATCAAGTCAAGTGAGTACCGACCTGACAGGTCTCATCATCAGAAGTCTACATGTAGCCTACAGCACGTCGGATGATGATAGCCCTAACTTAGTACAGTCCAGTCTGTTACAGCTGTCAATGGTATTATAGAAATATTAGCCACAAGTTCGTAGCTTGCCGTTATCATATGTATTGTGTCAAATATGACAGTAGGATTTAGGGCAACCCTAGTCATCTATGTTACTATAAATAGGCGTGTATTTCATTAATGTTACATATGAAAAATATCACCCAAAAATATATGTTGTACATTCTCAGCTCGCAATAGCTCGCCTTTCATTCTATCAGCTCGCCATGAGCTCGCAGTTTTTCTTTCATGGTATCAGAACAGGTTTAAGGGCCTGATTCTGTTTTTCTTTCCAAAATGTCTCACAATAGCTCTTCCTCCTCAACCCAAAACTCCTCATCTCTACCCCAAGTCGTTTATCCCCAAAGTCAGCTCATTTCAACAAAATAAGATGAAAATAATTACTTGATTTGGAGACAACAAGCCTTGACGACCATCAAAGGCTATGGTCTTGAAGCATTCATAAAGAAAGGATCTACAGCTCCACCACAGTTTTTAGCTGATGAAAAAAATCAGACAAATCCCCTCTTTTCTGCATGGGAAAGGCAAGATCAAATCTTATCCTCATAGATCCTGTCCTCTCTAAGTGAGACTATTCTTGTTCTAAATGTTGGTTTCAATATATCCGAAGAAATATGGCCTGCTCTTGAGAATAATTTTGCCACGCAGTCTCAAGCCAAGATAATGCAGTACAGGATAATGTTGCAGTCCTTGAGAAAGAATGCATTGTCTATGAAAGAGTATTTAGGAAAGATGAAATCTTGCTGTGATATTTTAGCTTCCACAGGGAACAAGATCTCTGAAAAAGATCAGATCTTGCATATTTTAGCTGGACTAGGAAGCGAGTGTGACTCAGTAATTGTTAATGTGACGTCCAGGCCGCAACCCTACACGATAGCCGAGATGCATGCTCTTTTGCTCAGCTACGAAGCCAGATTAGAAACCAACAACAACAATACCTCGTATATCAATACGGAAGGATCCCATCCATCCATCAATGCTGCGACACAGGCCAGTGCTACATGAGTCAACAAAAATTATCAACAAAACAGAGGAAGTTCAAGAGGTCGCGGAGGAGGTAGAAACAGTCTCAGAGGTAGTAGAGGAAGAAGAGGTCGCGAGGAAGGTGGAATGGAGGAGATAGAGTTGTCTGCCAGATCTGCTATATTTCTGGACACACAGCAGATAGGTTCTGGTACAGGAATGACAACTCCAATAGTAACACTCAAACAAACCAGCAGTCAGTTCGAAACCCTTCGCTGCATATGGCACAGTTTGGGATTGCTGGAAGCATGAGCTCGCATTCGGAGTATGACACTGATACTCTCTGGTTTCCTGACTCTGGAGCAACTACGCACGTGACAAGTGATCTCGCGAATCTGAATATGACCTCAGAATATTCTGGAGGGAACAGGCTCCAAATGGGAAATGGAGCTGGAGTGAACATTGCCCACATTGGTAACTCTTTCTCAAAACTCCTCTCACTTCTAAGACCTTTGTACACAAAAATATACTTCATGTTCCCTCAATCACTAAAAATTTGCTCAGCGTTTCCAATTTTGCCTATGATAATAATGTATTTTTTGAATTTCATCCTTCTTATTGTCTCATTAAGTATCAAACCACCAAGGTCATCTTACTCAAAGGGACAGCTAAACATGGACTATATCATCTTCATATACATACCACCAAGCGAGTTGCTTAACATCCCTCATCTGAACCACCTTTTGTCATGCGACCTGCTCAAACTTCCCTCGTTTCAAGTTCTCAGAATAAAGAGCCTGTTTCTGATTTATGGCATTCTAGATTAGGTCACTCTAGTCAAGATGTAATAGATAAGGCTTTGAAAAGTTGTAATATCCCTTATAACAGCATTAATAAAAGTTTATCTTTATGTTCCGCTTATATGTTAGCAAAGAGTCACAAGCTTCCTTTTCCTAATTCTCATTTTGTTAGTTCCCAACCTCTTGAACTTATTCACTCCGACATCTGGGGACCTGCCCCTATCAAGTCATCAAATGGTTTTCTTTAATACGTGAACTTTATCGATCATTTCAGTAGATATACATGGATTTATCTTCTCAAATCCAAATCAGAAGTTTCAGATTCCTTTGTCCATTTTAAAAACCTTGTTTAAAATCAACTAAACTGCAAGATCAAAAATTTCCAATCTGATGGGGAACTGAATATAAACCTCTTGCTAAGGGTTTTCAAGATAGTGGTATAAATCATAGGATATCTTGCCCCTATACACCATAGCAGAATGGTGTATCTGAAAGGAAGTATAAGCACATCGTGGAGATGGGATTGTCTCTCCTTGCTCACTAAAACCTAACTCTCAGATTATGGGATGATGCCTTCACTACTGCTGCCTATATTATTAACAGAGTTCCCTGCAAAACAAATTTTTATAAAACTCCTCTTGAGTGTCTCTTCAATCAGCGACCTGATTACAACTTCCTTAAAGTTTTTGGTTGTCTCTGCTACACGCACATCGGACCCTATAATTCCCACAAACTCCAATATAAGTCGCTTCCATGTACTTTCCTTGGTTACAACACTCAGTATAAAGGTTACAAAATTCTGTTACCCTCTGGGAAGGTGGTAATCTCTAGAAATATTGTGTTCAGCGAGTATGAATTCCCATACAGGTCCAAACAGGTCGCTAACTCTCCATACTACAGTTTGTCACCTCTACCACCCATACACTCACCACCTCAATACCATACTCTTCCCATTCCATCCTCTCAATCAGATACACCATCCACACCTCTGAACAATGTTCCCATATCTCAGGTCTCATTGTCTGATTATGCCTCTCATTCCCACCAATCACCTCCGCAAAGTCACTGCAACTCACCTCAAAGCTCTAAAACTACGGTTCCCCTCGTTGTTCAATTCCCACCTCTTTCCACTGCTGGTTGTGGTCCTTCTCAACCATGTCCGCCTCAAAATTTCCATCCCATGCTGACCAGGTCTAAAGATGGTATTCACAAACCTAAAATACTATCTGCCGAAGTCATCAATGAGGATGATGAACCATTGAATACTCAACAAGCTCTACAGATTGGGGTTTGGAAACAGGCTATGCAGGCTGAATACAATGCAATAATTACAAATCGCACTTTAATTTTCCAGCACCTGAGGGGAGAAACATAATTGGTTGCAGATGGGTATTTAAAATCAAGAGAAACACCGATGGATCAATTTCTAGACACAAAGCGCATTTGGTTTCTCAAGGTTTCTCTCAGCGAGCTGGTTTTGATTTCTCTGAAACGTTAAGCCCGGTTGTCAAGCCAACAACAATAAGAATAATCTTAAGCATTGTCGTTTCTTGTGGATGGGATGTTAAGCATCTTGATATTAATAATGCATTCCTGCATGGTGACCTGCAGGAAGTGATTTACATGAAACAGCCTCCCGATTTTGAACAAAAAGACAAACAACTTGTATGCAGACTCACCAAAGCCATTTATGGGCTTAAATAGGCCTCTAGAGCATGGTTCAGCAAGATCCAATGAATACTCCAAGGTCTTGGATTTACAAGTTCAAAAGCTGATGCTTCTCTTTTCTACAGGTTGAAGAATGGGTCAAGAATTTATCTCCTTATTTATGTAGATGACATACTGATCACAGAGAGCGATGAGAATGAGGTTGCTTTCGGCAGTTGAAAACTTGAAGAAGGTTCTATCACTGAAGGAACTGGGCAATGTTAAACAGTTTTTGGGAATCTATTTTACCTCATCCGCTGATGAAATGCATTTAATTCAGGGGAAATACATAAGAGAGAGAGAGAGCTAATATGCTATCATGTAAGCCGGTTCCAACTCCAATGATTACTTCAAACAACCTATCCAGATTCAAGGGGAGCAGCGCGAGCATAAACCCTACTCTTTACAGAAGTCTAGTCGGAGGTCTACAATATGTCACTATTACGCGACCTGAAATATCCTTCAGTGTTAACAAAGTTAGCCAATTCATGGCTAATCCCTTAAACACGAGCTGGCGAGCATTGAAGCGAATTTTGAGATATTTGGCAGGCACTATTGACCATGGATTGAGAATAACAAAAGCTCCAAATTTTCATCTGACTGGTTTTTCTGACTCTGATTGGGCTGCCGACCTTGATGATAGGAAATTATTAGTGATTCATGTGTCTATTTTGGCAATAATCTTGTGTCATGGAGTTCAAAGAAATAGGGTTTTGTATCGAGGTCGAGCACTGAGGCAGAATACAGGAGTTTAGCGAACACTGCGGCAGAAATGACCTGGATAGGCTATCTGCTCAAGGAATTCAAAATTAGATCAGCTTGCACGCCTACCGTATGGGTAGATAATCTGAGCACGATTGCTCTGGCATGAAATCCTGTCCTACATTCAAGAACCAAGCACATCGAACTTGATCTTCATTTTGTTAGAGACAAGATTCTTTCACAACAGCTCGCAGTACAACATGTTCCTTCTTCAAAACAGATAGCTGATATTCTGACTAAATCTTTAAGCGAGCAATTCTTCACCAAGCTCAGAGACAGATTGGGAATCATATCCAAGAGCTCGTTCGAATTGAGGGTCCATGTTAAACGGCTGTATAAGTTACAGCGACCTGATGGGAACAGGTCGCGTGATTACGGAACGACATGGCGACCGGATAACTATAGGTCGCACGACTGGCGACCTAATAGATTCAGGTCGCATACATTACGACCTAATGTGATCAAGTCAAGTGAGTACCGACCTGACATGTCTCAGCATCAGAAGTCTACATGGAGCCTACAGCACATCGGATGACGACAGCCCTAACTTAGTATAGTCCAGTCTGTTACATCTGTCAATGGTACTGTAGCAATATTAGCCACAAGTTCGTAGCTAGCCGTTATCATATGACTGTGTCAAATCTGACCGTAGGATCTAGGGCAACCCTAGTCATCTATGTTGCTATAAACAGGCATGTATTTCATTAACCTTACATATGAAAAATATCACCCAAAAATATATGCAGTACATTCTCGGCTCGCAATAGCTCGCCTTTCATTATATCAACTCGCCATGAGCTTGCGGTTTTTCTTTCAGATGGAATATGTTGTTTTCGATGCTCCTTTTATATGTTTTGATCTTTTGTTCTTTGATGATAAATGTACTCCCTGCCAACAAATTCAACTCGGCGGCTCCATTCTTCAACATCCTTATTAATTAGTTCTAGACCATCTTGACTTCAATATTCCCGAAAAAAGAGAAAATTGTTTATTTGGTCAATTATATTGTCCACTTTTCAATTTAGAATTAAGATATTGTCCACTATTAAACCACATACACGAAGTTGGCAAAATCATCAAAAAAGGTACAAAATTATCAAATCCGGACTTGATAGCTGAAGTGGCTGGATCCAATGTTTACTTATTAATTTTCATTTAATTTAAATACAAAAAATCAGAAATTATATCTAAACTACCAATTATACCCCTTAATCACAGCCCTCCCTCCCGTTTCTTATCCTTTATTCCTTCCCCAGAACTGAAAAGGCGACTCGACGAAATTGGGCAAAACAGCATAAATAATAATTACTGCCACACACGCACACAAAGTTACAGCAACCCATGTCAAATTGTCAATGTTCGAACATATTCCAAAATCCAAATTGTGTGTTGGCATTTTAGGCTGCAAAAGTTTGTCATCTTCGGCCTTTTTCTCATCATCCAAATAAACACAGAAAATTAAATTGCATGCCCCCAAAACCCACCTGCCCAGCTACCCGGCCTTTAACCCCCACCCCAAAAAATTAAAAAGAACAAAGAAATTGAAAATAAGATTCTTGAATTGCATTTAATAGAACGATTTTTGTTAAAATAAGTTGATAATTAATGTAATTAATGTTTTCTTCAAAACATTAGCTGAATCCGAACGTAATTACTACTTCGACTGTGCCCAAACACCATCGCCACCGCGTGGTACGCCAGCTCCGCCGAGCCCTCGCCGGAAATCCTAGCCAAGGGCCGCGCCCAATCCCTAGCCTTCCATTTCTTCACCTCCTCGTAGTTAAAGCTGCCCTCCAACAGCTGCCCGCCTGCCCTGAGAGAAAGGACCAAAATACCCTCGACCCCTCTCACATTTCTTATCATTTCTTCCTTCCCCGACGAGAACGACAGCGCGACGATGTCGTCTGGATCCACCTCCGCCGCCACCGCCTCCCCCTCCTCCACCTCCGATAACATCGAGAAATGTAAACACCCCTCCAGCGGGCTGTCGATCATAATCACCGTGAAATCCTCCCCGAAAATCGCGGAATCATGTGGGAGAGGATTTGGCCGGCTGATTTCTGAATTTGGGGAAGGAAGAAAGAATAAGAAACGGGAGGGGGGGCTATGATTAATGGGTATATTTGTTAGTTTAGATATAATTTCTGATTTTCTGCATTTAAATTAAATAAAAATTGATAAGTAAACATTAGATCCCGCCACGTCAGTTATCAAGCCCGGATTGGATAATTTTGTACTTATTTTTGATGATTTTGCCAACTTCGTGTATGTGTTTTGATAGTGGACAATATCTTGGTCCTAAATTAAAAAGTGGACAAATAATGGACCAAAAAAGCAATCCCCCCCCCCCCCCCCCCCTAAATTCTTGTTTTAAAATTATTTTATTCATTTGGTTCTCTCCTAGTAAAATTGTCAATATTTGTATGCTTTTGATTGAAACTCATCCAACTCGTTAAGTTGAATCTGTCCTTCTTCCCCAGCCGTCTTGAATTCAAGTTTTAACTTCTTAATGGCTCAATAAGCCCTATGTTCAAATTTGATTGATAGGTGACACGACTTTCCAAAAACAAATTGATATGGGGGCATCCCCAAAGGTGATTTGTACGCTATTTGTATGCCCATAAAACATCATCAAGATGCATCGACCAATATTTTCATTTAATGCACACTTTTTATAGAATTTATTAGATTTCTCTATTGTCCAACTCAGCTTGACCCTTTGCTTGTGGATGATAGACCGTAATAACGTGGTGCTTCACTCCATATTTCTCCAACGCGACTCCCAACCAATTACTACAAAAGTGAGATTCTCCATCGCTAATTAGATCTCTCGGTGCTCCAAAGCGAGTTATGATTTTTTTTTCTCGGTGCTCCACGTCTCAAAAACGCCATCATGCATCTTTAAAATGTAGGCAGGGCATTACATAACCAAAATAGCACGCGACAAAAAGCAAAAGTGCCATAAGGACACATAAACATGGTCTTTTCTTTATATTCAGGTGCAATAATGATTCGATTGTAACCCAAATAACTTTAAAGAAAGCAATACTACTCATAAACTGCCAATCTATCTAACATTTGATCAATCAAAGGAAATGGAAAATAATCTTTTCTAGTTTCCACATTTAGTTTTTGATATTCAATACAAACTCTCCACATGGTAACCAACCTAGAAGCTATTAACTCACCCTCATCATCTTTAATCATCGTTCCCCTTTCTCAGGTACAGCTTGGGTAGGACTTATCCACTCAATATCCGAAATAGCAAATATAATCCCAACATCTAACTATTGGAGGAAATCTTATCTAACTTATTTTGTAAAAAAGGTTTAATAGAAAATTGAGAACTTTTTATGCCTACAGGCTGATTGCCATTTTCAATCCCATCAATTCGACTTTCATTGGAGAGTAAGGCTGCAAGCCTTAGATCTAGTGGTGAAGGATACAATGAGTGGATCATATTTAGGTCCAAGCCAAATGTTTAAGCGCAACACTTGATATGTCTACTTAATTCCTTCATCAACAATAGAAATCATGTAACATATGTATTTGACCTTGTTGAACTAATCTCTGATGGACATGTTTCCCTTTTCGAGAGTTTGAAGCTGCAGTTTCAATTGTATGACCTTAGCATAGCTCTGAGTGGAAAAGGATCATTTTAAGGTATCCCAAATTTGTTTAGCACTCCTTAATCCAACAATTGTAATATGGAGATTTTCTGAAAGTGATGACAATAGCAAAGAAGCAATGAGCTGGTCTTGTTTGATTCAATTAATGTAGGTTAGATTTAACCTTGGTGTTTCCCCATCCTGACTTGCAATTAATTTCTCAGAAACAATAATATCACTTGTAATATAGCACTTCAATCCATAGCCTCTGAGAGCTGCCAGAATTTGTTATTTCCATAATAAGTAATTGTTGTCAATTAGCTTGACAGTGACAAGCTGAGTCTGTAGCTGGATAGCAGGCTCCAAAGCATTATTACTATTAGTCATAGGTGTTTCAGCCATGAATGCGACTAGCCATGAAAGCAACTGGTGATTTAAAGAATAAAGACAAGGGCCTTTTAAGGAAAAAGCGGGATCAGTGGCTCTGATGCCATAAAAGGAAATGTAGGCAAAAGAGCAGGAAAGAGGAAAGACATTTTAGCTAAGTTTAGAAAATACATAAGCAAAGCGTCTTTTTTCATTGAATACACCACACATATCAGAGTGTATCTATTTATACAACAGATTAGATCAATCTAGATCATAAAGGTGTAACCTCTCCATACACTAGATAAGATCGTCAGCTACATTTTCCTTTTCTACCGTTAGTCATTGTGATCTCCTGCTGCTGGTGCATGGCTACATTCTTGTTCACATGCTAAGCTTGTTTTGTCTTCTACCATGGAGTATGGAGTGATCAGCTGCTGCAGGTGCATGCTTGAATCTTCCAGCACTTGTTGACCTACGTTGACGTTATCAATAAATGCGCTAAAGATATTATATCTTGCCAGATACAATAAGGAAACCCTAATTTATTGCATCTGCTTGTAATCTTATTTCACGTACATCTCGATACGTTCTCATTGTTTGGACCAAACGTAAATACATTCTTGTTGACGACGAAAAACTTTCTTTTGTCGAAATACTATTTGTGATCAACTTACTCCACCTATTATCTCCTACTACGACATGCAGTATAATTAGCACAACGATAATTCGCAAGTATTTGCATAAATTATGGATTTATTTGACGTACATTTTCTACTTCTGAAGTTTATTATACATTCTAAAGAAAAGAGAGTGACATTTTCTATCTACGCTTATTTCTATTCTACTGAATTGGATGGATGTTCTCGTGTACAAATTGTACATGTATCTTCATCCAAAGTATTGTACATGTATCTTCATCCAAAGTAATGGACGGAAGGGAAATAGGTGACATGAATGTCCTCGATATCGAATTTAGTGGACTAGGAAGTGAAATAGGAAAATCGAAGTCGGAGGTATGGACTTGTTTCGAAAATTAACTGAGTGAATATTCGGCTCAATTCGTATAGGTATATTAGTTGTCAAATATTGTATAAATCAGAGTAACATCATACACCATTTATTTTTTAAATTTTGATAATTTCTCATAATTTCAATATTTTGTTGTGAGAAGAATCGAGTAATCTAGTAACAAACTTTGTAAAAATCATACTGCAAGCCTAACTAGATCAACTTAAAGGACTGCTTTTTCAATTTTTTCGTTAACGGATGAAATATGAATGCGAATTCATATACATATAACGTAAGATTGGAAAAATTGTACAAAAGGAGTATGGAGATGAGACTTTGTGCAAAGGAGTTGATATTAGTCCAAAAACAACTTGGTGCAGGTAATATAATTTGATAATGAGTGCAATTATTGTAATTAAATATCCTGCATTCATTTGAAAAAGCCAGTGAGATATTATACCTATTCAGCTGTATAATTTCCTTTATTGCACCATTATCCGAACATACCTTTTCCTACTCATTTCAAAGGAAAATCCTCTCAGCCCTATCTGTCAACTGCTGTGCTTCAATTTCTGCAGGTTCTCAAGGCTTTATATAGTCCTCCCACTTTCACTTGATATACCAACCCTCATTCTCTGCTTTTATAAATCAATTGGCAGTCTCTTCCTTTCATTTGATTTGAAGCTTGAATATATAAACAGGTCTACCACATAACATAACCAAATATACAAATGGAGAGAATCATGAAGTGTCCCCTCTGCCAAAGAAGATTTATTTCGCAGAAATCGAATCTGATTCATCTCGCGAGGCATCACCCGACTGGGGATCGGCAGATGGCTCATGAGAATGTCGGATCGGCTGCAGCTCCAGTCGATCTGTTGCCGTGGCCGGTCAAAACCCGGAGAAGAGGCAGCACTAGCATGGCCCTAGTGGTTTACATGAACCCCAGTGTGCAGACCCCTCCGGCGAAGCCAATTCGGAACTTTGACCTAAATGAATTGCCTCCAGAAGAAGAAGAAGGGCGTATTTTGGCCCTCCCGTGGTATAATAATAATCATGACAATTAATGGGTCTTTTTCAATTTTGTTTTCATCTGTTTGAATGAGCAAGTGGTAGAGGAGATATGTTGCTACCATTGATAATTTTGAAAATTAATATAAAGAGGAACCACATTCTATTCTTATTTTGCTATTTATTTATAGTTTAATAACATGTTTAAATTAATTAGCCTCAAGTTGATTTATGATTCTTGATATTCATTCTGTTATTATCAACTTTATATCTCTGAATCTGGGAAAATGATAACCCTACACTGGGAGAGCGACTTTTTAACAAGTTATTAAATTTTCTTCTTCAAATGTATTATAGACATTAATCAAGTATGGATTAATGATTTGTTGCGGATACTTATAGATATTTCAAAATCAAATTGAACTGCACGAGCCTGAACATGAGTATTAATTAATTCGGCTTCAAGAGCCAATGTTTTTTTTTTTCTTCTGTTTGAGGCAAAATATTATTACTAGAGTACAGGTGCTCAATCCTGTTACACAGATACATTTTGCTAATAGTAGAGTTGCTAAAAATACAATTTAGATGGATGAGCCAATCCATAAATAATTACGCAGCACAACTCGACAGTATTTCTAGTTTTCCAAATGGTCTTTTTCATGATCAATTTCATGAATCAAACGTACGGGAAATCTATGTAAAGATAATGGTGTGAGGCCGAAGTAGGTTATTTTGAGAAAGATTATATGAACCATGTGTATTTAATCCAACTGCATAGTCGACATAATAAACAAAAATATATGCTTGAATTTTAACATCAATATTCTGTCGCTAAATATTCAACTTGTCCATCCGGATCTTTTGTCAACTGCTGATGATCAAATAAACACAAAGCTGTCCGTACAATTATTTATGAATCACCTTGTACACACGCATCTACATTATAAACGAACTAATTTGTAAACGAAATAAAAGTCACATTAATTATAACAAAATAGTAAATTAATTCAAAATGTACATGATCTATTCAACACAAGAAAACTAATATTATTGAACCTCTTCATTCATATACACTCCTATCGAATTGATAGTATAGATTTGTTAGAGTTTCAATGTTCTTCGAGATCCTTTATTATATTTTTGAGTCGGTATGGTGGGTTTCAAAGCTATCTTATGTAGTCATTTGAGTCATTCATAAATCTTTACTGCCTCTATGTAGTCGTATAATTTAAAGTAAATAGTATAACATGTTGTATGAATAAATTAGTTGGTGAGGAGCAACAACCGAATGTACGGATACTCCAGCCTGAACATTGTATTGATATGAAAATTATTACATAAGTTTAAGACAACATAAAGCTGAAATAATATGCTTTTGAAATGTGTTCTTAAATATTTAGTAAATTATATATTATGGACATTTATTACAAAATTATGATTATAATAATTACATAAAATGAATAAATCATAATTTAGCGATTGAAATATGCGTTAATAATTGAAACGTGCATTGTTACAAAAATATAAGAACACTGCGTTAATAATTGAAACGTGCATTGTTACAAAAATATAAGAACACATTATAATTAATATATAATCCATGCATGAAAATATCGAAAACCATTTATTACATTTTGTCGCTATTGGTCAGATTGTGTTTTGTCGATAGCAGTTGGATTCTTTATACGCTTAAGAATCTTTTCTCATTAAATATGATTCTCTAACTAATTTTAGTATTCGACGCAGTATTCTTAATTATGCGTGTTCTTGCAATTACTTTTCATGCCCAAATTAAGTACCTACTAGCTTATTTTAAATGATACAGCTATTTTATTTATCATCTACAAACATGCTAAATTATGATATCTCCATGTCTTATTGTATGATAAGTATATGTCAATGAAGAAGGGGTTTATTGCGCTCACGGTTTCTTGAAGTTTCATTATTTTATTTTTGTCCTTTCACTCGTGGAGCATGGAATTTATTCTCGTTTGAACATATCTAAACTATCAAAACTGCAGAATGCCACAAGCAACGACCTTGTAACAGAAAAGAGAAAAAAATTAGAAGATTTTAAGCAAGACCTTATCTGCTTGATACTTTTGTTTAAATCGGCAATAAAATCTAAACCTGCTTTTCCCGTTCCGATTCTTTTTGATCCCCATTAATAATTCCTATCAATCACAGTAAAAAGTAGATATACATAACCCAATTACAGATTGAAAAAAGCGCTCAGAAACAAGAATGCACGTTAGAACACTTTCAAAGGCGGTCTGATTGTACGGTTTGCGACAAGAGCTTTACAAGAGGCTCTGGGGGTCACAAATCGCAAATCTTGTCGAGTCATGAGGCGCTTGACGATGACCAAAGAATGGCTACTGGGAATGAAGTTATACCTTGTAATGGAGGGGAGCAAGAGACAAGGAAGCAGAGCGGAGGCTTCAGATTTGACCTTAACCAGCTACCACCCCAATGGATACCTCTTGCAGTTTTTTTTCTTATTTTTTTTCGTTTTGGTTTGGGGGGTTATCTTTTGTATTGTATTTCTATTTTACTTTCAGTGTATGCTTTATATCTATGTATATTCTGATAATTAACATTTCCTTGTTTTGTGTATTTACTTTATAATCGATAAACGTACTATATATTACAACAAGGTGAAGCACCAGTGCAGTATAAATTTTAGAATAATGCCAATTTGTTGCGCATTGCCGGAGTGTGAATTATTGTGCCCTTCATCGCATGTGTCGTTTGTAAATTTATTTGGGAGATAATTTTTTTCCCTTCCAAATTCCACTCAATTTGAGACATCGTCTCCTAATTTTTTTTAGTACGCTTTGCCTACTAAATTGTGTGTTTTACACTTTACATATTTGGGCCATTTTGCAGAGAAAATTATTGCTAGAAATTATTTGTGGAGGAAATTTTTTCATAATTAAATGGCCAAATTGGGTGTTTTAACCACCACAAAAATGGATATTACAACGGTTCTTTCAGCCTTTTACATCGGTTGTAAAACGGATGTAGTATCTAATTTACATCAGTTCTACAACTGATGTAATTAATTACTACATCAGTTTCTCATCAAACTGATATGCAAAGTATTTTTGAACGTGAAAATCCCGATGTCATAGGTAAAATTACAATGCTCGGTAAACAACCGATGCAATATGTTTATACATTCACATCTGTTAATTAACGACCGATGTAATATGTGAACTTACATCGATCATTAATAGAACGGATGTGAAAATACTGTTATTAAAAAAAAATGGACCCTTTTAGGTGATTTCCAACTTTGAAATTTGTAACCAATTTTTATTTCACATGGCCCAATCAAACAACAAGTATAAAACATCGAACAATTCATCCAAGTCAAATAGTCAGAACATAATTTATCAAATAATCGATCTAACCAAACTATAAGTTAACAACTCAACTCATCAAAACAAGATAAAATTTGAATAATAAAATACATACGGCCTACACAAAGTAATAATTAATCACATCCAAGTCAAATCTTGAATCCAAAACATAAAAACCAAACACGAGATAAAAATTGATCCAACCAAGATTTAATTTCAAAAATCAAACATGCCTTGCACAAAATAAGATTTTTAACCATATCCAAGTTAAATCTTGAAAGCAATAGCCAAAAATCAACATATGGATCCACAATTATGAGACCTTACGGTCCATATGATTATGATGTCTTTTCTCCCATTTGAAATCCATCGACTGAACTCACTTCAACTGTCCTAAAAGTAATTGACAATCGCTTTTTTTCAAGCATTCACACGTACCTTGCCCCACTAGTTGCCGAAATGCACCTCCGCAATAAGGTTCGCATTTCTAATAGTAGTCAACTGATGTGCAACAACTATCGTCGTTCGATTCGTCATGACATTGTCGAGTGCTTCTTGAACCACACGTTCCGACTCTGCATCCAGAGCACTCGTTGCTTCGCTAACAAGAAGTATTTTTGGACTTTTCATAACGGCCCAAGCAATCTCAATTCTTTGCTTCTGACCCCCCGAGAGCTGAGTGTCGTGCTTGCCCACCGTTGTATCAAGACCCTGCAAAATATAAAAGAATCCTTAAAATTTTTTAAACAGTTTAAAACACAGAAATAAGTGACACTTTGATTGCATCGTACATTTTCCCCCTTCATTAAAAAAAAAATGGCCATGACATCGCAAAACTTGGACTTTTTTGTAATTAGTTAAAACCTTAGGAGTCCTTCATTAAAAAAAGGCCCCTGACATCACAACATTTGGGACTTTTTGCAATTAGTTAAAACCTTAGGGGCTATTTTATAAATATCCCAATAAAGAATTTTAAACAAATAAATAAGGAATCATTAACAAAACTCCCTGATGTCTGAGCTAATTACAAAAATGCCCAAATGTTTATAAAAATTACCCCGAAAAAACATTGAAGTTAGATTTCATAGCGAAAAAACATTTGAAAAAAACCCTTATATCACAACGTTTGGGCTTTCTTGTAATTAGTCAAAACCTTGGGGGTTATTTTGACTTTTTTTTATATATACCTGCGGTAGCTTGTTGATGAACTTTGCAGCATTAGCGAGCTCGATAGCTCTCCTAATCTCACCATCATCAGCATCCTCATTATTAACTAATCTTTCACGCCACCACCAAGATTAACTAATCTTCAGATGAAAAGCTTACAGCAAAGTAAAAAACAAAAACAAAACTTACTATTAATGAATATGCGAGGATTTATTATTATTAATATTATTATTATTTTAGTGATTGTCAGAAAATCATTTATATGCATACAAGAGAAATAAGAATACTCACGAAGAAGTGAAGCAACACCAGCGCCGATGGCTAAGTACACAAGTTTGATAGATACCTAAAGTTTTTCTACACAAAAAGAAAATTAGCATATGATAATTTATAAGCACTTAGATTGGCTTGGAATTAAAATCAAAATGATCGAAAACACCAATACAAACCTGCCTAAGAAAAAAAAAATACAAAACAAAATCAACCGTGTACCAAGAAATCACATATTCCTTAACTAAATAATTTAAATTAACAAAACAAAAGGGCCTTAGAAACCTCATGCACAATATGCGATGAAGGAATTAATCAAGTCGCCGAAAATAAGAGTCATCATCGGATGTGAAATCCCATTCCCAATCGCTGAGACTGAACCAATTATGATTAAGGTCTATATCCAGCTTGTCCGCGAATGCAAACAGCTTATAAAATGCAATTTTATGCTCTTTCTTTTTCTCTCCGTTGTTTGGTTCGTCTCTTCGTCTGCGGCCATTTTTTCCTTTAAAAAAAAAAAGAAAAATGAAGAACCTTTTTGAGAAAAAAATCACCTTGCTATTTACTGTAACCGGTAATTATTTTTCATTACCAACCAAAATAGAATGTCTAATGTCTAGTATCTTAAGTGCAATAATCGATTCACACTCCTTTACGGGCCCGACCATCCCCAAACTCCGCTTCCTAGACCGATGATCCTTAGGAAGCTGGCTATCGCTTTACTCGACTGCAACCGACTGCTTAGAACCAGCGATTATGGCATCGTTCATGGATTGTATGTACAACAACTCGAACCATTTCACAGCATATTATGAGTCATCTCGATTTTTAGTGGCCTGAGAAATGGGAGTTGTTTTGTTTAAATTTTTAGGATAAACATTATCCCAAAATCTTAGTAAAACCCTTACATATTCCACAAGGCTTAGAGGACCTTCAATTTCTTGGAAGCTATTGTTTTCCCGACCACTCACAATCTCGGGTATTAGAACACCAAGACCATAAACATATTAAATCGTTTCTGCCAATCTAATTGTCATGTATTCCCCCATAAACCTTTAGATCTGATATTCTTAGGGTTTCTTATGCAAAAAAAGAAAAGGAAACATAAATAGAACCATATTGTGTGTGTATATCTATTGATCTGAAATCTTATATATTAAGCATGATAATCTTACCAATATGTTAATTGAGGAGAAGTGCAGCGGCAATGAGCAAGGTGGCTGAGTCGTGGCGGTGGAGGAAGAAACGTGAGGTTTGGCGGTGGGAGAAGGAGTAATTATTTATACGGAATTCTAATATTTTTATTTTTTATTAATTTAATTTGCATCCACTGTGACTTCTAACAACGGTTTTCAAATTAGCCGCGTGCTATATAGGAATTTACATCCATCCGGCCGATTTTTAACAACGGTTACTTTATAACCGATGTCAAAGTACTTTTTACACTTTACCTTATTCCCGCTAGGTTAAAAAGTTGTGCGTGGAAGGACAACTATGCCCTTCAGTTCTGCGAAAATTTCTACGCGCAACAATCTTCGCTTAGAAATGACTCAAAGAGTTAAAGTGCAAAAAACACACAGTTGTAAAGGAAAAATATATGAAAAAAAGAATTAAAAGAAAAAGTATCAAATTAGGTGAAGTTTGTATGGCAAAAAAACTTGCCCTAAAATTAATTCATCAAATAAAAAATTGCGTAAATTTATTTTGACAAATATCTAATACTTATTAAATGTAAATATATTTGTCATTAACATCACATATATAACATTCTCTTTATGGAAACATGTTTTTTTTAGGAAGGTGCTATTTTGAAGATCACGTAAAAAAAAGTATTCTAGATTTTTAAAACATATTTTTAAGAAAAAGTGTTTATTCATGACAAACAATTAGATATACCATTTCAAATGGTATTAAGTTTGGAATGGAAATACTGTAATACTCGACAATCATATACACTTGAAAACGTATTCTCATTGTCATTAATTTGAAAACAATTATATGAAAAATATAGAAAATATATACAATAATAACCAATGACAACAACATATAGCAATAATTTAAGTTTTTAAAATAAAATAAATATATATCCTTTTTTCATTTTAGGTTTTCAAACAATAGTTACTTTGAATAGTGATAAAAGTATGTCCATTTTGTAAAAATTTTATTAAATTCTCGCAGTACATAAAAACTAAAATAAATAATATTATATTAAATGAGAAAAAAAAACTTTTTACCATCCGAACCATTACAATTTTCACAACTTACCATACTAATTTTTTTGGGGACAAACCACCATCTGAACTATGCATTTTTTGCAACTTACTCCCGAAACAAGAATTTTGGTGGTTTTGGATACCAAATCCGATTTGTTAAGGTTTTTTTGGTAACTTTCAATTGATAAATATTATATATATATATATATATATATATATATATATATATATATTAAAAAAGAAAAATTATTTTGATGATAAATAAATAAAATCTTTATAAAATATCAAATCTTTTGTAATCTTTTCTACTTGGAAATTTTTCTTCTAGAACCAAACAAACAACAACAAACATTTTTTGGAATCAAGCAAACAAAAGAAAGTAACAACAGCAGGTAACATCAGTCGCCATCCCCAGTTTCTAACACACAATTTCTAATTTTTTGGAATCAAACACACAATTTCTAAAAATAAAACTCAAACCAAATCCGAAACCGTTCACAAAAATCCGACACCCTGAACAAACCACCATTGCCGATTTTCCCAGCCACAACAGTCGCCATCCCCTATTTTTGTCCGACACCATCTAGCACCCCATTTCGGCCGAAAATGACTCCAAGCAAAAACTGAATCAAATCCACCACTGCCACCGAATTTTTTTCCAAACTCGGGAACTTGATACTCATGGCCAAAAACCACCACCACGGCCTGTCAGTCACCAACGCCGACAACCATCGCTGAATTTGAAAAGTTGTCGGAGTCCAATCGCCTCATCGCCGTCGCTTAGTTGCTGGGAAATAGAGACGAGACTCTTCATGAAATGAGCCTGCCGCGTCACGTTGTCACCGGAGAGACAGTCGTTGCGTGTCGTCATCGCCGGAGAGCTTGCCGCCGTCGCCTTGTCACACCACCAGGCCACTACCGTGGAGATGAGGCCGCCTTGCCATCGCCGTATTTCTGACGCTGCCGCTAATTATCCAGTCGCCATGGTTATCGGTTGCTCCTGTCGTTGTCGCCGCCGTGAAGGATCGGGATGGAGGGGTAGATTTTCCAATTGATTTCGTGAACGTGGAAGATAAATGAAAAAATGGGGGTAGAAAAAGAGGGCTTTTTAATATATATATATATATAAGAAAATTTATTTTGATGATAAATAAATAAAATCTTTATAAAATATCAAATCTTTTGTACAAATCTTTTCTACTTGAAATTTTTTCTTCTAGAACCAAACAAACAACAACAAACATTTTTTGAAATCAAGCAAACAAGAGAAAGTAACTACAGTAGATAACATCAGTCGCCATCCCCAGTTTCTAACACAAAATTTCTAATTTTTTGGAATCAAACACACAATTTCTAAAAATAAAATTCAAACCAAATTCGAAACCGTTCACGAAAATCCGACACCCTGAACAAACCGCCACTGCCGATTTTTTCAGCCACAATAGTCACCATCCCCAATTTTCGTCCGACGCCATCTAGCACCCCATTCCGGCCGAAAATGACTCCAAGGAAAAACTGAATCAAGTCCACCACCGCCACCGAATTTTTTTCCAAACTCGGGAACTTGATACTCATGGCCAAAAACCACCACCGCCGCCTATCAGTCACCAACGCCAACAACCATCGCTGAATTTGAAAATTTGTCAGAGTCCAATCGCCTCATCGCCGTCGCTTAGTTGCTGGGAAATAGAGACGAGACCCTTCATGAAATGAGCCTGTCGCGTCACGTTGTCACCGGAGAGACAGTCGTTGCGTGTCGTCATCGCCGGAGAGCTTGTCGTCGTCGCCTTGTCACTCCACCGGGCCACTACCGTGGAGATGAGGCCGCCTTGCCATCGTCATATTTCTGACGTTGCCACTAATTATCTAGTCGCCATGGTTATCGGTTGCTCCTGTCGTTGTCGCCGCCGTGAAGGATCGGGATGGAGGGGTAGATTTTCCTATTGATTTCGTGAACGGGGGAGATAAGTGAAAGAATGGGGTAGGAAAAGAGGGCTTTTTAATATATATATATATATATATATATATATATATATATATATATATATATATATATATATATATATATATATATATATATATATATATATA